>LR999964.1:10232500-10832500 GCA_905220375.1 Tachina fera
TTCACTAAAAATTATTTATGAAAGTAGTCATTGTAAGCTGTCACCGTATTACCATAGATTTTAAACATAAATGTCCGCATTACACAATCTTAACCAAGAAAGATTTCTATTTTCCAACCCTGAAATCTTATTTTGAATTTCTCTGATTTTAATACTTGAATTATTTTGTTATAAAATATAAAATATGCTTAATTAATAAAGAAAACAGCATTTTGTTTATTTAGCTACTTATAATCGTATATACAAAAAAAAATTTTAAAATTATTCAGCTCTGGATTTGCTTTATATTTTTAGAAATTTCTGATACCAATCTCTGTCTTTTTCATATATGAAATATATTTAATTTATAGAGAAAAAGAACAAAGTAATTTGAAGTGGCTACTTTTATTTAAAAAAAATTTAAATTTTCCAACCCTGGAATTATCCTTTTATATTTTTATGTATTAGTATACCAATCCATATATTTAAAAAAATTATAAAACATTTTTAATTTATAGGGAAAATTAAAAAAATATTTTAGTAGGTTAAAGTTTCCAACCCTGCAATAGTTTTTTTTAATAAAATTAAAAATTGCTGCCAGAAATCTTTCAATATCTATGCCATAACTTTGATATACTCTGTTACAAAAGTTTGGATATTTTTTCTATACCACTTGACTATTTGTGAAAACTCATTATGTCTTCCATCCCACTGTGCATTATGCATGCAGCCGCTGGAATTGTATAATAATGCGCAAAAATGTTAATCAAGAGCGAAGAAAAAAAGAAAAGGGAAGAAAAAAAATCCACATTGGCTGGTGACTGCAAGAGAATGTGTAAAATGCTTCCATTAAAAGCCTTACAAGATACAGATTTTCTACGACATTAGAATTAAATATTTAAATCTTTTAATATTTTACAACCTCTTTTTTTTCTCAATATTTTAATAAACTTTTTCTTTTTAAAAACTAACAAGTAATTTATTAAGTTTTTATTAAAAAAAAGAAAGGGAGAAGACATTGTGCTACTTAAAAAAACTTTTACTTAGTGGCAGGCATGGTTAAGCAAATTTTAATTTGTCATTGAGGAACTCTGCACTTCTTTTTCACGATTAAGTAAATGCTTGGGACTAGTTTTCTGTTTATATATTTTTTCAATTAAACGTTTTCGGAAATTTTATGATTAGGTAAATTTAAAATTAAATTAGACTTTCACTACGTTTATACGTGCTCTTTTTGCAAATAAATTAAGTCATTGTTTATACGACATAGCAAATGTACAAAAACTTGGAAGCTTTTATATAGAAAACTTTCTTATGTTTACAAAAAAGTTGCGCAAATGTATAACTATTTGTTTTTATTGTAATATGTTCTTCTTTTCTGAATGTTTTCATGGGCAATATTTATCCATTTATTGTGTTTTTATTAGCAAACATTTTTAGGCGTGGCAACCTCAAGCATTTTAGTTGCAAATAGCGCACTAATCGTGAATAGATTTCTGAATTAGTAAGTCGCAATAAAACAACAACAACAACAACAATTTAAAGTTTTTCGTTTGCAAATAAGTCGTGCGTATAAACGTAGTAGCTGTCAATAAAGAATATCCCTTGGTGTTAATTGTATGTACGTTGGTGTTTGGGGTAGTTGGGTATACTCCTTGAAAACAGTCTGTGTTGAGTCTATTCAAGGCTCTGATTATCCTTTTTTACGTCCATGAAAATCTTCGATACTGTTTTAATTGTATAACAAGAGTATTTGACATTTTGCATTTTCAGGATTTTCTGCTCTTTTTTTCATTTCAATTAAAGGCTTTTTTGTTTTCATTTAACACATAGATACATTTTTCCAAGTTTTTATTTTTTTCTTAAATGTGAGTAATTCCATTTTACAGAGGCTTTTTTTCTTTGTATTTTTTTTTTTCTTTTCATTTAAGCAATTACATATCAAGCTTTTACAATATCACTCGTATACGCCGATAAATGTTTTAATCGATTTCACTAACGACCCCCTTTAGATAACGGATGTTTAAAAAAAAAGTAAATTTCTCTGAAGTAAAAAAAACGTTGTGCTATAAAACAAACCAAAAGAAAAAAGCAAAGTGAAATTATTGCAACTTTCCAGCTCTGCTCTACACTGGACTAGATGTTTTCAATTAAGCATCTACTTTTATGTAGTTTTTCCACTCTGCCATCCTACTTTTTCATGTTTTCCTTCTTTTTTTACTGTGCCTGGTTTGGAAAACACGAATATGCAAAAGATTAAAAAAAAGCATTTGCAAACTGTTGCAACTCGTCTTTATATTTGCACAAATATACATAAACATGTGTGTGTGTGTGTACGTGTATGTAAATGTATGCATGTGTTAGTATGTGAAAAAAGTAACTGACTGCTGCTGTTAATTTAATGCAATGCTGGAGCATTCTGTAGATTGTTTTTTTTCACACGTAAGCAAATGAAATTTTTAAATTTTAAAACTTTTCATTTCACGTTTCAGTTTATTGCTGCAGCTGTAAATGATGACGAAGAAGGTAAAAGATTCCTTTAGCAGAAAAGTTAAATAAATTTTTCTCTTAAGGTTCTTTTGTTATTCATTGCATATTTTATCTGTTCCATTCTTTAGCAATTTGTTCAGTTATTTGCCACTTGACAGCAAATAATTTGATACAATAGTTAATCTCGTCTTGGCTGTGGAATGGAAGCTTTCGTTTCTTTTTACATTTTGCCCTTTTTTGCTTATTCATTTAAAAGTTTTTTTTAGCCGTCATTTTAGCCATCATAAAGATGAAAGGTAGAAGAAAATATAATAGAAGTTTCGGTGTATGGAAAATTTTTATAATTCGTTTATATTTCTACAGCATGAATTGAAATTTAAAAAAAGAACTAAATAAAGGTGACAAAGAAATTATCTCAAAAACTCATCTTCAAGCTTAATGGTCTGGCCCACAAAACTTTCTGTCGCTTAAGTATTTATATTGAAAACAAATACATATATTCCAATTTTGTTTTTATTTCCAATATATGTAAGTTAATCACGAGAATTGCGTATGGTAGCGTCGAATATTCGTCTACGAGAATTTCGTATTAGATTAAAGAAAATTTATGCAAGGTTTTTTCAATTTAGGACAAAGAATTAAAAATTAAAGAGTGTTCCAAAACAAGCAACGAAAAATCTTAAAATCCCATGTAATATACATACAATTGTATGTACACTTGAAATTTGTAAAATTAATGTATTTTTATATAGCTAGACTACAACAATAAACATAAAAATATTAAAAAATTTAAATTAATCAGTTAATGCAATTTTGACTATGTAATTTTGACAACTTGCTATATCTTGGAAACCGTAAGAGGTAAACTCTTGAAATTTTCAAAGACGGTAAAACAAAAAAATCCAAAAATTATAAAATCGCCAAACAAAAAAAAATCGCCTAAAATATAAAAAATTGCCAAAATTAAAAAAAAAAATCCAAAACCCGAAAAATCGCCACAACCAAAAAAAAAATTGCCAATATGAAAAAAATCGCCAAAACTAAAAAAATCGCAAATATTAAAAAACGTCAAAAACGAAAAAAATTTAAAAACTATATTTTATATTGGCTAAAGTTCGAATTTAATTGCATATCTCGTGTTCGTACGGAACCCTTCTTGCGCGGGTCAAAGTCGCACTTCACTGTATTTATTTTTAGTTCTAGCGATTTCTTTAGTTTTGGTCCTTTTTTCGTTCTATACATTTTTTTCAACTTTCGTCGATTTTTTTATCTTTTGGGCATTATTTTTTTGTGATATGTATTTATAAAATTATATTATAAATTTAAGCGCTTTTTTATTATGGCGATTTTTCGTTTCGGTATTTTTTTTTGTAAATTGAAATTTTTTAGCTTTTTCGCTTATGAACTTGTAAGGCTTGATTTAAACTCTGCCAGCCAATCTTTTAAGCTATAAGGAAAAAAAGCAGACTCTTAAAGAGTAAAATCTTGCTTGGGTCATATATTGGTTGCACTTAAACCTTTAAAACAGAAATATTGCATTAAATGCTTACAAATTGAATAAAATAATCATTAATTATATAAACCAGTTTTTCTGTGGCAAATTCAGTTTATTAGCTTAGCTATTAAAAAAGGCTTTTTCAGCAATAAGACCTTGCAAGATTCCTAAATGAGAAATATTTAGATTTTTTTTCAGTAATTTCAATTCTTATTGAATGAAATATTTTTATTAATAAATGTTAGTTTCTAAAGAAGAGAAGAAAAATTAAACTTAGACTTTATTAGCTGGGGGAAATACCGATACTTTTCTGTGCAGCCACGCACTTCATCAGCACCCTAGTCTTTCTACTTGGGTAGAGATTCTTATTAACATCAGCTATTTCACTTAAATTTTCTATGAAACGGAATACGAGAAATGATTGTTGTGTATATAATTGATTTACCTTTGGCAAACACATTTATAAGTATCACTATTAATTTTCTGTTTTTCCATTTTTTAATTTTTCTATTTAGGCCTGACTAAGTATTATTTCTGATTAAGATTCCTAAATGAAAAAATTGAATTAGGGAAAGATCTGGTCCAAAGACCGGGACTGAGACACCTGCTAGATCTTTGGTGCGAAATGAAAGCTAAATTTTTAAATCGAGCTTAAGTTATACAAAGTACTAGCTGATTCTTTTTCAAAGAAAGCATTAATTAAACTATTTTATTATATCTTAAAGTTTTTTTATTTTCTCTTAAAAATATAAATAGAGCACTGCAATCAAAATCGCTACTCCTTTTTTTATTCGACATCAATGGAGCTATAAAATATTTTATTACACTCACATGTACAGACGAAAAAATAAGTAAATTGTTTTCATGGGCATTTAGTTTGTTAAGCCTTTTGTCAGGCATTTTTATAAATTGTTGTTGTACTTAATTGTCTGTTAAAACACACTCAACTCCTTAAACAAAAATTCTTCCTCTCCCTTTCCTCTTTACATACATATATAGATATGTATATACATGCACTGCCATTCAACGTTTATTGTCTGTAAACAGACAAAGTTGTTTTTTGAAAAGCATTAACAAAAATATGTAATTCGTAGCAGTTTTTAATGTCATTTATGTGTGTATGTGTGGAATAACTAGAAAGAAGCAGCAGCAGCAGCAGCAACAACATCAATAAAACTTTATAGTTTAGCCGGATGAAATGCACTGTGACAAAAACACATCAACATTAAAAGGGCAATTCTTTTATTTTTTTCCCCAGTCATGCATGTGTGTGATTTTTGCTTGTGTATATTTTACACTAAAGAGCAAAATTTAAAGGAGAAGAGTCCAAATATTTAATTGGTAATTTTTATTAATAGAACATATAAAGAGGTTAAAAATGCCATAAGTGTAGGCATCAGAGTTAGTTTTCTACACAGAAAAAATTAAGCACAAAAGATTTTCAAAAAAATTTTTGTTTGAAATAAAATTTAGTTTCAGTAAATACTTTTTATTAATCCAGTAAATTGTTTGTTCAAATTTTATTTGTGGTTTGTCGGCTACTTTTCGGCAATTGCAATCAAAATAAACAACAACAAGAGCACATCAGCATGTTGGACCTATCGACAAGCAAGATAAAACCAACACACTTAAACAACAAATTCTCTCAGCCAAACTCAGCTTGATTTGAATTTTTATGAAATTCATACAAAACATTTACTGATTCAATGAATTTGGTTACTGAAAATGAAATTTAGTTTTTTCTGTGTATATTTCTGTAAGAAAATTAATGTAAATCAAGATGTGTAAGGATTTTGATGGAACAAATCTAGCTCTTTTAATTAAGGAAAACTATAAAAGAATTTAAACTTATTGTAGAAATAAAAGCTCCACAATTTTTTAAATACGCCAATAAATTTATTTTTCCATTTACGGAATAAATTTCAAAATACTTCTTTGTATAAGAACTATTCTCAAATTAAAAAGGACATTCCAATAGAAGGGTTAATTCCAATAGAGTGCTGCAGAAAATAACAGTTGTTTGTAGACTCATATATATCATTTATATCAGCATAGAGCTAGTAGTGCAGAAAAAATTTCTATATTATACTTAATCTTATGTAAAGACGTCATAGAGGGTTTTTTTTATAGCACTACTCAGCTTAAAGTTGAAGTTGACACCTGTCAAGTGATTTATGTTGAGTGTGGCTTGGCATGTAAACATGAATAAATGATGCCTGAACAATGTTTCCAAATGGTGCAAATATAATTGGAAAATCATGGTTCTCTTTGCAATACGTACTAGAGGCCTGTGTAAACAGTCTTGAAATGTAAATACGTCTTGTTTCTTAAACGTATTATCGTGGTATGTATTATGTTAAACCAAATAATAAATGCTGTGGTATTATAAGCAAAACATGAAGAATAAATTGGTGTTCGTATATATGAATGTAAACAAGAGATGTCGCAAAGACTTCTTGTTCATAGCAAACAATCAACAGAAGTATAGTGTTGATGCTGATCTAAAGAAAAAAAGTATCATCATGTACAAATACGGAAAGATCATAAAAAGGTCGATTTAATTTGATTGAAGTTATCACTGATACAAAAAGCAATAAATTGATTAAACTACTTTAAATAATTTCTAATGATGATTAATGACAAACTTTGTCTCGACAACATATCCTACAAGAACACTACCAGTCAGTTGACTGCTCATTTGATCGATAGTCATGCAGGCTATATTCATCATTTATGTTAGTTTCAATCATTCATTTCTTGTAGGGTATTGTCACGCTTTTGTTGTTAAGCAACGTTATTGTTGTAAATCCGAATTTTTGAAATTAAATAAAAGGTACCCACTTTGTTTATTTAAACATTTAATTTACTCAAACACTTATATTAATCAAGTCTCGTCTAGAAAATTTTGTAAGCAAATTACTCAACAAACTGAGTGCTTTTTATATAATTTTTCTACTCAAATCGACCATCTCGATTTTGAAAACAGGCAGTAAGATCCTTTTGAATACAGAATGTTAAATTTTACACTACTCGAATATCATGATGTGAAATGAACTTTTAAGATGAGGCACATTTTTAAGGCCTCTTAAGGCAAAAAGAAAGTCAACATTTTAAAGGTCATTTATCAGTCCAACTTTGAGGTTAAAGTTGAAGTTTGTAAATTGAAATATGTAATCAAATTCAGCACTGAAATCGTAATAGCACTTTGACTATAAAATTTAAAGTCCTGGGTTCGAGGTGGGTCACCGACAAAAATACCATGCATGAAGTAGGAAAACCTAAGAGGCATTGTTCTATTTCTGGCACATGCTTTTGAATACTAAGCAATTTTGTAATATAATTTTTCCAAACACCTTCAAAATCTTGAGTTAAGGATAAATACCACATTTTTCATACCCAAATGAACTTATCAACCTGTAACTTTCTTTTTATAATTATCGATTTCAAATTTGTAGAAAGATTTTAAAAGAAAATACTTAAGCCTTTTCAACGATATATGTATATTTAATTTAAATTAGTTTAAAAAATATGTGTTGTTTTTTTTTTACTAAATATAAGTATATATGGTATTATTTTTAATATTTTTTTTAATTTCTTTTTCTGCACATTATTTTTGTGTAAAATAATTAAAAAAAAATTAATTGGAAGTAAAAAGATGGTTTCTGTTAAGATTTGAGTTAGAAATTGTCTGAGTTATTAAATATTTTACTACAATACTAATAACCTAATTCAGTAAGAAGATTTAGGAAGTTTTTGTTTGAAAATACTTCTGAGTTCTTGTCTTTGAATTCTCTAAATTATTTTCTTTAAAAATGGTTGTTGTCTTTGATAATGAAAAATCAAAATATTATTGCCATGTTTTGAAAAACATAAAAATTAAATTAAACTATTGTAGTTTAAGAAATGAAAAAAATATATGTTGGATATAATGTTTAGAGCAAAATTATAAAGCAAATTCACGAACCTTCTAGCATAGACAATAACTAATAACTGTTTTAAAGAATCACAACTGCTGCTTTTTTTCGTCCATAGACAAGACGATACCATCGTCGAAAAGACTTAGAGCATTAGTTTTTTTTAACTGCCAGCATGAAATTTTTCGTGTCCCTTTAATAGGTCAACTATCAAAGGCTCGGGAGCCCGTGGCCAAACGAAAAAGAAGAGAGGTATCCTAGGACACCTAGTTAGAGCTATGCTGCTTGGCGGTATAAAACAAATTTCATGTGCAATAAAATTATATTATATGACGAAGTCAATTTTGTCGCAAATATCTTAAAACGTTTCCATTTATTTCTCATTGTTTTCTTTTCTAGCTGCGTACCATTAAGTTAATGTATTGTTTGTCGTTATTTTTTTTTAAGAGAAGTAACACGCAGGCAATGAATGCCTACTACTATTGTAGGTACTAGCTTCATTAGGAAAGGGATAGTGATAGAGAAGACAGGCGGTGAAGGAAGAGCTAGAGAAAAGCTTAATTTTATTACAACTCTGCTTTTTGGACGTTGTTTTCATAATGCAACATTATGCTACACAATACCGATGAAAGAGGGTGCTCTGATGTTATATTACGATTAGTATCCGCTTAAGCAGGAGTTGTTCAGTGACTAGTGACTATGCTTTTATCACTTGAACTTTCCTTTAAGAACTTATGCAAAGGAACACTAATGCACATCATAAAAATGCGTTGTGTTGTTGTTTTTAATGACTTTCAGAACCGGGTTCGAACTCAGAACCTTCGGGTTTGCAGTTAACGTGCTAACTACTTCAGCCAATACAACCCTCATGTGCAAAAATAGTAGAAAAACAAAGTAAGCAATTGTTATCATTGTTTTTGTTTTGCTTTTACTTCACTCACTTCAAATTGAAATATTTTGCTCCGTTTATTTTTGTAGCCTCTTTTTAATTAAAACGAAGCCAAAATAAAAAATAATTTATAACTCTAATAGGGACGATTATTTTTGTTACAAAAATCATGACCTTACTTCTGTGTCGTGGCATAAAGAGCATAGCTTTAATTTTTTTTAGGGATGTTCCTTACTACAAGAGTTAGGATAAAGCAATCTTGCATGGGAGGATTACAAAAAAAAAACAGCTGCAAATCGTGTGAAATGCACATGATTTGTGGAAGGCATATGACCCTTAGAGGGTGAATGAATAAACAAAAGGTCAAACACATAGCAAAAAAATTTAAACAATAGTGGTCGCCAAAATTGTCTCCCTGAGAGCCATATTTTCCACATACTAACACTTTATCAGGGCAATCATGAATAAAATTCCACGAGAAATTTTTCCCAAGGAACAAATTCAAGCAATAGCATTTAATAAGAAAAGCAAAAAATTTTAATTTTAATAAGAAGAAATTTCTCGCTGAATTGTATTCATCATTGCTCTGTATATTCCGCTTAATAATGATAAATTATGTAACAAAGTTCATCAGTTTAATCCATTAAGAAATAAAAAAAAATAATTGTTTTTAAATCGGCTTTTAGTCAGACTTAGTTCCTACAAGTTAAAGGTTAAAGGTTAAGCAGCTCTGGATTGGGGAACATCTCTCGCGGCATCGTAATTATTTCTTAAGAGCGGTCAGACTTGTTTTTGTTGTTTGGCCTTCGAGAGTTTTTCATCTCACTCGCACTGGTTGAGTGATCTGCCACGCATTACCGTATAATCTTGCGTTTCTTTTGTGGAACTTCTTTAACAACCACGTTGCTACTTCCTATGTGAAGGTCGTGTACAGTCACTCAAAAAACTTTCCAAAATTCTGTCTTGGGCATATGGTCTAGTTACTCCGCCGATATTTTTGCAACACCATATTATGCAAATTTACTTTGTATAATATGTTTAATAAATAAATAAGTAAATAAAGGTTAAAGGTTACATATCTCTTAAGCAGTTTTGTTAATGAAATTCACTTTTGTCTTCCTTACAAGCCTAGTTTGTTAATTATTTGTTATGATTATTTGCTCCATTATAAAATTTTTCAAACAAAATAATTCTGTTTAAGAAAAATAACAATAAGGAATACCGACGTACCTTTATTTTATTTGAAATATAAAGAGCTTGTTTTGAAAATATGTTTGTTTGAGGTCTTTAAAGTTGTTGTGTTTGTATATTGTGATTCTTAATAACGAATTACGAGTCTTACTACAAACATACGAAGCTAAATTCAAAATCTTTTGGGTTGAAATCTACTGATGAGTCTCATAAGCGGCAATGAAATGCATAAAGACAGTGCTTAACCAAAACAAAACAAAAACAAACAAAAAAAAAATTAAAAGAAAAATATTAAACAATCTAAATGAAAATGCAAAGTCTTTTTTTGTCCACCACTGTATTAATGAGAAAAAGCCTTTTTTTCTAAATGGATTAAAGTAATACTACAAGCAGCAAGTTTAGTTGTAGTAGTAGTAGTGGTAGTATCGCAAATTGTAGCAAATGTGTAGCTGTGGAATAATAAAAGCATGAAGCAAAACGTGACCCGTTCGGTACTGCAATATAAGTTAAATGTTATTGCAGCTACGCGCGCGCTTTTATAATAAGCCAAGCACGTTCCCTTTGGCTTTACTTACAAAGGCGTTAGCTAGCAAGCGGTTCATTAAATTCACTTTTAAATATTCATAGAAGGTACGTTCAAAATGTGATGCACAAGGATATATTTTTTTTATTTTTATATAAAGAAATTTAAAATTTGCTTTAAAATGATAGATTTTTAATAATATTTTTCAAAATTTTTAAGCTTTCGTTAAGCAAGATATTTTCTTTTTTTTTCTAAATTTTTATATTCATAGACAATAATTATTAATTATTATTACTATTATTATTATAATATTTTTTTTATTAATTTCAAATTCAGCATAATTTCACTTCATTGCTTTTGAAACACTTTCACTTCACAATTATTTCAAAACGGAATGGCGTTGGTGTCACCAAGGAAAAGCGTCTAATACCGGCGCAAGCTTAAAATGTACTGAAATACAATAACATTACTTTTATGAGATATTTTCCTAGAACTTTTACATTATAATGCACTATTTGTGCTTCGGTTGGCTGTCGTGTCTGTTGGCTGTTAAGTCTTTTCGTATTTTATGAGAGTTTCGTTCAGTTTCAAGTCCTTAATAATAATAATACAGCGCATGGTGAGACAAGTTTACTCTTCTCTAATAAAAATAAATGTAGGACATTTCTTTTACCCATTTTTTTATTTGTGTAAGAACTAACAGTTTGGATAAGGATAACAGTTTAACACACACAATTACTCTTAACAAATGAATTGGCGACCTACCTCAAGGATGTTAAAAGTGTTGTTATTTTTTTGTAGTTTCTTTTATGTAAACATTTTGCTTTTAATTTTTTTTGTGTTAACCATTGTTTTATTCACAGTTTTTGTTTTACTTTTTAATGATTCAGTAAATGAAGTGTAACCATAAATGTTATAAATTGCACAATGTGTGAGTGGGTCGATATTGGTTTGCAAGAAGTTGTAAATTTTTTATAATGTCGTAAGTTTTCATTAAATATGTTCATTAATTTCTTGTATGTTGAAGGAGCTTTTATGAAAAATTAATATTAAATAAAAAAATCTCTCTTACAACTTTGATACAAAGTAGTTAAAAGCATATTTGTGAAGATAAATTCGATTTAAAAACATGTTCAAAAAAATATCGCTTGAGATATTTTTTGTCTTGTTTAATTTGTTATGAATTTTATACTGAAATAAAGAGATTTTTTTATAAAAATTTCCATTTACTGTGGCCAAACTCTTCCTCTGCAGTGAATAAACCCTAGTGAAAAATGAAGAAAACAAATCATACTTTTAACTGCATTCATGGTATGTCTTAATTATATTTCTGAAATTTTTAAGAAACTCTGATAAAAATATAGCTTAGTGAAAAAATATTATTTCGAGTTCCATGAGAGAAGTGCCTACTATGGCCAAACCCTTCGTCTTCAGCTAATGAAACCTGCTAAAAATTTAGGACAATTTATTATACGATTTAACTAAATTTCTTAGAATCTCTTAAAAAAAAATTGACTTCATGAAAAAATTTTTACTTCGAGTTCTATAAGATAAATGCCCACTGTAGCCACGTCCTTCTTCCTCAGCCGATCAAACCTAGTAAAACATTAGAAAAATAAATAATACTTTAATCTATATTCAAAGTATATCTCAATTCTAATTCTGAAATTTTTTAAAATTTAACTTAGTAAAAAAATCATACTTCAAGTTCTATGAGAGAAGTACCTACTGTGTCTTCTTTTTTAGCAAATAAATTTTAGTGGGAAATAAAAAACGTAAATCAAACTATAAAACTACGTTCATAGTATATCAATGCTACATTTTTGAAAATTTTAGAAGCTTTGATAAAAACATAACTTAGCGCAAAAAATTTTACTTCACGTTCTATAAAAGAAATGTGCTCTGTGGACAAATCCTTTCTCCTCAGCAAATAAAGCCTAGTGAAAAATTAAGCAAACACACCATACTAATAATGTGCACTTACAACATTTATTAATTGTGTTTGTGAAATGTTTTAGAATCTCTTGAAAAAATAAGATTTATTGGAAAAATCTTACTTCAAACTCTATGAGAAAAATGATCGTTGTGTTCAAAACCTTCATCCTCAGCAAATGAAAGCTAGTGAAAAATTTAGAAAATAAATCATACTATTAAACTACATTTATACTTTATCGGAATTGTATTTGTGAAGTTTTTTAGAAATTATTGGAAAAAAATTACAATGAAAAAATCTTGCTTGGAGTTCTGTAAGTGAACTGTCCACTGTGGCCAAACAGTGAACATTTTTATAAAAAAAAACCTTAATTTCAGTATGAAATACTTTCTTTATAAAAAATAAAAAACATAAAAATAAAATTTTTAAACTTTCTATTGTAAAAAATAAGAAGTTAATGATTTCACTTTGGTTTATAATTTCACCCTGATTTACATTTTCGTCAATAATAAACACTTGTTAATAAAAAATTAAAATCTGGAACTTATGACAGAGAATTTTTATCACAAAAGCATAAATAATACAATAAAAACAATGCAACGCAAATTTTATTATTAAGTATTTCTTTGACGTTAAGCAAAACGTTCCCTCGGAGACTCCAGTGCCTCCAATGAACATAAGAATACAGAGGACTTTGAAAAATTATTATTTTTATGAGGGCGCATTCGTCACACAAAGAGGTCACCCCAGCATATTTTCGAAAAATCCTTACTAAAAGTATAACAAATACTTTAATGGTTCTGCGGGAGATTTTACAGAATATATCTTACAAATAATAAAATAATAATATAAATACAAATAATAAATGAAAGGTCACAACCGTCACGCCCTTGTGATGGCCGTTCTAAAAATAAAAAATCTTGTTTTAGTGTCTACCTGTTACTATTTATTTTAAATATTAACATCTTTGAGAACAGCACCTTTTTTATTACTAATGAGTTAACCAGTTTGAGTTATAACAAAAAGAAATTTAATATTATAGTCACACCCGGCTCAATGGACTTACCCATCTATTTATCTATTTTAAAATAGTTTTCCATTAGTTTACTAATAGCTAATAACTTTTTACTTGATATTTTTATTTAATAAAATATTTTTTAATTGTAACAAAAAGTGAGAATATCATAGTCACACCCGTCACAAAATGCAGATTTATTAATCAATAAAATTTACGAAACTACCATTTGTTTTGTGAAAGCTATTATTTTCTTACTCCATAATTTTATTGATAAAGTGGCTTAATCAATAAAAATTAAATGAAAATTTATGGCTGTTGCAGAAAAATATAGTTAAGATTTAAAGATTAATGGTTTTTGTTTACAGTTTACTTATGTACTCATATCCTTATATTAAGTTATTTATCAAAAGACAGCATTATGGTATTTTTATTTTTAATTTTTTTTTTCATTTCACTTAATATGACGAAGTCCATTTTAAGTACTAAACATATTGTTTAGCATAAGTCATTAGCAACACATGTTCAATCGAATTGTGGTAAAAAGACACTTTATGCATAACAAAAAGTTCGTAGCCTTATCTTATAGAAACAAGGAAGCAGCGTTTGTAACAAAAGTGTGTTAATTTGATTTTAAAGATAATCTAAAAATTATATTTATTTGCAATTTTTCCGTTAACTAAGAGCTCAGTATTTTTATTTATATTGTATATATTGTTTTTTGAGAAATAAAATTTTTTATTTAAATAAAAAACTGGCGGCAAATCGCGGCACAAATCGAACGAAATTACGAAGTATTTCAGTAGAGTGTATATGCAAATATTGCGTAATTTTATTCAATAACGAGTGACGCGGTGTGCCTCCTGACCTTTTTGCTATAAGAAAATTTGCAGATAAATTTAAATTTTTAAGTAGCCGAAGAAAAAATATGTAGTTAATCATATTTTCTAAAAAATTAAAAATGGGCATGTCTCAAATGTTGGTTATATAATGAGAAAGAAAAAGACAGATATACAAAATGTAAATATAATCATCTCCCTCCATCTCTCTCCCTCTCTTCATCACTCCCTCATTCTTCAGCATCAACAAGAGATGCACAGGGCACTAAGAACTGTTTTCATAAATTTTGCGGCCAAAATATCAATAGCTTTTCTTATAAATATGAATCGTGTTTCACCTATGTATGTATGCTATTTCCCTTTTCTCATATTTTTAATTAATTAAATTTTATTAAGGTTAATATGCGTTTCTTTTTTAAATTTTTTAGGGAAAGTTTTCGAAATTTACAAGATAAATTGTTTAAAGCAGCTTATTGGAAAAACTTTCACTGTTGTGCTGTTACACAAAAATCTTCTTCAAAATCTTTCTGATGCACTTTTAGTTGTTTAAAAATAGAAGAGCAGCAAAATCATTACATAATGATATACAGAAACTTTTGTTTATTAATTTTATTCATTTATAGTCATTTATATATACACAGAGCTATGCTCTTTACGCCACGACACAGGAGCTAATAAAACTAATAATAATATCACTTTTATAGTTATACATTTATCTTTGTCTTGATATCTTTGTACTTAAAAGCAGAATACGAAAATAAACAAAACAAAATTTTTGATTTTGTTTTTTTTCATTCTTTGAAGAAAGTGAAATAAAAATAAAACAAAAACCATAATAATGATTGCTAATTTTCTTGTATTTGTACGTAGCTGGTAAGGAAATTAATGGGAAATAAATGGAAACATTTTAAAATATTTGCGACAAATTTCAAATCATTTAGGGAATTCACAATGAGTATATTAAAATTTTAATGTGGCAATAATGCGCCATTATAATTTTGTCATTGTGAGCAGGAAACGATATTAATACACAAACTGTGTATATCAAATTCAAGCAAACATCCAGACATCTTTATATTATATATATATATGTTGTATAATATGAGAGAAACAGAGAGTTAAATTCATGTTTGTTCGATTGCTTATGAGAGACTAAAAATTTTAATATGTTTAGTTTAACATTACCATATTGCTATATTAAAAATGACATGCTGTTTATACTTGTAAATTTGCCACCTGGTAATTAAATTTATTTACATACAAAACAAAAACAAAAAACTTGCCAGACCATATTAAAATATTAAAATTGAATCGTTGCAATATTAAGACACATTTTATAACGCTATTGTGAACTCCCTAATAATATAATATAATTTTATTCCATTATTGCTTGACACAATTTGTTTTATATAGCTTAGCAGCATAGCTCTAATCGTGTGCCCTAAGACACCTCTCTTTTTTCTTGCCTTGTTAAATATTCTTTTGGTTTCTAAAACAACTTAATTGAAACCTTGTTTAACCAAAGGCGGGCCAAAAACTCTTTTTTGTCTAATATAAAGAGTTTCCGTTTAGTTTATTTTACAAATGATATAAAAGTTTGATATTTTCTGACCAGATATTGAACAAAGAAAATTTTAGAAATAAAAAATTTTATGTTTTTAAGCCAATTCGCATGAGATCCGTATGCAAATAGTAATTTTTTTCACAAAACCAAATTTGCTATATAAAAATCTTATTAAATATGTTTTAAGGTAAGTTTGTCTATGTTAAACATTTTTAGTTATATTGAGTTGTTAAATTTTACCACAGAATAATCAGTAAATACTCATCAATATACACAAAGATATGTATCGCATATAAATATGTATCTCTAACTTTTGGGTCATGTCACTTTGCCAAAAAAAATTTCTTCAGCATTTGTTATAAATTGAAATGATTAAGTTATTTTCGAAAACAACAAACACAATATTTGTTAACAAAATATATTTAATCTAAATAAATTCGTATCTATTTCATGACAAATGCTGCATCAGCATAAAAATAATAACAAATTTATCAGACTCTCAAAGGTGTATCTGTACCAAAGAAATATATATAAAAATAGCAGCAAGGTCTCTCTCTCTCTCTCATTTAGCAATCTCTACCTGCCCTTTAACTTAAATTCGTTATACATAAAAATCTCATTTGTTGAAAAAGTGTTGTTGCGAACACCATATTTGCATCGTCTACTCCCCAGTTAAGTAGTAGAATAAAATAAAATACTTTATGGCAGCAATTCTGTGGTGCACCTTTACAATCAAAATTTCGATCATAAACGACCTCAGCAAATTTTCTAAATTTTCTTGTTCTTATATTTTATGCTGCGACAGTATGAAACCAGATGCCACAAATGACCAAAAAAGAAACATACAGATTTTATTATTTTCAAAAACACAAAAAGGCAAAATGTAAAAAAGCCAATAAAGCAAAAAAAAAAACAAGCAGTAAGAACCACAATTACTAGATAAATCATTTGGCAGCACTTACACACAAACTTTGCAATATGGACAAACTTTGCTATAACATTCTTAATATTAGATTTGTTTCTAACACACACACACACACACACACACTTAAACACTCCTCCCCACACACATGCATACATTCATATAGGAATGAATATGTTTGAGAGCTCGTGTATGTAAATGGGATATTTTGGAAAAGATTTGAATTTTAAAAAGGTAAAAAAAAAACTTTCAGCGCAATAAAATATTTCTCTTTTACGCAAAAATGTCAAAATTGCTGCCCATTTTCTTTTATTATAACAAAACAATGAAGTTTGTGCTCATACTGAAACACAACAGCACGTAAATGGTCACATAAAAATGCCATAGATTTCTTACAATGCAGAGATTTTTTGCGAATAAGTGTGTTTATGTATCACATATGAGTTTCTAGACAGATGTTTGCTTGTAGAGTTCAGTTGCTCTTAAAGCTTTTTAATATGAATAATACAAAAATGCTTCTTGTTTCCTTATTTATGTATGTAGCAAAAAAAAAAAAAGATTTACAGATAGAAAATTATTACAGTCAAATTGAATATATTGAACTTAAGGCCGATTAAGAAATTATTTCTGATTAAAATTCACTACAGTTCAATTAAATCTAAAAATGTTTCAGAAAAAATAAATATTCATATTTCAGAATTTCCTGCACTTGCTTACAGGAATAATATTCTGTAAGAAGAATAATATCCTCTTAAAATAAATTAATACTGAGAAGACATTAAGCAAAATAATGCTGAAAACTTTTTTAAACTTTGTTTAGTTATATTTTCTGGCTTAAAATGTTCACTTACGTGGAAAGCTATCGGAAAACATAAACTTAATGCAAATCAGTTTTTTTTCTGAGTTCCCGGCAATTCCCAAAAAAATTTAAAAAAATCCCAAAAGTGGGATTTTTTGTAATTTTGCTGTATATTTCTTCTTTCATATTATTTTAGCATTTTCTTAGAACAGATTTGTCTCTGAGTTCCCAGCAATTCCCAAGAAATTTTAAAAAATCCCAAAAATGGGATTTGTAAATATATTTATTGTATTTTTTTGTTAAATATTTTTTAGCATTATTTAAGAACATATTATGGTCAATGGTGGCATATACATTTTCTTGATTAAAGTCTTGGAATGATAGAAAACGGCCGTGTAAATTCGTTATTTACAACCAAAAAAAATTAGAGAGGTCCCAGCAAAAAAAGACACTCCAAAAAAGTCATGAAAATGTAGAGTTTGCGATCTGAAAGTAGTGAAAATTTCGATCCGATCTAATGATGTTTATATAGGGTTGTCATTGCAAGAAGTTCTCTTTTTCGATGCCTGGTCACTGAATTGGAATCGATATTAAGAAAAATTCCCTTTTTTGTGTTCTATGATAATATTTTCATCTAGGAAAAATTTAAAAATTACTTATTTTAACAATATGTTTCTTTTTATATGAATTTAATCCCGAAACAGTGTTTTCATGTTAATTTAAGCAAATAACTTTTACATTTTGGACTAAAATTAGTTCATAAATTTTTTTTTTTAAATATTTTTTTTTTTGTAATTCTGGTGAGTATTTTCTAACACTATGGAGGAGTTACAAGATCTTGTATGACTAAAATAAGCTTCTACATGGTTTTTTGCTCACTCTCGTCAAATTAAAAATATCTATTTTTTGGAAGCAATGAAAATGTAGTTCCACTAGAACGACTTCCATTTTTTTCACTGGGGTGTCTTAGGATACCTGGTTATAGCTATGCTGCTAAGCTATATAAAACAAACTTAATGTGTTAAATAACAATGCAAGAAAAATAATTTTATAATGGGTGATCCAAGTAGAGATACTTTTTTCAATAGCCTTTTTTGTTTATTATTGTTTGGCATTTCATAATGGAACAACGACATCGCTGCGCTCTATGGGCTCTTGAAAGGTTCCAAGAAGATCCGACGTTTTCGAGGCAAATTTTGTCAAGCGTTGACGCCCATTTTTGGATCAATGGGTATGTAAACAAACAAAATTGCCGCATTTGGGAAGAAGAGCAACCTGAAGAGATTTAAGAACTGATGTCAGTGTGAACGTAACCGAATATTTGATGCCTGAAATTGAAGCTCGTAATCTCGGCTACATTTGGTCTCAGCAAGACGGCGCCACTTCCCACACATCGCATCAGCTAATGGTTTTATTGAGGGAACATTTTGATTAGCACATAATTTTACGTTTTGGGCCGGTCGATTGACCATCAAGATCGTATTGATATCACATCATTAGACTTTTTCGTGTAGGGATATGTAAAGTCTAAAGTTTATGCGAACAAACTTGCTTCGACTCAGCTCTTGGAGGAAAACATCACGCGTGTCATTTGCCAGTTACCAGTCGAAATTCTCAAATGAGTCATCGAAAATTGGACTCAACAAATGGACCATCTGTGACGCAGCAATGGCCAACATTTGATAGACATAATCTTCAAAAAATAGGTGATAAAAATTCTCCATTAAATTCTAATTTTATGTGTTTGTTTCTTTAAAAAAGTAGGAAACCTCGAAATGGATCACCCTTTTTTATATTTATTTTTTATTAATTTTTTTCTTCCGCTGTACGATTATATTAATATATTGTTTGTCGGCTTACAGCCGTTTCGCTATGTTCTCTATTTTGTGCTCATGTTCAAAAACAATACAAAAATAAATTAATTAATACTTCTTATTGTTTTTTTTTGTTTCATTCGCTTCACAGAATGAAACAAATCAAAATCAAACAATTTGTTTCGTTTACTCTGGTTTAACAAAGAAACTAAAACAAAAATAATTTTGTAACTGTAATAGTGTCAATTATTTTTGTTGGGATAATTACATCCTAGCTCATGTGTCATGACATAAATAGCATAGCTATAATAAGTATATTGTGATACGCTTTGGCTCCTTCAATAACGAACATTTTTTCGTAATACTTTTGTAAGTACAAGTATATAAATTTTAATAAGTAAAATTATGGGACTCGTATTTTTCGAAAACATTTTTGAATTGCGCTTTTTAATGCAAGATTCGGTGAAAATTGACTTCTTCAATCAAATTTTAATTTAATTGTTTATTTATTTTGACTTAACTTTTTAAACAAAATCCTTTCCAAATAATAAAAATTTTGTTCTAAGTCTTCTTAAATTTTTTTTCAGATGTGATGGAATCGAACTTCCCCATTAGCAGTGGACCAAGGTGCGTAAGCAAGTTGAATTTTAAATTTTATTTTTTAATCAAAGATTTCCTAAACTGTGAGCGGAAATCCATATATGTACTGCAGTTTGTTAGCTTTAGAGAAATCAAATAAGAAACTCGATGAAAGAAATATTTTTTTTATAAAAAAAATTTGGCTCAATATTGAGTTTTTAATTAACCCGCGTTGGTCTTCTTTGGAGTTTTTTAGTTCTACCCTCTTTAAAAATATTTTTTTACAAAAGGCTTAACAAACAAATTTCGATAAAAAATTTGTTGTGCAAACCTAAAATTTTATATTAATAATTTAATTATAATAATAAATTATATTTTATAAATAATGTAGATGATATTCAAACCTCAGACTTAAGTTTTGTATCTTCTCTTTAAATGCTAAATGAAATATTATAATAATTGGACAGTCCATTTAGAAACTGCTAAAGTATTTTAATTTTTATTTACAAAATCCCCACTGTGCAACAGCCACTAAGTAAACGCTATTGACGCTCATCAGCTTTGCTCCACTCTATGTAGTATCAGTTAATGAAAGCTCCGCCCTATTGAAATTTTTCTTTTTTCATTTAAAATCTTCATCTAAATCTACTATTTCTTTCAGTGTAGAGTGTCTTAACATGCATACAAAACACATGCATCAAACGAGATTTGTGTGCTTCCATATATACGAGTGTAGTTGTGACAGCGAGATTCAAGCTACACATATGTATGTATGAACACAAGTGTTTTATTTGCTGAATATTGTCATGTAGCTGGTGTCAAAAATTTCAAAATATTGCTTAACATTTTGCCCTTTTCGTGGAATAATCTTTGTGAATTTTTCATAACTAGATTGAGGCACTGCTGCGTGCATTATTTAATTTAATATAATTTAAGAAAATAAAATTTGTGGTTAGCTTGGTTTTATTGTTGGCTTACAGCTAAAAAGAATTACATATCAATTAATATAAAATATAAAGAGAGACTAAAAAGTATCTTGAAGCTTGAAAGTATATGCGTTTTCAATTAATAAATATTTTATGGCAAAAATCATTACTACTTACTAGCATCTGCTTCTATGGGGTTACAGGGTTAAATTTAAGTTCATGTATATATTTATAAACGAATTTTAACGTGAAGACAGACCATAAGCCGGTTTTCTCATACAGAGTTCGTATGATAAATCAACATTAGCTAAAAATCGCCTTTAAATATTGAAGTAAACTTTTTAGCTTCTTTTAAGCTTTCATTTGTAAAAAAGATAATTTTTAGGGTTCCGTACACCAAAGGTGAAGAAAGAAACCCTATTGTTTTCGCTACGCTGTCCGTCTGTCCGTCACACGGTATTTTCTCAGGGACCGTAAGAGCTACGGTCCTAAAATTTTGACAGCGTGTGTAGAACCTTGGCCGCTACAACAACAAATACATGAGAATAAAAAATTAAAGGGTGCTATAAAACGAGCGACGAAAAATTTTAAAATCCCATGTAATATACATACAATTGTATGTACATATGTATATTGACACTTGAAATTTGTAAAATTAGTGTATTTTTCTATAGGCTACAACAATTAACACTAAAATTAAAAACTTTTCAATTAAAGGGTGGTCCATCAGTTAATGCAATTTTGACTATGTAATTTTGACAACTTGCTATATCTTGGAAGCCGTAAGAGGTAAACTCTTGAAATTTTCAAAAACGGTAAAACTAAAAAATCCGAAAATTATAAAATCGCCAAACCGAAAAAAGTCGCCAAAACCTGAAAAAATAGCCACAAATTAAAAAAAATCGCCAAATCGAAAAAAATCGACAAAATTAAAAAAAATTCTAGCACTAAAATAAATCGCCAAATTCGAATAAATGAAAAAAACCGAAAAAAATCGCCAAAACGCGAAAAATGCGCTAAAACCAAAATAATTGTTTATGTGAAAAAAATCGCCAAAATAAAAAAAATCGTCAAAATTAAAAAAATCGCCAAAATAAAAAAAAAGCCAAAAACCAAAAAAAAAACCTCAAAACGAGAAAAAAAGTGTCAAAAATTAAAAAAATCGCAAAAAAAAAACAATCACCTATATGAAAAAAACGCCAAAATAAAGAAATCGTCAAAATAAAAAAATCGTCAAAATAAAAAAAAACGTCAAAATAATAAAATCTTCATAAAAATGAAAAAAAACTTCAACAACCCAAAAAAAAATTGCCAAAACGAGAAAAATAATGTTAAACCTCAGAAAGCTCAGAATAAACTCAGAAAACCGCAAAGCTAAAAAAAACGCTTAAAACCGAAAAAAACACAAAAACGAAAAAAAATGCCAAAACTATAGTTTTGACTAAAGTTCGTATTGAATTACATATCTCGTGCCCGTACGGAACCCTTCGTGCGCTGGTCAAAGTCGCACTTCACTGAATTTATTTTCTAATATCCTAACTCAGTAAGAAGATTTAAAACGTTTTTGTTTGAAAATAGTTTTGAGTTCTTGTGTTTGAATTCCTACAAATTATTTTCTTTAAAAATGGTTTTTGTCTTTGATAATGAAAAATAAAAACATTGTTGCCTTTTTTAACATAAAAATTAGATTGAAGTATTATACAATAGTTTGAAAAATGTATGAAAAAATATGTGTTGGAATAAAATCATAAAGCAAATACACGAACCTTCTAGCATAGACAATAAATAATTATTGTTTTAAAGAAACACAACTGTGGCATTTTGTCGTCCATAAACAAGACGATACGATACCGTCGAACAGAATTAGCGCATAAATTTAAAGGTTTTTTTGTATTGAAATTCATGAGAAAAAAATATTTTTTGAAAAAAATTTCCGTTATTTTTCATACAAATTTGAAATGTTTACACTTCAAACATAAATTATTTTCTTTCACTATGGCAGAAAATGTTTAATATTAATTTTAGATCTTTAATTTATATCTTTTTTCAAATTCTTAAAATGTGTGTAGCTGAAAAAGCAAATGTATTAAAAAAAAACATTTATAAGTATGCATATCATATCACACAATTACCTTAACACGTAAATGCTACAAATCTTGTTATATATCTTTCTTCTAAATTTTTTAAGTTGCACATTTTATCATATTTTTTATTTTATTTTTTGAGGTGTGATTGTTGTTAGAAAGTTGTATATACAATAAATGCGAATTCTGCACAACTCACATGGAAAATTATGTTGCACGTGATGTGTTTTGATAATTTATAACCTCCCACGTATTACATATGTTCGTGTGAGTACAACTCACACTCACCTTGTAGTCATGCATATACATACATAAATATATTTATAATGTGTGTGGTTTACAAACACTTATATGTAACCACCAGGTGAACATTTTGCCCAAAATTGCAACGAATTTATTCATTCAAATCTTTCAGAATAATTCGTTGCTGTGGATGAAATTTCTCGTCCCAGTGGTATTCCTAGTAAAGATGGGCGCGTGTCGTATTTTTTTTTTCGTGATACGAACGTGCACGGCTCAACACGAAGTGGTTGTGACAGAAAATCTGATTTCGTGCGTGGTCACTTCGAAACGTATTGAGCTACATTGATACGATAAAATAAGAAACGGTTTAAGTAAAGACTAAATTTAATTTTTTGTATGAATAAATATGCAAAACCAGCAAATTTTTAAACTTTTCAACAAAATTAAAAAAAAAATATTTACATATATATCGCTCATTTACTTCCATAGTGTAAAAACTCAAAAAAAAACAAGTTTTGCAGAAAACGCTTTTAAAGTTTCAATTAACACATAACTCAATGAAGACATGAAAAAGTATTCTTCTCTCACGAGGTGATAGTAAAAATTTTACACAAGGTAAAATACGAATTATTTTGCATTATTAGCTCAAAAGTTGCATTTTCGGAGTTATGACACTACTGAAGTAAATGAGCGATATCTATTTAAATTTAACAAAAAATTTATTTTTTTTTTCAGTTCAGTTTGATGTCGTGCGTGTTATGTCTTATCGTATTTTAAAAAATTTTTGCGTGTACGTTTCGTGTATGTTGGACAACTTGGTATTTGTGTTCGAGTCACGTTGTGTTGGAAAACTACGACATGCGCTCATCTCTAGTTTCTAGCATAATGCGGGAAACACAACTGGGATGAGCGAAGAGTTTCTTCGATAACATTCTCTGCGTAAATTTGTCGTGTGAAGCACAATAACGACGAATTTACTCACCGAATTCCTCTCTCATATTTGATAAAGCTGGTTGTTGTGTATTTATACACAGATAGGGAGAGAGAGCAAATTGTTTTCTCGTCGTTTGTCGCCGCACAAAATAGAAATAAATTTATCTCAGAGTTCGTCACGCACGACGAATTTTGTTCTTCGGCAGTGTTGTGTCCATTTTTATATGCACAAATGTGTTTTATATTTAATGACGAAAGTTCGCACCAAAAAATTCGTCGATCGTCCCAGTTGTGTTCTTAGCATAAGTCTATAATATATGTTGGGTAATCAAAAGGAACGCTTTGAAAAGAAAGAAACAACTGTTTTGCTAAGTTCCTGAAAAGTTTAGCTTGTTTCTAGTTTTAGCTTAGAAATTATTCACTGGGTTTTGCTAAAGGCCTGCACAAGACATTCATTTATGAGACAGCACTGCAAAAAAACAACTTATGTTTGAAATAGTGCCCAAAAGAAAACAGCTAACACGGTAACGATTATCATTTTCATACAGAAAGTAAAATTATAAATAATAAATAATAATTTTTCTTTGTCTATTTTTTTTCAAAACGAAACAAGCAATTAAGTGCACCTTTGTTCTTACAAACATCAACACAAATCGCTCTTTTACTGCAAGACAGGTATAACTAAAAAAAACTTTGTTTAAAAAAAGATAAAAAGATAACAAAATATTTATTTTTTTAAGATGAGCGTGTAGAAGTTGCTTATACAAAATTTTTACATAAGACGTTAATCGTTAACGGCCTGGCCCACGATATTGAGAGAAAAGGTACAATAGACAACATTTATTGAATATTAGTATTCGATCGAACGTTATCTCTCACAATCACGGACTAGGTTGTAAATATGAAATAACAATGTTTTCTGCATTATTAGCTCCAAAAGATCATTATTTAAGATATGTTAGTGTTGCAATAAAGGTGCAATATGTACATTAGAGTGGCCGTTATTGTATAGAGAAGTAGTTTTGTTTGAATTCTTATATTTTCTCCCACCATATCGTTTCAGTTTTATGTAGTTTTGTGCAGTTCAATTGCAAGATTACCTCTTCAAATGCCTTTCGAAGCATTCATTGCAGAGGTTTATCTTCCACGTCTAAAAATATATCTCAGCTCACGTACAGCAGCATAAAAATATAAATATGTATGTATGAATATACATATATTTCCAACATATAATTTTCAACATCTTCCACGTTTTACACAATAATCCGTTCCATTTCCTTCTCTTGAGGCATCCGCAAATTAAAGTTCATACATATTTTATTCCTTTATATATTTCATTTTTTAATTTCTTATAATAAGCACCTGACATGTTTGATACAAACACACACATACACGTATTTGTGTATACTGCATTGAAACATTAAATTCATCTGTAATAAATGTTTTTGAAAACACACACACACAAACACACGTTGGGTGTTAACACCCTTTACAAGTTTCCTCTAGGCTGGTTGTAATGAATGAAATATTTTGTTTATTTTTTTTGTCGTTACATTTGCGTGTCGTATTATATAAGAATTTAAAATTTTGTTGCCTTTTAGTTGAGGGAGGGGGGAGGGATGGAATAAAAAATGTTTTGTCATCTGCCATTAGAAAGCAATAAATCATGATTTAATTTAAACAATTGTAGGCTTAATTCAATATTTAAACGGTAAATGAAATAAAGAAATTATACGCAACAGCCTTCTTTTTATTATTTAATGTTAAAGGGAGGCCTGCAAAGGGAAAACTTCTTTAAGATTTAGTTTATGTACAATTTAAAGTTCATTGGTAAGGTGTTTGCAACTGTACAGACTATTATACCAGTAGTTCAGTAATGACCATTTAAGTCGAGTAGTGTAGAAAACAGCAACGGATTATTTTATATATTTTTTAATTTAAAATAAAGAATTGTTATTCAAACAATACTTTAAAATTCCAAATTATATAGGTAATATTCAATGTCCTTAATGCTATTTTAACTTAATCGAATATAAAGAATAAGATATAAACAGTATTTTGACTCTTCTCAAGCAAATACAGACAATCTAATTGATGAGAAAAAACAGGAATTTTCCCTTAAAACTTAATTACTATCCGTTTTTTTAAATTAATATATCACTGTCTACATGAGTGTCTACAGATGAAACAAAGTGGAAAAAGTTAAAACAATTATTAGTTTTATATATAACACTAAGTAATTTAAAATTAAAAAAAATATATAACCTCTATGAAAACTCGACTGTCTCAGACAACGTTCTTGTCATTAAAAATCCATAACTTTACATATCACTCTTCTAACGCAAAAGTCCACTGTAACACAGCACACTTTTCTATTAGAAAATTCGACTGTCACTGCACACTTTTTATATAGAAAATCCACTGAGTCACAGCACACTGTTCTAACACAATAGTCAAATATGTCACAGCATAGTTTTCTTACAGAAAATTCGGCTAAGCCACAACATCTTTTTCTTATAGAAAAGTCGACTGTGTCACACTATATTTTTCATAAAAAAAAAGTCCACTGTGCCACAGCACACTTTTCTAAGATAAAATTCAACTAAGCCACAGTATAAATTTGTCATAGAAAATTCAACTAAGTCACAGCATATTTTTTGTACAGGCTTATCAACTGTGTCATACCACATTTTTCTTTTAGAGAAGTCGAATATTTTACAGCACACTTTAATGTAGAGGATTCTATTGTGCCACAGCATAATATTTTATAAATATTTCGCCGAAGTCAAAGTGCATTTTTTTATATAGAAAAGTCCACTGTGTCACAGCACTTAAAAAAAACTACTATGGTACAGAGGACCTTAAATTAATTCACAGCACACCTTTGTTATAAAAAATAGTGAACCAGATTTTTCACAAGAAGTGTCTGCTATCACATACGCGACCATTTATTCTGTGAAAAGATTGTATAACCACATGCTCAAATTTATTTTCTATAATATCATTTGTAATAAGGTTGTTCTATGACATCATGACATGAAGGATCTAATATCATTTTGTCAACTAAAGTCTATAAGAAGAGCATGTTTGCATCATGTAGTCACCCATTTTTTCTATAAGACAAAATACAGGCAAAATAAGGCAAAATACAGTCAGATAGTCAAACATCTTTTTTTATCAGAAGAGTATGTCACCATATACACAATCGTCTTTATAAGATAAGTATGCAATAGCCTCGTCAATAATTTTTTTATGAGATCAATAAAGCATAATATATGAAACCATGTATTTTATAAGAATATTGTGCAATCTTAGAGTGCACGATCTTTTCTGTAAGAACAGTAGATGTTTAAATGTGTGGCACGCTGATTAGTTGATGTTGCTTTTTCGCGATATTTAAAACTTAATAAGCAAACTTGCCCATTTTGTGTTATGGAAACTTTTCGAACCTCATTGTGACTGCTGATGATTTTGAGCCGTATCTAAAAAAAATATTTGAACTTATATTATATTATAAAAATTTATATGGAAATTTTGTTTGAACAAAGTATACGAAGCTTGAATAATTTTTTTGGATACGGCCTTTAGTGTGTTGGAAAAAAGTAATTTTCCTTAAATTCAAAATTATTGATGAAGAGAAAAATTCCACCACCAAATTTCCTAAATTTATGTACAAATACAAGTAAAGTAATATTTATTATTTAAATATTAAAAGTTCAAAAGTTTCAAATATTTATATTAATTTATTAAAAAACTCTACTAAACAAAAAAGTTTTCTGGAAAATGTTTAATTGTAATTAAATATAGCATATTTGGTTTCCTTGTTTCAAAAACACATATTTATACCTGCCTCTTCTAATTTTGAATTTTATTTAATATTATTAATACCAAAATTAGTTTTATTTTTCTACATATGATTAAAATTTTATAAATTTTTTAAAAAAGACTTAACGAGCTATTATGTGATATATAAAAAGTCCATGTGATTGTTTCAAAGAACAAGAAAAGTAGTTCCAAATATATGTTCGTATTGTCACCTTTTACCAATTTCCATATAAGGATTATGATTAATATGTTTATAATAATTTTTTTTACAATATTACTCATACGCACTTATTTCTACCCAGCAAAAAATTATACATTACCATCTGAACTACTTGCCAATATATTGAAGTATTCGCTACAAATCACGTTGGCTAAATTCTTAAAAATAAGACGGAGAAGTGTTCCACTTAGTCTTTGGGTTTTAAAAAAAGACGTGAAAATATTGCCTAAATATGTAGTTATTTTAAATAAATTATATATATTCCTAAATTGCCTACTTATATATTTTAAACTAAACACTAAGTACTTACATTTTGGAAAATTATTATTTAAATATAAGTAGTTCGAAATAATTTTTTTTTTCATTTTCAGTTTATAAAAGTTCATCAATCAAATTTAAATTTAAATTTTTCTAAATATATTATCTATGTACAAGTACCCAGTAAAAAAAGAGACTCCAAAAAAGTCATGAAAATGTAGAGTTTACGATGCGGAAGTAGTGCAAATTTCGATCCAATCTAATGATTTTTACATAGGGTTGTCATTGCAAGAAGTTCTCTTTTTCGATGCCTGGTCACTGAATTGGAAGCGATATTAAGAAAAATTCCCTTTTTTGTGTTCTATGATAATATTTTTATCTAGAAAAAATGGTAAGTAGTTGCCTTTTTTAACAATTCGTTTCTTTTTATACGAATTTAAGCCCGAAACAGTGTTTTCATGTAAATTTAAGCAAATAACTTTTAAATTTTAGACTAAAAATAGTTCATAAATCTCTTTAAAAAAATAATTTTTTTTAAATTCTGGTGAGTTTTTTCTAACACTATGGAGGAGTTACAAGGTTTTGTGTGACTAGAATAAGCTTCTACATGGTTTTTTGCTCACTCTCGGCAAATTAAAAATATCGATTTTTTGGAAGCAATGAAAATGTACTTCCGCTAGAATGACTTCCATTTTTTTCACTGGGTATCAATAAAGGTACGATTACGAATAAAATATAACCCACTTCAATTGATTTTATAAAAGAAATACAAAATTGTGTATTTCGTACTAAGACAATAGTTTATTTATATTAATTTGTATTTTTTTTTAAGTTATTACATATTTAATCAAACTGAGTTTTTAATCAAGTTCTTTCATTTACACAAACAGTTATTTTCGACTAAAAAAAAGTAGTTCCATCAAGAAAAAATAACTATTTCCCCCAATGAAAGAAATAATTACTTCCTACAATAAAGAACATAACTACTTCTCAGGAATCGATTATTTTAATATCACGCCTTGTTAAAATCATTAAGTTGGTAATCCAGTAAGGAATAGCTTCCAATAAAAATGCTTAATTCCACACTGGATTACCTTTTCTGAAATTTTTTGCTGGGTACTTACCATTTTTATTTTGGCTTGGGAACCAGAGAACTGTACGAGTTGATTCACTTTCACTGTCCACTATTCACTTTTACCCTGCTTTTGTTTTGTTTCTTAATATCAATATGTTAATGATATTGCTTGCAGAGTTAAGTCTCTCACAACTGGCTATCATTAACTAACCCTCTTTTTTGGTGCTGTCAGTAAGAATCAATAAAAATTCATACTGTTGTTTGATTCTTTTGTATAACTAGCAATCAAATAACTCACAAAAGCATGTTCACTAGATGAAGTCTTAGATTAATAAAATATGGCATTTTTGTCAGAAGGAGTTTCAAGAAGTATTCAAGGCAATCATACCGATTCAGTGCTTTACTGAATCATATGAATATACATAGGAATTGCTAGCCTTGACATGCGTTTATTAACAACAGTCTCATTGATATGAATCAGGCAATAGCATTTTTAATTTTTTAATGTAAAGTGCTAGCTCAATATTAATCTTAGAAAATGCAAAATTATGCCGTTTGATTCAAAATAATGAGTATCACTATTGAGAGCTGGAGACCCATCAATATGAACTCTTATTTTATCATCATATTTAGTACGATTTGGCTTAAACATTACAAATTTAGTATTTTCTATTTCAGTATTAATTTAAGAATTGCAATATAGGAATCAAATTGTGCGTGTAAAACTTTTTATGGGTATAAAAAAAATAATAGATATATACCATATCTTACAATAAAATTAACATTTTGAAATCGTTTATAAGACTTTTAAGCAAAAAACGTCCACTATATTAACAGGTGGCCTGATACGTTTGTTGTTTCCAATTAGATCAAATAAGATTCTATTCGACAGGTGGGGTCACCATAATACATTTTTCATTATATCTGCGGCATATACAAGCGGATCTTAAAGTATAATATATCGTACTGTAAATACCAAAGACATGACAAAAGTTTAAAAACCCAGTCCTAACATTCGTTAAAAAGGCATAAAACATATTTTAAAATAATTCTGCTGGAATTATCGAAAAACTTCCTTACCAAAATATTAATGATTTTTTTGAGCTTTAATTTTTTGATAATAGGGTGGTAGAAACTGAGATGTGGGTTAGCACTGCAATGCGACATTTAAGGTCAATGACTATTAAAGCAAAATATTGATCTCATTGAGACCAAAACATCGATATATCACGCTTCAAGATCCGACTGCAAGTGCCGAAGACAAAATAAAAAGTGAGTTCAAAAAAAAACTTTTTTTTCGAAACTGCCTTACAACAATACTTTATATAAGGTGGTGTATGTTTAACTTTTGTTTTTTTGTCTTGACACTCTACATATATGTATACTTTTTTCAGTTACGAAATAAACTTTTTTTTTTAATTTCTAAAAAGACTTTCAAATTTCATGGCTGGCTACTCCTCAATACTTGCTTCCATGCATATAAATTTTTTGAATTTTCTTAATGCCTTTAAAAAAGAGTCACACGGAAAATCATCAGTATTAAAAGTGTCAACATTGCCTGAGGTGTATTCTTATTCACACTTACGTACGCTCATGTTAGACTTTTGTGCTCAGAATGCAATTTAAGGCTAAATCGTGGATATGCTCTTTATAAGAATATCATATGGATTATTTACTTGAACAATGTTATAAGTCAAAAAAGGATTTTTGAAGAAGTAGATGTCATAATTCAACTCTTGAGAGAAATGTAAAATAATCTTATTTAATTAAGTTGTGCAGAAATTGAAAATTTTAAACTTGTTTTATGTGAATTTAGTTTTTTTAAGTTAAGACTTTGTTCAAGTAAATGCAAGTATTTATATTTACAAATGTATACATGCATGTATGTATGTATGTATGTATGTATTTATGTATGTATGTATGTGTGTATGTGTGTATGTTGAAGTGTGCCAAAACACGTTTGAAGAAACACTTTACACGTTAAATGATAAAACCGTTTTATGTCCTTTTTTTAATGCAAATGTATTTGTAAGAGAAAATATGAGTGTGTGTTATATCTGTATGTGTGTGTGTATGTTTGTGTGAGTATCATCATGGATGCGTACAGAGATAATCATGATTGAGAAGAAAAGTAAGCACTCACGATTGTCATGTAAGTGCATAAATTTTTATGTGTGTGTCTTTTACTCTAATATGTACCCATATGTAAGTGTATGTATGTATATACATTTGTGTTTATATGCAATATATAAGATATCTAAAATAAAGAGCAATAAAAAAATACATGGTGGAAGCATAAGCTCTCTGCTGATTTATATAATTGAAGCTATATTCCACAAAAAGTTAAAATAAGGTTATCTCTCAGGCTGTTAGGTCACCACTAGATAAAAGAAGATAAGTCGATTTAAAAATAAAAAAATTTGTGGCTGCATCTATTTAAAAAACAAATTCAGTGGTGTTATAAGATCATATATTTTCAATACTTCTCATGTTAACCAAAAGAAAAGGAAAGAAGTAGCATCTAAAAAAGTCAATATGATCCAGTGGATTTATATCGGGAAGTAGTACAATATGACACAAGTTCTAATGATTTTAATATCACTTTCTGCTAGCATAAATCTTTTAAAAGAATCTTTTTCATTGATTTGGAAAGTGGGTTGAAAATTTTGATAAAAATTAAGTTTATAAATTTTATTACTGCAACTAGACACAAAAAAGTAATATGAATGATTTTGTAATATTAATTAAAATATTTGTAGTATTAATTAAAAAATTAATTAAATTTTCACCTATAAACAATTTGATAATATCAAACAAGTTTTTCCACTCAAATTAATTAATACAATTAAAAATTTAATTAATACAATTAAATTCTTAATTGAAAATATTAATTGGTCAACACTTTTTTCTGTGTACAGAGAGAACATATTTTAATTGCTATTGTTCAAACAAAAGAAGTCAAAGTATTGTGTTAGAGAATTTCTAAAGAGCTGACTAACTTCTACCGACTGTAAGAAAAGCTAAAGCGCTTGTTTTAATTTTAAGATTTCTTTAGCAAAAGTTAAAAGAAGATTTTATATATAGTACGTGCAGCACACGGCTTCTAAAAAAATGTGTATGACTTTCTTACTTCCCTTTTCACAATGTGTGATTAAGAGCCAATTTCACCAACTTATTTAAATATCAATCCATATTTAAAAGTCATTCTTTAATACAAAAATAAATGAAAATTGACATTTAAATATGAATCGATATTTAAATAGAGTTGGTGAAATTGGCCCTAAGAGTTAACGTGAACTTTAACTGAAAGTTCTTCATACAAAACTTCTCTTTAAAGTCCCTGTTAGCTTTTAATTGTACATTATGAAAAGGGCCGTTAGAAGTAGATATAAATTCTTCAAAACGAATAGATCCTCCGTTATATAAGTTCTTTTAAAGTCAGTAAAAGCAGCCCGATAAACTTAAATCTATCAGACTGCAAATGAACTACAGTCCCATGGATTATAAACAGAATCTTTTTATTCCTCTGTCTTAGAGGCTAAAAGATTTCTACACGATTCTGGAATCAATAATTTACCTCTTGTGAGATAAAAATGTACCTCCAAACATGTGCAAATTTTTTATATATATATATAAATTTGCCAAGCTTTTTCGAAAGTATTTTGACTTGTCGGCACTAGAACTACTGAAATGCAACATATATTCTCAGAAAACTAATGAACTTGTTTAATTTACTCCATATAATTTTTAAATAACTTTAGTCACCATTTTATATATTGAGTTTATTAATTTAATCATTAGGTTAATTATATTTCACATAATTTTTTAATTCACTCATGTCATATATTCCGCATTTTTTTCTTGTGTTTTAATTTATGGTTTTGTAGTAATAATCATATTCATTAAATTGTTATTTCTGCCGTTTTGATTCAACTAAATTTAGATAATTAAACAAAAATATATAAATTTTTAAATTTATAATTGCAATGTTGCACGTGACTATTTTTATTTTTTCTTATTTGTGCTCTGTCTGTACAAATATTTGATGAGTTTTCCGCGTATACTTTCGATGCACTTATGGCAAGTATGGTTTTTCAATGTCGCTCGTGACATTAATATATGCGATTTATAGCTGTTTTTAATTGCATAGTTTCTTATTTATTTGCACAATTACATTCCATATATTTATAAAAATATTAATAAAATTTTTTTTAATTTGCACTCATAGTGCAAAAAATTGTCAAAAACGGCCCAACTTCACGAGGCCATAAAAATTAAATTCGTGCTAACTTTTCGAGACCCTGTAGCAGTTCTGCTTACTAAATGGCATCCTTTTGTTGCAGAGTGTTTTATGCAATCAAAATATAACTAACCCAATTCACAATCTTGTGCAAATAGTCTGCCATCGTTGCATGTGCAAAATAGTACAGTATATTTATACTCACCACTAAGAATTGTTAAGTGGTGAGTATCAATATACTATATAATTTTGCACATGCAATGATGCCAGACTATTTGCACATGATTGTGAATTAGGCTATTGTATATTAAAACTAAAAGACGAGGAAATAGGAAAAAGTATTGTTTGCAAACTGGCTTAAGTGCCAGAGCATTGTTATTTCTATCAATTTCTAATATGTTACATAATTTTCTTGTTTTAATACAACTATAATATTAATAATAAAAATAATAATAATAGTTAAATCATAATTCCTTTTAGCTTAGTTTTTTTTTTGTAACACTTTTTGCAAGAGACTAACTTAAAATATAAGCATTTCTTTTATACAATTGAAATAAATATTTTTTTAATTTGCTCTAGGCAATATTTTGTATAACCTACATTTGCTTTTTTTCCATGCCAATGGCTACAAAAACCAAATTATTTTCATATTTGCTATTTGTGTTTCTCTATTAAAAATAAATAATGCAGCCTTTACATATTTAGAGCATATACATAAAATATAAAAGGGGTCAGTCATTTTTAAATATAGAAATGCTGGATAATTATAAAATATCTTTGTTATTTAATTAAATAATAAAAGCATTATTAAATCTGGGACAATATAGAAGAAAAGCTTGAGTCCACTTTTAAAGAATCCAAACTCACGCTTTCTTTTCAAGATATAAAATATTAAAAAATTGCTCTGTTTCAGCAGTGATATTTAAAACTATACTTTTTTTATTATAAAAACTATTTAAAGCAAAATCATTTATATAATTTCTAGTGGCAATAAATAATATTAATTATGACTCAACTGACCAGCCATACAAATTTAATATGAAATAATTAATTAACACCATGATTCCTGCTATAAAACTGAAAGAATAAAACAATAAAAGCTTGTAAGATTAAAAATACATTAATTTATTTTATTCTCCTTCACTTTTATTCGTACAATTAAAAATCAAAATGTAAGCAATGGAAAATGTTTAGAAAAATATTGCGTCACCCTTAAGTTTTATTTATTATTTTGTTGTTCAAGCCACGTAATTTTGTTGCATTTGTCTTTTAATACTGCAGGTGTCATACTGCTGCTGGTGCTGTTGCTGGTGCCTCCTCCTTCTGTTTAATTGCAGCAGTTGCTAGTTATTTTCTTCTTAGAATATAATTTTCGGTATGAATTTCAAAAGTTTGAAATAAATCCTTATAAAGCACATTATGAGTGCAATACCAAATGAAGTCTTTAACAGGTTGTGAATGAAAAGTATTCTAGAGTGAAGAAGAAAAAAAAATAAGGTAAAAAAATTAAAGAATGCGGCACCATAAATAAATTACACTGGTACAGTGGGTAACGATTTTATTTTATTTAATAGGATTTTAGCATCTGCTTGAAATCTACTCAACTTGAATTGAAATCTTTATCAAATTATGTATATACCAATTACACTTAGTCTTTTTAAGTATATCAAGATTTCTTATCCAAAACAAAAACCAACCCCACAACCACACAAATACAATTAGCTAGTTCACACACGTTTCTGAGTAAAGAGGCTTACATTCTTATTTATAAAAGTTATTAACGCTTAAGAAAGTAGGAAAATTACGGCATTCGATGCGACTCGTAATTTTAAGATATTTCAATAGAGTCTATATGGAAATATTTTTATATTACGAGTCGTATCGGATGCCGTGATTTGCCCCCAGATTTTCGTATAAAATTTTTCTTATTGAGCCTTTGTAAAACCCAAATAATTTTTATAACTAAGGCAACTTTATATAAAAAACCATAGTTTTATGTAGATTTCAATTAAGTTAAAGTTAAACTTAAATATGAGAAGCGCTTAATCAAAAACCTATTATATATAAATTAAAATTTTAGAATTCAAGTTCTTGACCTTGTTTTAATTTGGTTTTTTCTCATAAAAAATAGAAAAAATATTTAATTATGAAATAGCTCAAAAAAAACTAGTTGTCACTGTTGCAGTACAACTGTGATGGTTTTGTACTACACTACGGCATATTAAATTTTTTTGCTTTTTTCTAGTACGAAATCTTCGTAGTCGAAGTCAAAATAAATCAGTCTTTATTAAGCAATATTTAACACTCAGCATTGTGGCATCGTTATCATCTAAAAAAGTTTACACAATTATAATTTATTCATTGATAATGGACCCTGGAATTCAAAGTATTAACTAGAGGTGAGCATAAAACATTTGCTTCCTTAATCTATATAATGTACATTGTTGAGTTGGTATCTCTTTTATTGCTCTCGATTATTTTTGAATACTTAATCTAATATTCTCGTTAATCAAAAGCAACCAACAACATTTTTCTAATTTAAAATCAGTGACATTCTTTATTTAAAGTGTAAAAGCAAATCTCACTATGGCACACCGATTGACAATAGTGTCAAATCAAATATAATATTGTGTGTGTGAAAGACAACAAATAAGAGTGCTATATGTGGCTGTGTTGAATCTTATATACCCTTCACCAATTTAAGTATAGGAAATTTTTACATAAATATGTACATACATACATATTTCTCTTGTGAAAAAAATTTAATCATGTATTTTCTTGCTCTAGAACAATTTATAATGGGTGATATATGGCCATATGCTTTTCATATGGCAGTGTAATTCCGATCTTAAATGATCAACTGGGTGCCGCGTTTGTTCTCATTTGATAATAAAAGTAAGCGTGTCACAACTTCAAAGCATTGTTTGGAATTGCTTAACCGCAACCCAAATTAACTTTTGCGGTGTTTTGCAAGTGCGGATAAAACATGGATCCATTATTGTACTCTGGAGACCTAGCAGTAGTCTAAACAATGGGTTTCTTTGAGTGAACGTGTTCCGAAGAATGCCAAGGTGAGATTGTTGGTCAATAAGTTGATGGCAACATTTTTTTTTTTGAATGCACGCGGGATAATCCACATGGATTACCTTCAAAAGGGAAGAACAATAAATGGTGAATATTATGCCAGCTTATTAGACCGATTTAATAAGATTTAAAAACAAAACGTCCTATATGACCAAGAAAAAAATTTTTTGAATCAAGATAATGCACGAGTGCACACATCACATTGCATATCTCAATGGCAAAATTCTATGAATTGGGCTACGAATTCGTACCCATCCTTTTTATTCTCCGGATTTAGATTTATTGACCCAACATATGCCTATATTAAGGACCTCGAAAAATTTTATTATTTGGAGAAGATACAAAAACTGGAACTAAGTGGACTAAGTGTATTGAGTTAAAAAGAGATTATGTTGAAAAATAAATTTTTATTTTGCAAAAAAGACTGTGTTTCATTCAAAAAGTCATGGTCTTATTGATCCACCCTAGTATCGAAGTTGAATAATTATAAGAAAAACTATATTGAGTAAAGATCTTGCTAAAATATCTTTATTTAGTTACTTTTTTTTACTAAACAAAAAAATATTTTTCCAGCCCTAAAACCGTATGTTTAATTTTTCTTTTCCTTAATACACATTTATTTCTTACTAATATATAAAATATGTTTAATTATCAAACAAATAAAAAAATTTAAAATACCAAAAAAATACAGAATAAAAAATTCCAGCTCTGAAGCTGTGTTTTAATTTTTAAAATATAAAGAATAAGAAAATATTAATTAGGCCCAGGTACTTCTGTAAAGTACAAAAAGCGAAAATTTCCCAACCATGAAATCATCATTTCGGATTTCTTTGATTTCTGATATCAATCTTTTTATTTTACACATATACATATAAAAAATATGTTTAATTTATAGACAAAAAGAAAACATTAGTTTCAGTTCATCATTTTGATATACCACAAAAAAAAGCAAGTCTCCCAACCCTGGAATCTTTATTTTAGATTTTTGTGATACCTGAATATATATAAAATATATAATACAAATATAAAATATGTTTATATATGTGCCCTTAATTATGAAAGTGGTCTAAGTCATGTGCATTTTTAATTCAAAGTATCAAATAAATATTTAAAAAACTTTAATAAATATTTACAAAATATTAAATAAGTTTATATAAATTGAGACTAGTACAACTCTAAATTCAAATGTTGTACAATATAAAAATATTTTTTAATTTGTTCAAATGTAATCTAGTAAATATCTCGGCAGCAGAAATGTATGACTTAGACCACTTTCATAATTAAGGGCACATATATATATCTATAAAGAAAATAAAACTATAGTATTAGTGGAAAAGTTTAAATTGCCCAACCCTGGAATCATCTCTCTATTTTTGTTTTTTTTTTTATTTTTAAAACTATTTTTACTGAATTGTAAGATAGGTATATTTTACAAAAAAATAAATGAAAAATTAGTGTTAGGTAGTTACTTTTATATGGCAAAAAAAGGTTTAGATTTTCCAGCTCTGTTGCCGTACATTAAAAAATTATAGCACACTTGACACAACAACTGTCTATTCAACTGTAGTATGAACGATTTCCTGCATTTTTAATTCATTGCCCTCTACATTTGCCTTACAATAAATTTTAGTTCAATTTAGTTTCTTGAAGAAACACAATATTGGCCATTTTGCAAAGTTTGGCGCTCACCTTTAGTATCCACCCATTCCCAATCAGTAACACAGACACTTCGCTAAAGTGCACTTTCTTTTTTCCTTTTCTATAAAATAAATTTTTTATGTAACCCAGTGTAAAAGCGTGGCAAAGTGCAGCAATGTAAAAGGTAATTAAAAACTACTTAGCTTCAAATATATCGAGCCATAACCACCAAAAAATCTTAAGCGATATAATTTTCGAACTCAATTTTTTTAAACCAAAATTGTTTCTTTGTGATCGTAAATTATCCAACAATAAAAAATAAGATCTCAAAAATGTGTCGGTTAAGCTTTTTTGGCTGTAATAGCTCACAATATTTATTTTTACATACATATTGCTCATTTACTTGCACATTATCATAAATCAAAAACTCGGATTTTCGAATTAATGAAGCAGAATTGATATTCATATTACGACCAAGGCTATTGGGAAAAAATAATGCCCTAATTCTTTGCGACGATTATATCATCTTGCCTATGGACGAATAAAAGCCGCAGTTGTGATTCTTTCAAACAATTATTATTTATTGTCTATACTAGAAGGTTCGTGTATTTGCTTTATGATTTTGTTCCAAACATTATATCCAACTCATATTTTTTTATATATTTTTTAAACTATTGTATTATACTTTAATTTAATTTTTATGTTTTAAAAACATGGAAATAATATTTTTATTTTTTCACTATCATAGACAACAACCACTTTTGAAGAAAAGAATTAAGAGAATTCAAACACAAGAACTCCAAAGTACTTTCAATTAACAACATCCTAAATCTCTTTACTGAAGAAGGTTATAACTTTTTCTTAATAAAAATATTTTATTCTATATAACGAATTGAAAATACTGAAGTTAAGAAATTATGCCTGATATTATTTTTCTATTAATTTGTGCTTACATTGAAAACTTTAAATTCGATTTTCAAAAATTTAGTTTTTTGAGTTATGACGTTGTTGAAAAAAATCCAACCATAAATACAATAATAACTATGCAATTAATATCCTGCTGTCTTGTTTGCTTATTTCCTTTTCTTTTTAAATGATAAAAAACTTTTCTTCCTTGAAAAACAAAAATATAACAAACCAATTTTTTTACAACAAACCAAACACAAAAACGTTAAAGAATTATAATTAATTGCTATTATGTATTTAAATGGTTTTCTATTTCTTCTTGAGTTCATACCTGCGATAAAAAGTTTTCCTTTTCCTTAAATCCTTTTCATTATCCTTGAAGAAATATTTGCGTATGCCGCTCAAATACGAGCGAAAGTATTCATGCCAATTAATGGTGACAGTATTGAATTGCAAAACTTTCTTATCCTCTTCAGTCATCAGTGCATCCAATTCAACAATATTTTGATTGGAAAACATCCATTCTTTGAGACCAAACCAGGACATCATATAAATGATTCTTGAAATCTTTGTATAGGCCTTAATATAGCTAAAGAGAATATTTTAAATAAAGAAGAATTATATTTATTTGTTGCAGGATTTTAGTAGAGTATTTTATTCCTTTATGCAATTGTATGTCCTTTAGATTCATGCCAAGTTTTTTTTTTGTTTTTTTTACAAATAATTTTTATACTTACATGCATTTTTGCCCAGTAGCCATGGCAATTAAATCTAGTACATAAGCCGGAATACGATGTAAAAAGATGGAGGCGGCATAATGTAATGGCTTCCATGGTATTATTATGTAAGAAAAACACCTGCTCGACAAAGAAAAAAGAAAAAAATAGAGCATTAAACAACAACAGGAAATAAAAGCAAAGTTTAACCACAATGCATACACGTACTGTCTGTTCAATTATCCATAATATTGAGCCATAACCGCTAAAATAGATTAAGCGACATTTTTTTTTGGACTTCGTTTCAATTTGTTTTTGACAAAACTCTACTTTTTGCGATTACAAATATTTGATTTTGTTCAAAAAACCTAAGCTCGAAAATTATGTTGCTTAAGTTTTTTTTGCCAAAAGGGCACTATATTATGCTTTTGTTCTTTCGTTTATTTTACAGTGATTTAAATGGATTAAGCTTAAATCAATGATTTATTTCAACTGGTTGTATTGTTCTTGAGTTCTTGTTATTTACATATTTCGTTATTTAGTTAGAGACCCAATACAATATATTATATTAAAATAATAAAACAAATTTAATATATTAAAAACTCTCGGCATATCAAAGAAAAAAGCCAAGAACACTCTCGATTAACGCCCTAAATCAGTAAGAAGATTTAGGACATTTTTGTTTGAATTCACTTTTGAGTTCTTGTGTTTGAATTCTCTAAATTATTTTATTCAAAAATGGTTGTTGTCTTTGATAATGAAAAGTAAAAATATTATTGACATGTTTTTAAAACATTACAATTAAATTAAAGTATTATACAATAGTTTAAAAAATTTAGGAAAAAATATGTGTTGGTCATAATAGGTTTTTTCATTTACTGAAAATTATTCCGAATTTGTAACAATTGTTACTGGAAAGTGTTCATTAACTCAAAAAGTTTGCGCAGAGAGAGCGTCAAAACAAAGAAAAAATTGACAGACAAACAAATTCCTACAAACTATTACTAATATAATTTTTACCTGCAAGAATTATTTAACCACGTGTTTTGTGTTTTAGTGTCAAATAAATTATTTAAAAAATATTTGAAAAAGGAAAACGGAAGAAATAATAATTTCTTTGAGAAAAAAGAAAGAATGTTTTCTTAATTTATTGTTTTTCTTTCACTTAGCCAATAAATTCAATTTTAATGGCAAATAATTTTGTGAGTTTCTCATATATGATCAGAGATGGAAAATCGAATTTTTGTAATTGTTAATGGAATAAAATTAGAAAAGTATGAAAAATGCATAAAAATTTTAAATATGCATGAAGTTGTGTAAAGAACTTCATATTAAATATCAATTTCTTAAGAAAATTGCAATTTAAAATATTATCAAAGAAAATACATCAAAAAAAAACTACAATTGTGTCATGATTTCCATCCATGGTTCTGATATGAATAAAATTTTCTTGCAAGTTTTTACAAGTAAAGCGTTCATTTACTTTTTCATATTTGGGAGAGTAATTTTGTAAATTTCTGCCTTACTCTCTCGTTGCTAGTTACTGCTGGGAAAGTAAATGAACAGAGCTAATGTTTGGAACAAAACTTTTTTTGTTTTTTTTTTGTCCATAGACAAGACGATACAATCGTCGAATGGAATTAAAAAATAAGTTTATCATAGAGAGCTTCCAATCTTTGAATTTATATTAAACAAAGTGTGTGGGATAGGTATTATAGAAAGTGTTTTATCCGTTTTAATGTGTAAATTTTTTTAAAGGAACTTGTTCTTTTTAAAATGTATGTTTTTGTAAAAATATGAACCTCTCATATTAATGAAATTTATAGAAAAAAAATGAATGCATAAAAGTTTAATAGAACACCATCAAATGCATTGTAGAGACAAGATTTTTATAGTAAAAGTTTTTTTTCGCAACACTTTATACAAGGATGGAGTAACAGCACATAAACAAACATAAATCAATATATACATGTTTACTGTTTGTCCCCAGCAGGAAAAAGAAGGATTATGGATGGCCTTTAGAAGGTCTCTATACTACTTTTTTATGTACAAGGCCCGTTCGGTCTATTACACTTTAAAGCATTCATTACGCGCTTTGTCCTTGTCGTGTAGGTCCAACGCTCTTGCTTCTTTCGCCAAAGATTCAGAAAGGTCTTCAAATTAAAGGCTTTCGCTTTTGATTTGGTAGATAAATAAAACAAACAATTTTATTCCCTCTCTTCAACCTTTGCATAGAAGAGAGTGTGGTATATGTACCTTATTGTTTATGCGTAAGAGTCGAGGGCTACTATAAGGCATTCTTTAACAGTTAGATGAGAATAGTAATAATAATAATGAAAACATTCTAAAGCAGATCTTTAATAAGGTTACGATTAAAAAAACATATGCGTAAACGAATCATAACCGGCAAGAAAAAGAAGCAGTAGGAATAACTTTTAGAAGGCCCATGTACTCCTTCTTTTAAATGTACAAACCCTGCTCACTCAATTCCATACTCATATTTTTCTTACACGCGCTGTCATTGCGGCCAAGAGCTTTTGCCAGCTTAATGACTTCTGTTATTGCTTTGGTAAAAAAAGCAATGTGAGTCCGATCACAGGGAAGATGTGTAAACATCTAGTCATGAAATTTTTTTTAAATTGTTTTCCAATTATCGTACACCAGCTCAACAGTACGTAATGGAGATATGTTTTAACATAATATTGTAAATTATTTATAAAGGCTGATATATATCTTCTAAACAAATATTTGTCATTTAAGATGTTCTTTTATTTAAAAGTTTATATTTATTTTATTTATTTCATACTTTTCAACTTCTTAACCGAATTATACACACTGGCAATACTATTACATTTCACAAGCAATTTCTATTAAAATTAACATTTCTCCTGAAGGTATGTTTTAAAATTCGGTTAAGTGTTACTACTTCTCTTGACCCTTCTCATAGAAAGGAGTATAGAATGTGTATCTTAACCATTATATAAAAGAGCCAATTCCTTCTTTAAGACATTCTCCATTATCGTGATTGGCTTATTTTGACTTCGACTACGGCATTTTTGCACTAGATTAAAAAAAATTCAAACGTTTTTATTTAATGTAAGACCCATGTATGTAAGTTGGAACCTGTTCTGATATTTCCCGCTGGGTACTTATATGCATACATACCCTATCGGAGAACATTTAGTTGACTACAAAAATAATCAACTTATAGTAAACTTTTCTTAGACTAACTAAAAGCTAAAAATAATTACAGCCAGAACTGACCCAAGTTCAATTCTTAAGTTGAGTAGATATCCGGATTTAGTGAGAGAAAATAAATTTATTATCAGCTAGATTGAAACTCATTTCAATTTTATATGAATATTTTGCTGTTCTTATTTTAGATGTTACTTTAGCTGGGTAGCTAGCGCATTGACTATAAATCGTGTGATGATGCATAGTTCGAAAACCAGCTAGATTTTTTGTAAATTTACTGACTGTCAGGAGACTTAAATACAATCAACTTTAAGTTAGTTGAAAAGTAGTATAAAGTGAGACACTTAACTACCGTCTAGGACATTACTGTGTTAAAATAGTTAGGTGTTTCCATTGAAAAGTAATCCAAGTGTCAGTCAGAATTAGTTGCGAAATATTTAGCTTAAAGTTAATTCAAAGTTAACTTAGTTTCCCACAGGGTATGCCCTTCTATTTGTGCATACACAGGGATGTAGTGTTATGCATGCATACATTTATAAAAAAAATATTAAAGAATTTATGGCTAGAGTATGTTCCTGTATTTATACAAACAAAGTTTTTGTTGTTCTCCTACAAATTTTATTGTTTTTTTTTGTTTTGAATCCATAAAATATGTCAAACTCATTCGAGTGCAAATAGTTAAAAAACCACTACAGAAGCTCAAAAAAATACTATTACTTTAATAGGGGTATGCGAGCAGTTTTATTTATTTCCTTACTTATTTTTTTGCCAGCTTTACAACAATTTTAAAATTGCAGGAATCCTGCACACTAAATTTTAGTGAAAAAACTAGGCTTGAGAAATAGTTTAAGTTAAATTGAACAGGTACGGTCAGACGTGATAAATATTTGACTCAAAAATACATATAAGTTTATAAGTAATAAAGTAATTCATAAGACTTATGCCCTAATTCTGTTCGACGATTGCACTGTCCTTTCTTTCGACGAAAAAAGCCGCAGTTGTGATTCTTTAAAACAATTATTATTTATTGTCTATGCTAGAAGGTTCGTGTATTTGCTTTATGATTTTGTTCCAAGCATTATATCCAACACATATTTTTTCATATATTTTTCAAACTATTGTATAACACTTTAATTTAAGTATAATGTTTTAAAAACGTCACTAATATTTATATTTTTATTATGAAAGACAACAACCATTTTTGAATAAAATAATTTAGAGAATTCAAACACAAGAACTCAAAAGTATTTTTAAACAAAAATGTCCTAAATCTTCTTACTGAATTAGGGCATTATTATTGAAAAAGTAACTCATTCGAAAAATAAAAATTTTTAACCCCTGTTTCTACAAAAAATTTTTAAGATTATTTTTGATAAGCTAAAAAATTAAGAAAAAAAAAAATAATCGGTCCCTTAAAAAACTGTTTTTGCTCTCCTAGAAAATTATTATTTTGTCAGCCTTACTTCTATTCGTTATTTTTTAGGTTTAACTTAAAGTAAGACTTTATCAAACGGCTCATGAAATATTTGATGTGAAATATTATTACTTTGACACTTATGATATTTTTGTCATCCTTACTTAAATTTTTAAATATAAAAATTTTTTAATTTGGCAAAACTAATGCCCAACCCCTATTTTCCGCCAATATTGCCGAGGCCAGACAATAATACGAGGAACTTAATTTAAAGTTTTACTCACCATAAGGCTTTATCGAATGGCTCATGAAATCCTTTACGTGACAAGTGCATGTACTGACCCCAAGATAAATTATTTTTATCAAAAACATAATTATACACAGGAATTTCACTTCGCATTTTTGAGTCCCCTGCTAAAGCGCTGTAACTGCAAATATAAATAGTATTTAGTCATCATCAATCAAATCATTATTAGCATTAACAAACCGCCTTGAAACATCCCAGGCACATGAAATCATCGCATTAACACAATAATCCGCGGGTACCATATTCGCTTTCCGTTTGGCATTTCCATAAATGCAACGAACTAAGCCACGTGCTGACCAAGTGCACAGGCCCGAAGGACCATACAGATTATCCGTCCAACCAGGAATAGGATCCTTGTAAGTAGACATGACTGGAAAAGAAAATTTTCATATTTTGTTATCAGACATTTTAAAAAAAAAATTTTTATATTAAAAAAATATTTTTTTATATAAAAAAATACAAAAAAATCTTTTTTTATAGAAAAAATATTAAAAAGTATTTTTTTTGTGTAAAAAATATGCAAAAAAAGTATTATTTTAATTTTAAACACGGTTTTTATATATTTTGTTTTTAATTAAAAAAAAATTTTTAATATCAAAAATATTTTTTTTAATTTAAAAAAATTTTTAGTTTTTAATTTGAAAAAAAATATACAAAAAAATATACAAAAAAATATTTTTTTATGTAAAAAATATGCAAACAGGTTTTTTATATTTTTTTTAATTTAAAAAAAATTTTAAATTCAAACATATTTTTTTCTTTAAAAAAATTTTTAGTAATTAATTTGAAAAAATTTTAAAAATATTTTATTAATATAAAAAAATATATCAAAAATATTTTTCTAATTTAAAAAAAATATTAAAAATATTTTTTTAATTTAAAAATAAATATTAAAAATATTGTTTTTTATATGAAAGAATTTTTAGTTTTTAATTTGAAAAAAAATATATACAAAAAAATATTTTTTGTAAAAAAAAAATAAAAAAATATTTTTTTATGTAAAGAAATATGCAAAAAAAATATGATTTTAATTTGAAACAGGTTTTTTATTTATGTTTTTAATATAAAAAAAATTTTTAATTTAAATTTAAAAAAAATATATTAAAAATATTATTCTAATTTAAAAAAAATATTAAAAATATTTTTTTAAATCGATAAAAACGAGAAAACCATTAACATTTTATTTTTTGAATGCGTTTTTATCTAAACTTCATTTTCACACACTAGATCCCTTTTCTCGGAGAAGGTCACATATGTGTTTTAATTTTAAAAATAAATATTTTACCTTCAAAAATCTGATGTTAAGGATTAAACAGAATTCCGGCATAAACACATTTTCCATTCAAATTGACACAAAAAAGTAACACCAGAAAGCAGTCGAGGGATAGAATCTATTTTATTTTGACAGTGTTTTTTTTTCAAATGCTCTCTCATATAAATACTCATTCTCTCAACAATGGGCGCAGTCATAAGACGTAGCTGTTGAGCTCAACAGTTGTGAAACTGCTGGCAACTGTTGGCCCCAACAGCTACTTCTTAGAAACGGCTTGGTGTATATAATGTAATTGTATATCTTTATTTCGTTACTTCATCGCATTTGTAATGTAAAACTTAACAAATATTTTTTGCTGCCACCTAACAAAGCATATAAAAGAAATATCTCTATTTGACCAGCTGGTCAGGCTGAGCACAACGTGTTGACTATAGTTAGCGAAAAAATTTTATGATGGAAAATTACTCAACTGTTGAGTGGAGCGGAGATACTCAACTATGCGTTTCTAAGACAAACACTCAACGGGTGCGCAACTGTTACGTCTTATGAATGCGACCAATGTTACCATACTTTCAATAAATTTCATACATTTTGTAAACAAAACTACAAAGAAATATAAGCACAAAAGAATCTGAAATAAAAATTAGAGAACATTTGAAGTTACTGCTGTAGATTTTATTATGGGCTTTATTAATTTGATAGCGATTTTTCCTGAAGTTGCGGACTTATTCTGTTTAATCATTTAAGCATATGTATCACTTTATTTGCATGTTTTTGGAACAAATTCTATTAGGTTGGCATTACTTATAGCACATCGCCAACAGAAAAAACTACTTGAGAAAAAATTTCCCATTAACCACAAAAACCAAAGAATTTAAAAAAGCAAAAAATAATAGTGTCAAACTGAAGTTCATTATAGTTTATTGTATAAAAGCACAGAAAATTTATATTTTAGGGAAAACCATCATAACTCAAAATATTAAAGTATTTAACAAACAATATATATAATAATATTGTAGATATTTTTTTTTGTATAAAAGCAATTCTATATGCTTGATTTATTTTTATAAAGTATAAAACTTTTCATATCAACTTTTCTCATCTGCAAAATAAACTAAATTTTAATGGCATTGAAACTTTTTATATATTAAATTATTACACTTTCCTTAAAAATGTTCAATACCTTAGAGAGCACAGCAAGGATAACTTGCAAAAATATACATACATCCACACATATGTACATATATTCGTATTGTATGTTTGTTTGAATGTGATTTTGTTCATTTACCCACACATACATACATACATACATGCATACTTAGTTTGTTACTTATTTGTTTGTATCTCTTATTTTTTTGTAACTATTGCATTTAAATGACAAACTTTTGTTCGGTTTATCCATTTACATCTTTTGCTCTGATTCTCAGGACCAAAAATTTTATTTTTTTTGTACTTTTATTTGAATTATAAATGAGAAGACATTTGCTAAAATTGTGTATTCGAAATTGTGAACTATGAACTATGGAACAATAGGGCAGAGTAAAATATGGAGCATGGAATTAATATTTAAAAATAAAGTTAAATAAATAAATAGATTTACTAAGCATTTCGAATAAAATTTGAAACAATACTGCGGGAGTGAGACGGACTAAACATCATGGAGTTACCAACATAAAATAATTGGAACACTCTACAAAAAAAATTGTGGCATTAGATCATTAGAGAAATATTCACAGAATATGTACAACTTTGGCCACTACCACAATAAATATGTGTATGACAGTGAAAAATTAAAGGGTGTTCTAAAGCGAGCAACGAAATATTTTGAAATTCTAATTTAATATACATACAATTACATAGAGATACTTGCTTAATTCACAACAATTTGAATCGTGTATTTTTGTATAAAATACAAGTTTTGTTTTTTAATTGTGAACACCCTCTGTATGTGTTTTGTATTTTTAATGAAAAAAGAAGAACAAGCTCTCAGAGAGTCTCTCTCTGAATACAACATTTTAAAAACATATGAAATAAAAGTGTAATAGTGTATTTCATTTTTATATGAAAATTTCATACAACAAATGTTACACTCTTGTATTTAATATAATAATACAATCGATACAGAGATACAAGAGGTTTTGTGAATTAAGCAACTGAAATTTTCGAAGTTAGTGTATTTTTATGCAGACTACAAAAGTTAACATTGAAATTTACAAAATCTATATAAAAACGTGTTCCATCAGTTAATGTAATTTTTACTACGTAATTTTGACAACTTTCAGTATTTTTGAAACCGTAAAAAGCAAACCCTTAAAATGTTTAAAAATCTAAACCCAAAAAGATCCCAAAATTAAAAACAAAAAACACCAAAACTAAAAATATCTAAGATAAATCGCCAAAAATTTAAAAATTGTCAGAAACAAAAAAAAGCTCCAACAGTAAAAAGACGAAGCAAAAATTCTCAAAATGAAAAAAACCAAAACCAAGAGAATAGTTATAACTAAAATAAATCGTTAAAAAATCGCCAAAATAAAAAAAATCGCCAGAACTTAAAAGCAGCAAAACTAAAAACAATTGCTCAAAGTAAAATAAATCGCCAGAAACTGAAAAAATCGTCAAAAACGAAAAAACGCCAAAATTAAAAAACGCCACTAGCCGAAAAAACCACCAAACGAAAAAACGCCAACACCTAAGAAAAACTCTTAAGCTAAAAGAAATCATTAAAAAAAATCCTAAAATTAAAAAAAAACCTCAAAACAACAAAAATCCAAAAAAATCGCTAAAACAAAAAAAAAATCGAATTTAAAAAAAACGCAAAAATTAAAATAATTCGCCAAAAATGTTAAAAAATCGTTAGAAAAAAAATCGAAATAAGTAAAATAACCCCAAAGACTTGATAAATAATCTCCAAAACGAAAAAAAACGCCAAAAGTAAAAAAACTATCAAAACTAAAATAAAAATTCAAAAATTTGTCAAAACAAAAAATTGCAAAAATCAAAAAAAAATCGCCAAAACTGAAATCAAGTGATTACGCCAAAGAATCGCTCAAACTAAAATAATTTGCGAAAAATTTTAAAAATCGCCAGAAACCAAAAAACGCCAAAATAAAAAAAAAACTTAAACCCGAAAAAAAATCCAAAACGAAAATAAACAGCGAAACAAAGAAAGTCGCAAAAACTAAGATAAATCGTTAAAAAATCTTAAAGTTAAAAAATCGCCAAAACAGAAAAAATAAATTCCTAAAATCCAAAAAATCGACAAAAGCTAAAGAAACTGCAAAAACCCAAAACATCGCTAAGACTAAAATATATCGTCAAAAATTAAAAAAGAGCGTCAAAACTAAAAAACTCCAAAAACCGAAAAAAATTGCCAAAACGAAAAAACCTACTTTGGCCTGATTAAATTAAAAAAATCTTTAAAAATATGAAAACATTAAAAAATCCCCAGAACAAAAAATCGTAAAAATTCGAAAATCGCCTTAAGAAAAAAAATTGCTAAAACTAAAATAAGTCGCCAAAAATTAAAAAAAAAATCGGCAGAAACAAAAAAAACACCAAAAGCCGAAAAACGCAAAAAGTAAGAAAAGCTAACAAAAATCGTTATAAAAAAAGTCCCAAAATTAAAAAATCGCCAAAGCAAAAAAAAATCGCAAAAATTAAAAAAAATTCCCAAAACGAAAAAAGTGACAAAATGAAACAATAAATCGCTTAAACTGAAATAAATCGCCAATAACCGAAAAATTCAAAAAAAAACGCCTAAAATTAAAAATACACTAACACCCGAAAAAATTTTATAAGCAAAAAAAAATGCTTCAAAATAAAAAAATCGCCAAAAATTGAAGTGCTAAAGTTCATATAGTATTACATATCGAGCAATAACGGCCAAAAAGGCTTAAACGGCACATATTTTGAACTTCGTTTTTTTAATGTAAATCGATTACTTATATACGCAAATGATCGAGTGAAGTCAAAAACTTAAGTTGGAAAATTATGTCGCTTAAGCTTTTTTTGGATGCTATGGAACGACATGTTGCATGCGTGCGGAATTCTGCGTGTGTGAGTTGAATTAGTACTTTACTAAATTTTTTTATAAATATTATATATATATCAACAGCCTTATTTATAAAACTTATTAAGGCTTTATAAAGGATTTTTTTTTAAAAAAATTTTAAAGAAAATTTCTCTAAAAACCCTTCATAATTTTTATAAATAAGGCTGTTAATATTTTATAATTTTAACAATATTTGTTTGGCAAACATTTTCTCTTAATTTGAATAACCCTTATAGTGCAACTTACATTGGAAACAAAGAATCGTACACAACCTTTGGGACATTATTTTACTCACTTATGTTAATGTTGGAAGAAGAAAAAAAAAAGAGGAACAAACCGAATTGCATATATTTTGTAGCAATTTTTTATCATTTATATTCTGTGCTACACTTTTAACAAACTAAAACTATTAACTGACTTGCTCGTAATGACTTGCAACGTTCTGTTTTTTTTTTTTGTACGATTATCTTGCTGCTTGTGCCCAGCGGGCTTGTCTGCTTAACTCGTGCACGAAATAACAAATTTGCAATGTAACAAATATAAAGTGAGTAAAATTAAAAGCAATGACAAGTGCAAATCTTACCAATAGGTGGTCGAAATATGCCAGCCGGCAGGTAGAATGCCCGATGATTTACCAAATTCTCAGCACATTTTTTGGTCATGGTGTAGGTGTTGGGCATTTCACCAATTAGCCAGGGTCTAAACTTTTCCAAGGTCTCATCGTCAAATATGCGAAATATCTGCAAGATTGAAGAATAAATAACCTTAAAGTATTTTTTTCCTTATTAAACCTTCATACCTGCATTATTTTCTCGTAGCCAATTTCGTTTTCATAAACCCTCTCCTGAATAGTCTTCAGATTGCAGTTGCAGTACAAAGTGGAAATATGAACGAATGACTGAAAAGAAATTAATTATAGAAGTGAATGCTGGCAGCAGTTTAATGTTTAATTTTATCTTTATTTTTAAAAAGAATAAAATTTAATTTATATAAAATATGTATATAGTAGCTTTGATACATTTAAGCTTTTGCTTTGCAAACATTTGTACACATACCTTTAACTTTTTCATTTCCATGGCTAAATCCAATATTTTTTTTGTCCCCAAAACATTGATATCGATGGCATCGCCAATTTTTTCATTAAATTTCACAGAGGCAACAACGTTAAAAACTATCTGTTAAATAATAATAGAAACTTGTTTAAAAAAATTTAAAAAAAGCTTTCAATTAGCACATTGATAAAAAAATGCTTTGCTTGCAAATATTTATTCTGTACTTTTTTCTACAAACATTTACTAAACTCAAATAGACCAAACATACTCGTACAAAGATTTTAGAGAATTTTTATTATTTAGTAGGAACATGTACAGGACTTCCAATATCCTTTTAATAATCTATATTTACAAAGAATGAAACAAACTTTTTGTAAACGTTCAATAAAGATTTTTAAAAAGAGAAACTATTGATTGGGAACTCAAAAACATATTGCTGTTGCATTGAAATCAAACTAAAAATTTTAGAAACATGAATTTCAAAAAAGAAGAGAAAAAGGATTTAACTTTAATACTCTTATATTGAATACATAGAAATGCATAAAAATTACATATCAGCTAATTTTCATAAATTCATTTATTTGCTAGCGAAGGAAATTTGTTAATGCTCTGGCATTTCGAATACTAATGTCCTAACTCCGTCGACGGGTTTATCGTCTTGTCTATAGACGAAAAGAAGCCGCAGTTTTGATTCTTTAAAACAATTCCTTAAAACAATTATTATTTATTGTCTATGCTAGAAGGTTCGAGTATTTGCTTTATGATTTTGTTCCGCGCATTATATCCAACACATATTTTTTTCATATATATTTCAAACTATTGTATAATACTTTAATTTAACTTTTATGTTATAAAAACATGGAAAAAATATTTTTATTTTTCATTATCAAAGACAACAACCATTTTTGAAGACAATAATTTAGAGAATTCAAACACAAGAACTCAAAAGTATTTATTTTCAAACAAAAACATCCTAAATCTTATTGAATTAGGGGCATAAATTAATCAAAAAATTTACTTTCTGTAATTTTTAATTTAATTAGTTTAATTTTTTCAGAATTATAATAATATGAAAATTTTATTCAATGGCATAGAAAGTGAGAGCACAATCAAACATTAAACATTTTCTATATCAATATTTAAAAAACCTTTGAAATATATGCTGAAGCTTGATTATTTATATTTTCACACACAGAGAAAAATACCAATGTAAAATCAACATGCAAAAAATGTTGATTGCAAATCATATTTTATTTATTAGAAATTAAATCAGGAATAATTTTTTAATTGGGCTTAAGTTCAATATTTTTAATTCCTAATTAATGAAATATTTTTATTAATTAATGTGATTTTCTAAAGAAGACAAGAAAAATTAAACTAGATTTTTAGCTGGGAAAAAATCGCATTTTTCTGTGCATGCAGGTATTTTATCAATAAACCCATGCCTATCTATTTGGGCAGAGATTGTTATTAACATCAGCTATTTAACATGAATTTAATATATAATATGTATAATTTAAAATTTGAAAAAGCCCTGATATATCTCGAAATGTGAGATCTTCTAAACCCATAGATCGATTTTCTTCAAACACAGCTAGAACCTTTTCGACCTAGTCAGCTTTTAAACAAAACAAAAAAACTAAAGGCCTTTTTGTCTTTTTGTAGTTCAAATTTGTTGTAAAAATTAATGATTGTATTGCATTGATCATATCAATGAGACTGTTGTTAATAAATGCATGCCGCTGCTTGCAATTTCTGTTCATTCATATGATGCAGTAAAGCAATGAATCAGTATGATTGTTTTGAATACTTCTTAAAATCACTTCTGACAAATATAGATTTAGTAATATTATAAAATAAACTAGCTAGTCTCATTTTATTTTAAAAATTATTTTAATACGAGAAAAACTATTAATTACAAACGCAATTTTTTTATTAACTAAAGAAAGACTTTGTCTAGTCAACGTGCTTTTGTAAGTTATTTGATTACTATACAAAACAATCATACAACAGTAAGAATTTTTATTTATTTAAGACTCAAAAAAGAGACTGATTTAATTACAGTTAGTTGTTAGAGAGGCAGCATTGCCAGCAATATCATTAGTGCATACATACAAATCATTGTAAAAGTGAGTGGAGAGCGAAAGTGAATCAACTCATACAGTTCTCTGGCCTCTACGTGGGCTCGTACAGAAATACCGCTTGTTTTGTTCGGGGGTTAAAAATAGAACCTATCATAATTTTTCCAGTGTACCCGTACTATCAATTATAAGATTAAATTTTCTTATGAGGATCGAATATATAAATAACTAAAATAAATACTAATACAAAAGTTAAATAAGAAGTAAGAAAATTTTAAAAATTTTTGTTGCATCAAAGTTTATGTATCGAGGGCTACTATTTATATATATCGATAACTGGCAACACTAATGTCAAAAGCTTAAATCTGGCAAAAACGCTATGCACTTAGATACATTTTATCATAAACGTACTCACAACGTTTTGACGTACAAGTCCTATTTGTGCTTTGTTCACAGTGAATTCAGAAAATCAATTTGACAAAAAAAAAATGGAAATTTCAAGAGAAGGTTTTCGTTGGATTATTTTTAACAATTTTCCTCGTGGATTATCTCAACAAGAATATGTCGGTGAACTCAGTTCTTTGTATGGCAATAAAGCACCATTAAAAACCACACTATATCTCTCGTATAGTGAATTCAATTGTGGTCGTATATCGGTCACCGACGAATTCCATAAAGGTCGTCCAAAATCGGTTTCTGTTACACAAAATAACGATGCAGTTCGTGAACTGATAATGCAAGATTATCATGTATTTTATTGTGAGCTAGAGACATCTTTGTACATTAGTAGGAACACTTTAATTTATTCGACTTTGCATGAACACTTAGTTGTAAAAAAGAATTGCTCTCGTTGGATACCCCATAATTTATCAATCGCTCAAGTGGCGTAAGGAAATGATTAAAAAGTTCAATTGTGGAGCATCACAAAACGTGTATAAAATCGTGACAGATGAAGAATTATGGATATATGCTTATGAGATGGAAATATAACAGCAATCGACCATGTGGGTATTCAAAGAAGAGATAAATCCTATAAAAGTTGTTCGTGGAAAAAACACATCGAAGCCAATGGTTGCTTGCGTGTTCGGTCGAATGGGTCATATCACCACTGTTCCGCTTGAGCAACGTGGAACTGTCAATTCTAAGTGGTACACGACCATTTGCTTACGGGGAAGTCTTCAAAGAAATTCGTACAACCAACCGCCGATGACTAATCATTCTTCATCATGACAATTCGAGCTTTCACACACCTCGTCAAACAAGTGAATTTTTGAGACGTCAAAACATAAAATTGATGACTTATTCTCCCTACAGTAATGTCTTGTTACCCTTTGAATTCTTCTTGTTCACGAATATCAAAGATAAACTGCATGATCAATGATTTACGAGCGCCGAAGCAGCAGTTGAAGCGTTCAAAAACTTTGCTTTGGAGGTGCTTCACGAAAACTGAAATGACAATTGGTTTGAACGAATGCAAAAGTGTATTTTTGACAAAGGGGAATATTTCTAACAACAATATAAGGCCATTTTAATTTAAAAATATCTGTTAATATTTGCTATTCCCGAAAAATAAATCCAAAAATCCCGGGAATAATTTTTTTCAAATCTCGAGAAATTTTTAATGAAAATTTTCGGGAATTCACTATTTACGTTTTTGAAATTTATTTATTTTTTTCATTGCTGTTCGTTGTTTTATTACTTAAAAATACTACTCTACTACTCAGTAACGATGCATAAAATAAGCCTGGAAGCAGATATAATAGAGGTTTTCCAGGTGACTCGAACAACTTCAAACGTTACAAAATATTTTCAATCTCAAATGTCTTTATAGGAAATAGTATTTAGTTCGGCAGATGTAAATCGAATTTCCATTCATGTTATAACTCAAACCATATGAATTTATTTGTTTTTTGTTTTTGTTTTTTAACTATTATTGTTCATGAAAGGAACAAATAAAGTTGTTTTGTTTTTATTTTAATGTTGTATGTGTTTCATATTTTTTATTGAGGTGATTTAATTAAATTGATTCCCGGGAATAAGACATTTTACTTTTCGATTTTCGGGAACTGGAAAAGTCCGGGAAATTAGAAACTCTAATAATAGATCTCGTATTGAAAACAAGTCCTTTGATTTCGTTAATCAACTACGAATAAAATTTGATGATATATGTATGTATGTAGCAGGAGTGAAAATAAAATGAGAAGCATTATAACTCGTCTTGGAAATATTTTTTAGGAGACTTCCTTTCAATTTTCTATTTGATGACATCTCGAAAAAAATTAGGCAGGTCTTTTTAGAGCAGTGTCCAGCATCCCATTGCCCTGGGGGCTATTCTAACATTCTGCTTTGCATAAGTACACAGCACAACTACTAACAAAAATCTAAGGCTAGAGCATAAAACACACAAAAAGAGCAGATTTCTGTAACAATTTTTATGAAAAGAATACACTGACAATATTCAAACACCACCGAAATGATTTAATTTTTTTCTATATTATTTATATAAACAAATTATCTGGCACTATTACGGCACTCGTTATCGAACGAAATTACGAAATATATCCATTTAAACTCTATTGAAATATTTCGTAATTTCGTTCGATGACGAGTGCCGTAATTTGGCCCCTGATTTAAATCTTTTTATACCTGCACTTTTTATTGCTGTAGAAAAGAAAAAAAATATGTGGAACATGGAGTTGGAAAATAAGTTGTTTTTATTTGGCTTAAATACATTTATAGATGCACGGTGTCTAGTATGTATTTAAAAATTATAAAAAAAATATATTACATACATATAAGGTACCGCTACATACAAACGTTTATTCACATAAAACTAGCCCATAAAAATATTTTTCATATACCCATTTAAACATTTACAAGAACGATTTTTTTCAGTGGAACAGCACTACAGATGTAATAGTGCTGTTCTACTCTTAAGCATTTTCTCTTCTTGGTGATCGATTATTCTACGTAAGTTTTGTTTTCAATAAATCCAATCCCATTGATATTGAAAAAAAGTCCTTAACTTATAGGATTCAGGTTATTCCTCAAAATTATTTGTAAATATTTTTTTGTAATATTTTTAAAATTAAACATTTTGTTTTGTCATTTTAATCCACTTAACATGTACAGCATTACAGCTGTTAATTAAACAAATATTAACACTTACCGCCACCTCATTGCACAACAACTCACGATCTGTGGCAGCAATGTCCAGATCAAAAGCACTAAAGTTGGTACGTATGGGACAGACCTTATCGAACAGTTGACTATTTTCAGCACGTATCGTATCAAATATCTGCGAAGAGAATAAAGTTTAATAAAATATAAAAACGCACACTCACGCACACATGAAATTCTTGCTCAGGTTTGCATTTGCTTACAAACCACTCAGCTGTCAGGACTAGCATAACTAAATAAGTGTGTTTATGTGTGTGAGTTTGTGTTGGTATAAATTTAAATAATTTCAAAATCCTTAACACTTTTCACTCTGCTACATCAACATATCACTCATTGGCTCAAAGACTGTAATAACTCAGAAACAAGCCCCAGTTTGCTCCAAAACGAGTTTGACGTTTTCAGTTTACACAGAAGTTAAAGGAAAAAGTAAATTTTATTTCTCTCTCCGGAGTTATTAGCCTAATTCTGTTCGACGATTGTGCCGTCTTGTCTATGGAAGGAAAAAAGCCACAGTTGTGATTTTTTAAAACAATTATTTTTTATTGTCTATGCTAGAAGGTTCATGTATTCGCTTTATGATTTTGTTGCAAACATTATTTCCAACACATATTTTTTCATATATTTTTGAAACTATTCTATAATACTTTAATTTAATTTTTTGCTTAAAAAACATAGTAATAATAATTTTAGTTTTCATTATCAAAGACAACAACCATTTTAAAAAAAATAATTTAGAGAATTTAGAGAACTCAAAAGTATTTTAAAACAAAAACGTCCTACATACTCTTACTGAATTAGGGCATAAGTAAACAAGTTATTTATATAAAATGTTTACAGAAATATGAAAAACGATGTGAGGATTAATTCTAACTAACTCAGAAATTTAATTTATTTAGTTATGACGTTCTTCTATTAAATGAGCGATATGTATATATTGAAACTTCTCCTAACGGACACCTTCCATAACCAGACAAGTTTCTTAGAACCAAAATTAAAATAAAAGAATATATGCCACTCTCATATGCGGACACCTCTAATAAATGGACAAAAATACTGCGACGTTGAGTGTCCGATGCATATGCATATACATGCACTTGGTCTACACCTACCGATTCATTGAAATACTGCTGCAAACGTTGCTCGACCGTCATGTTGTTCTTGCAACGTATTAGCATGTAAATTTTACGCACTTCAAAGGAACGCAATATTTTTTGAATTAATACCTTTCCCACAAAACCCGTGCCACCTGTGATCAATATGGTGGCGTCTTTGTAAAAGTCCTTTATTGGCGTTTTGCTGTTGATGCCACCATCACTGCTGCTAGAATGCTTGATATCATCATTTTTATTAACAGTCTGGTCATTATTGCCATCGACATTCAATACACCATCAGCAAGGACATTTTGTTGGCTTTCACGGTTACACATATTTCCGAGCATATTTACAGCACTGCTACTACAATTACGTGCATAAATTTCATATTCGTTTGAGTTGGCCCAAGAGGATTTCTGTGGTAAATTTGGAGACAATGAGGTTGTCGATGACACTGAAGAGCACGATGATTTGTTGCTCTGCTCATCAACTGGATACGAGTTTTGATGTGAAAATATAAATTGACTTGTGTTATGTACTGAGCACATATTAAAAGATTTTTTTTTATTTTTTTTTTCATTTACCATTATTTAAATTTAAATCATCCATTTTGTTTTTCTTTTTAAATTAAGTTTTCCTTTTTTTATAAAACTATTGCATTAAGTTAACCATAACGTACAAGTTTCTTTTAATAAATGACCAAGAACTAAAAACTATTTTAACTTTAATAAAAAAAAATTTTTTTCTTTTTGACATGAAAACCGTAACACGTGTCCTTAGCCGCGTTTTGACACACAAACTCTGTACTTAACATAAAAGCAATCAATCGAACCATGAATCAATCAATAAATAACAGCTAGATTTATTGTTACTATTTCCCACAATTTAATAAATAATAGTGTCCTGCACAAGACCATTTATAAGACCTTTCAAGACTTGAGAGTTTTTTTAAATGCTTTACTACAGCGAAATATTTTAAAACAAAAGCTAAACAACTAAAATAAATTTCTTGCCAACAGTGTTGTTTAGCGTTTGTTTTGAAATGTCTTATAAATGGCGTTGTGCAGGACTTTAATAAATAAATGACGTAGTGCAGTAGGTACAATGACCAGGCAATGTGTTGCATGTCTTGATGTAGTCTGTTTGTATGTTTGTGTGTTTTGTGGAAGGAAATAATAAATTTTTTTACATACAAACATAAGCTTATACACATTTTCCATACATCCTTACAGTGTCTAATTTTCGGCGTTAATAATACTGAAACAATTAAAATTAAAAAAAAATTTTTAATTAATACCAATCGGCTGAATAATTTTAAATTTAAGGAAAACACATGACATACACTTAATGTACAGCGTCTTCCAATAGGGACTTCCGAACTTTGATATCTGTCAAATTGTCTGTCATTTATTCAGTCTGTTTGTGGCACATCAGCTGGGAGGGATAAAATGGCCATTGAGACGTTCTAATGACAAATGTACCCTTAGTTATGAAAATGGTATAAGTCTTATGCATTTAACTTAGAAATTTTATGAAATCTTTAAAAAATGATAACGATTTTTTAAATACTAACAGCCTTTTTTATAAAATTTATTAAGGCTTTAAAAAAGTTTTCTAAAAATAATGTTTAAACAAAATTTTTCTAAAAAAGTATTTATAAAGCCTTAATAATTTTTATAAATAAGACTGTAAATAAATTTATATCAATGGAGATTAGTACAATTTTAAATTAGACATTTTTAGATTTTTAAATTTTTTTTATATTCAAATGTTGCACATAAAAATATTTTTTAATATGTTCAAATTTAATCTATTAAAAATTTTACCAAAAAAAAAATTATATGACTTACAGCACTTTTATAATTAAGGATACAAATTTGTTTTAACAAAATTGATTTTCTGTTCGGATAAGGTTTCATGACTAAACTTTTTTTGGGCCAGAATTGACTGATGTGATCAGTAATGATATACATTTTCCATAGAATAGTGCTACGTGCCACACTGGGCCTGGGCATTTTGTCCCTTGGGAGTAATATAAACTCCGAATTCAGAATCAGTCTAATATTTCATAGATAATCCTAGCAATGGGCTTTTAACACAGAAAACAATACTAATGTAAAATCAACATGCAAAAATGTTGATTACAAATCATGTTAAATACATTAGAAATAATATTTAGTGTTTCTTTTGGGAATTTTTAAAATTTAAGTTTAAAATTGTTTAGCGTACTAATAATCACAAATTATTATTTTTTATTTATTCAGTAATATAAAAAATAAAAATACATTGAAATGGATTATTAAGGGCTTTAACTGGATTCTATGCGAATTTCACTGTTCACTGAACAACTAAAGTAATTATGTTAAGGTTTCATTTAAACAGATTTTTAAACAAACACATCATTTTTTCATAATTTTCATAATTTTTTTTTTTTTTTTTTTTATTTTTTTTAAACAAACACAACACGCAAAGCGATTAGCTTGTCTGCAGAAAACACCTAGAGTCTATGGTGGGAATCGAACCCACGACCTCTGGGCTGAGAGGCTAGCATCGCTACCACTCAGGCGCAGCGGCACTCCAAAGATGAGAAGCTCAACATACAACAAAGTTGAAATTTGTGTGGCAACAATCTCATTTTGAATAACTGTTGTTGTTTTTTAATTTATTTTATTTAGATACTTCTTACAACTACTATTCGAGCTGAAAAAATGTCAACTAATGTAGCAATGGTAAAGTAAGAAAATAATGCCCTAATTCAGGGAGAAGATTTAGGACGTTTTTGTTTGAAAATACTTTTGAGTTCTTGTTTTTAAATTCAGTAAATTATTTTTTCAAAAATGGTTGTTGTCTCTGATAATAAGAAATAAAAATATTACTGTCATGCTTTTAAAACATAAAAATTAAATTAAAGGATTATACAATAGTTTGAAAAATATATAAAAAAATATGTGTTGGCAATAATGTTTGGAAAAAAATTATAAGGCAAATACACAAACCTTCTTGCATAGACAATAAAGAATAATTGTTTTAAAAAATCACAACTGCGGCTTTTATTCGTCCATAGACAAGACGATATAATCTTCGAACAGAATTAGGGCCTAAAACACATGTTGATTAGTAAGTTGTTAAATGAAAGTTTATAACATAATAACTCTAGTTGTTCTAAGAAATTTTTGAGTAAAGGTTCCAGCTAATCCCATAAATAATCAATTTCAATGTATTTCTAATCAAAAAATATTTTAATGCATATTTGGTATTATTAGTGCGTTAACAAATGTTAAACTTAATCCCTTAAAAAAACATTAAATTAATTTTATGTAGTTTCAACTTGAAATAACTTTGATTCAAAATTATTTGTCATGTTAAAATAACTTTGATTCAGTGTTATTCTTCATTTTAATGCAACAGTAATATAATCTTAAATCAACACGAAATAAAGTTATTTCAAAAAGAAAAATTTACTTTAAAGATTACTACAAATGATGTTATAGTTGTTATGTTATTAACATAAAGCTTATATATATATATATATATATATATATATATATATATATATATATATATATATATATATATATATATATATATATATATATATATATATATATATATATATATATATATATATATATATATATGTATGCATTAGAGTGACCGTTAATTGTATTGAGGCTTTTTTATTTGTTCTACTAAGAGTAGAAAAATATAAAAAAAGAGTAAAAAAATATAAAAAAATTGATATCGATAAGCTGCGTTTTAGGGGGTGCATCCGGCCCTCAAAGTTGGCCTTCAAGCTCTTTTATCAATGTAATTCTTTTCATATGACTATCTTTTTAAAAAATCATTTTACAAGAATATGACTTATGGCGATATTTTAGCTCTTTAAGCCAACAACATAAGTCTCAAAGAAAGTTTTTTGCTAAAATTAATATTTCAGAAAATTGTGGGGAAAATAATCCAAAAAATACCAAAAAATTTTATGTAACAAAATTATATTTATATGGAAATTTTTTATTTTAAGCATATTACTGTACAGCTTATATATATTAAATTATTTCATGCATATACATACATATAGTCAAAATAAAACTCAAAAACAAAAAAATTACATTGAATATATGGGCTTGAGGGCCAAATTTGAGGGCCGGACGCACCCCCTTAAACATCGGTATGAAGTATCGGTATGAAGTTTTGTTGTATTTTTTTACATAAACCTGAACCGATTTGGGGGTGAGAGTAGAAGAAATAAAAAAAAATAAAAGCCACCTTCATATACATATGTACATATAACTCAAATATAATTTGTTTGTATGTATATATTATTTTAGAATCAATCGTTATATCGTTCTTTATGTTGTACCATAACCGCCAAAAAAAAGCTTTAACGACATTATCTGACATAATTTAATTTCTTGGCGATAACCGATAATCGACTTTTGTTATTAGCACATACACATTCAGTTTGTTTTGTTATAAGAAAGCGACCTGAACTGCTATCGCTGAAGTATTTTGATTATTAGTTTTTTGTGTTTTTGCAATTCTTTATTTCGTGCTTTTTAATATACTCGAAGCAAGTTTGTTTAAGCTTTTAAGTTTTATTACAGCCAAAAGGAGATTGGTGTCCGACTTTGTTTTATAGCAAAAAGCTTTTTTAATAATACCGTGTTGTCCTTAATATTCATGTTGTTGCATTTGAGAATATTTCCTGTAGATGTCTCTTAATATTGTTATAATGAAGGTTGTCCATGATAAATTACATAAATTAAATTTAGTGTGTTTGTAAGCTTACTTTATTCCACTTACATATGTTTTGTATTTGAACAGTAATGTTTAAAAATGTTTTTTTATGAAATATAAAAATAAAAACGTTTCTGTGTGTGTGTGTAAAAATGTCTAAGGAAAGCCAAAAAAGCAAGAAATTGTTCTTTGAAAAATTCAAAATTGCACAACTTAAGTTTACGAGTCAAAATTATTGGGCAAACTTAACAGATTTGTGTAAATAAATGTCTATACAATTAAAAATGCACAATTGAACACATTGCGAGACTTTTGAACATTCTCATCAAAACCCTGATTGTAATTTTAATCGACTTGAAATAAAAGCAGGAAATTATTTTTAATATTTTTTTTTGACATTGTAGATTTTGTACTAATTGATAAATATTTTTTGGTCTGTTTTCTCATTGTTTGATTGTTGCGAAACCTTTGGTTCTTGTAATTTAACAACTTTAAAGTTAAAACAATGGGAGGAGTTACGCCCATACACATTTTTTATTATATTTCACGTGGTTCTACCCAACTAATCTTTACGGAGCTTACCACACACCTTGAGTTCTCAAGTTGACACAATCTTCCATTTAAAAAAATGGGCGGATTCACGCCCATTAAAATTTAATTTAATTTTTCATGTAATTATACAACAGATTTTCATAATTTTTTTTTTTTTTTTAAAGAGTTTCCTTCCAATTTTTGGTTGGTTTACTTGGCTGCCTTCTTCATGTAAGCATTCAAGTAGAGTCTGGATGAATCCTTTTTGAATCTTCCAGCTTAGTTACATAATTTTTTTTTCGAAAATGTTTTCTCAGTTCTTTGCATTGAACTCGATTTTTCTGGCAGAATTATTAATTCAATTTCCATATAAAAATTTTTTTTTTGGTGTGAAACTTTACACTGCAAAGCATTGGAAAATGTCGAAGTTATTACTAGAACTTTCGGTGCCATTTTCTGAATTTTTATTAGAATTAATAAAACATTATCATTATTTGCAAAGTTTACTTTACTAACTCTTGAGAGAACGGAAACTCTTTTCACTTCTCTCTTATAAACTCAAAACTTTATGCTATAAACACAACTGGGACGTACGACGATTTTGTCCACGTCGACGAATTAACCGATAAGCATTCTTCGTCATGTGAATTCCGAATTCCTCTTTCATATTTGATAAAATTGGTTGTTGTGTGTCCAAGTGCAGAGACGGCGAGAGAGAAAATTGTTTTTTCGTCGTTGGTCGGCATATAAAATAGAAATAAATCTATCAACTTTCGTCAAACTTACTGATTGTGTGTATTTTCATATCATTCTATTTCTTACGACGAATATTCCTTACCGAAAATTCATGGTTCGTCCCAATTGTATTTATAGCATTACTTATGTAAAATCCTTCATCCTTCGCCCCACACTTTATATGAAAAGCAATAATTAAACACAAAAAATTTCTTACATTTTCAATATTAGTTTTCAAACGAACGTTTTTTTTCCATTTCGTGGGACAAGCTGTCTGTAGTTTTATTAAAAAGTGTAGAAGAATATATAAAATAATTATTGCCATGTTTTGTGCAAATGACACGTTGTTTTGTAATTAATTATAAATAATAATTAATAATAAGAACTGAATGAATGTTTTGATAAAACTAAGGGCCAATTCCGCAATATCAAAATAGTTCGACCAGCCGCACTTACGTTCAAAATAAAAACAAATTTTAATGTTTTTTGGTTGTTTCAAATGTAAGTATGCGACAAGTCGAACGTTGTCAACATAGTGGCACAGATCCTGAATTGTTTGGTCTACTATTGTTCTTGATAAAGTATTTTCTGTTTGATTTATATCCGCTTAATTTACTCGCCCGCTTACTTAAGCCAACAAAGATGCAACAAAAATATTCAACACAATAATTTTAGCAAAAATGTTCTGCTTAAAATACTTCAATATTTATGATTTAATCAGGCTAAAGTTCGTAACGATTTTTAAGCCAAATTACATGTGATAATTATTAATGAACAAATAACACCAAAGTTAGCTGTAAATATTCTGACAAACACTTAGTAGAATGGAACAACTAGCTGTTTTCGAAGGCCACTAAGCCTTCATCATCAGGGTTCTTTTGTGTTTGGTCCACTGAGTTTGGTGTCAGTTAATGTAGATTTCTGCTTTAAATATTCAGTAATTATTGCAAATGGAATATGTGAATTGTTTTAATTCATCTTCTTTCAATTTGCTGAAAACTTTTTGTAATGAAAGCTCAACTTTACCATCTCTAACTTTACAACAGTCTTGCCAATGTCGTTTGTTCTTTACTAATCATGCACATGTTAGTTAATTTCCTTTTTTTTTTACTTAAGACAAACTTTTTTGTAAATATATGAATATAATTCTTTTATCTAATTTTTCGACTTTTTTTAGGGTTCCGTTCACCAAAGGTGAAAAATGGAACCCTATTGTTTTCGCTACGCTGTCCGTCTGTCCGTCTGTCCGTCACACGGTATTTTCTCAGGAACCGTAAGAGCTACGGACCTGAAATTTGAACAGAGTACGTAGAACCTTGGCCACTACAACAACAAATACATGAGAATTAGAAATTAAAGGGTGCTCCAAAACGAGCGACGAAAAATGTTAAAATCTCATGTAATATACATACAATTGTATGTACATATGTATATTGACACTTGAAATTTGTAAAATTTGTGTATTTTTATATAGTTTTTATAGTTAACATTAAAATATTAAAAAATTTTAATTAAAGGGTGGTCCATCAGCAATTACAATGCAATTTTGACTATGTAATTTTGACAAATTGCTATATCTTGGAAACTGTAAGAAGTAAACTCTTGAAATTTTCAAAAACGGAAAAACTTAAAAAAAATCGCCAAAAATTTAAAACAAATCGCCAAATCGAAAAAAATCGACAAAATTAAAAAAAAATTCTAGCACTAAAATAAATCGCCAAATTCGAAAAAATCGTTTAAATGAAAAAAATCGCCAATATGAAAAAAACGCCAAAAACCGAAAAAAATCGCCAAAACGCGAAAAATGCGCCAAAACCAAAATAATTGTTTATGTGAAAAAAAAATCGCCAAAAACCGAAAAAAGTCCTCAAAACGAAAAAAAGTGCCAAAACTAAAAAAAATCGCCAAAACCAAAAAAATCACCTATATGAAAAAAACGCCAAAATTAAAAAAAATCGCCAAAATTAAAAAATCGCCAAAGTAAAAAAAACGCCAAAATAATAAAAATTGCCAAAATTAAAAAAACTTCAAAAACGAAAAAAAAAATCGCCAAAACGTGAAAAAAAGGTGCCAAAACTCAGAAAGCGCCAATAACTTCAAAAAACCCCCAAACTAAAAAAACGCTTAAAACCGAAAAAACCCAAAAACGAAAAAATCCCAAAACTATAGTTTATATTGTTCGTATTGAATTACATATCTCGTGCCCGTACGGAACCCTTCGTGCGCGGGTCAAAGTCGCACTTCACTGAATTTATTATATATTCAATTAAACTATTTTTTTGAGCTTTAGGTCTGGTATTATTTGTCTTTTATTTTATCAATATTTCGTTAACCTTCGGTATATGTTTATTGTTTTTTGTTTTTTAATATTTAGTATTTTTCTTTTTCTTTTCTCCTTTCAATTACAAATTATTTTTTGTTATTTTAAAATTGTAAAAAATAATTTGTAATTGAAAGGAGAAAAGAAAAAAGAAAAATACTAAATATTAAAAAACAAAAAACAATAAACATATACCCTGAAGAAGTTAACCGAAGGTTAACGAAATATTGATAAAAAAAAGAGACAAATAATACCAGACTTAAAGCTCAAAAAAATAGTTTAATTGATTATATGAATATAATTTTTACTTCAATTTCTATTATAACATGTAAAAACGTCGGACGATTGTTGGCTGTAAAATTACATTTGTACCACTATATTTTAAATGGTGATCCAGCAAGTTTTGAAAGCATACAAAGAGAAAAACACGGCAACACTGATAAAGTGTGTAAACAGTGCTCTGTAGCGCCATTTCACCAGTGCTGCCGTGTTGCTAGGATTTTTCTTCTTTTAATTTTACTTACCTTTTTGAAAAAAGCCTATAACTCGGTAATATTGAAAATATAAGGACATTTAGAGTGACAAATGAAAAAAAAAACAGCAGCATAATATTTTTCATATTTCAATGAAAATCTTTAAACAACTAAAGTAAAAACTTGTATGGCCATTAAATTTTTAATGCAGCCAATTTGTTAAAACGAATGATACAGAATTTCTAACTTTTTGGGGTTACATGCACGTGAAATTCTTAGATTTGATTAAAAAATCATGTGTTGCATAGTGTAATTCAATAATTTTACTAAGCCCTCGTCCAGACTTGGAATTTTTGTTGCTGTAACTTTTTAAACCTTAGCTTTGAAATTGCATTAATATCCACATTATGAAATTCCAGTTTTGCAATTGTTTATTAAAATATTCTATTTTACCACAAATTACCTTGAAAAATTAACAATTTTATTTACTTTTTGTTATATTTTGTATTTTTTATACAACTGAAGAAAGAAAATAATATAAAATAAAATAAAATAAAATAAAATAAAATAAAATAAAATAAAATAAAATTTCAAATTTCAAAATAAAAGAGAATTACCGAAGCACATGAAACTGTGTACCACTCCCAAATCTTCTCACCACTCTCACCTATAAACTCAAGAATTGCTGCAACAAAAATTGCAAGTCTGGGCAAGGACTAATTGAATTTACTGAACTATTTCTCTGGTCTACGGAATCTTATAAGTTAATTGTATGATACCCTGATTATGTTCACTGAATCTTATGAAATAGTTTGTTAATCCCATGCAGCTGTTTACTAAATTTTATAAAATAACTTAAAAGTTTAACATTTTTTTAATGAAATAAACAGTATTATTTTTTTACTTTAAATCATGTATTTTATATATAAGATACATTTTTAATTATATCTATAAATAAAATTATTAATATCAATGCAGAAACTCACATCATCCTGATGATGCATTCATTATCCGTAACAGTGTTTATATCTATAAATAAAGTTATTAACTTGCAATTGAAGGCTTACAAAGCCACCAACAATAAATAAAAGTTATACAATTTATTTAATTTTTTATTTTTATTATTACATCAAAATGCAAAAACTCGCATTATGCTGCTGATGCCATTCATTATTCGTAATTATGGTCTGTTGCAAATTTCAAATGAAATAAAGCGTAAATAAAAGTTGCAATTAACACAGAGCCTTCCGGTGAAAAAAAAATAAAGCTTTAGCAGCAACTGCATTTGTTATCTTATTACTTACATTGTGTGTAGTTTTCTTAGAGCTATGCTCTTTATGCCACAACTCAGGAGCAAGGACCTGAATTTCGTAACAGAAATAATCTATACTAATACAGATATAAATTTATTTTTGTTTTGATTTCTTTGTACTTAAAAACAGAGTATGAAAATTTATAAAACAAAATGTTTGATTTTTTTTGTTTCGTTCTTTAAAGTGAGTGAACAAAAACAATGCGAACGGTTGCTTAATTTGTTTTTGTACATAATTTAATCGTACGCAGCTGGAAAAGAAAATAAAGAGAAATATAGTATAGAAAAGTTTTGAAATATTTGCGGCAATTTTGTTGCATATAATAATTGATGATTTCCTTTTTTTATAAAAAAAATAACATGAAATTTAAAGAAATTTATCAAGTTTCTATTTGCCTTGGTAAAACCATCTATACAATTCAATGTTTAAAAATTATTTTCATGCAAAATTTTGACCATGGATATGTCTAAAACGATTCATATGCTGCATTCACCCCACTAATGGTAGAGAAAGTGGCGATTAATTCATAGAAGTCGTAATTTTAAAGTGTTGTTATTTTTTATTGATGAATATTAATAAATGCTTAAAAGAAACCAGCATTTAAATAAAAAATTTAAAAAAAAAATTTTTAACCTTTTATGGTATTTTTTGTATATTTGAAAAAATGGTCTTATTTGGTTTATTTTTGCTGTAACTTTGGAATAAAAAATAACAAACTAGTAAATTAAATTGTAAATTAGAGCATAGTTTATATGCCTTTAAAAACAATATACAATTTTTTGTTTAAATAAAACAAATAAATATTTAAAGCCTTATTTATAAAAATTATGAAGGCTTAAGTTCAGTAATTTCAATTCTTTATTGAATGAAATATTTTTATTAATTAATTTGAGTTTATAAAGAAGAGAAGAAAAATTAAACTTAGACTTTTAAGTTGGGAGAAATACCGATACTTTTCTGTGCAGCCACGCACTTCATCAGCACCCTAGTCTATCTACTTGGGTAGAGATTCTTATTAACATCAGCTATTTAACTTAAATTTACAATGAAACGGAATATGAGAAACGATTGTTGTGTATACAATTGATTTACCTTTTGTAAACACATTTATAAGTATCACTATTAATTTTTTATTTCTCCATTTTTTAAATTTTTTTATTTAGGTTAGCACGAAATTATATTACTCTACCTAAGTATGTTTAACTGTTATTGTTTACCTTTTACGATCATCACATTAATTATTTTTACTTATTCGATGTACCACCGGTAAATGCATGTAAGTATTACAAAAATCGTTTCTCATATTCCGTTTCATTGAAAATTTAAGTAAAATTGCTGATGTTAATAACAATCTCTAATAAGTTTTATAAATAAGGCTGTTAATATGTATTTTTCACATTGATTTTTAGCAACTGGAATTCTCTCACAAAAACCTTCATAATTCAAAATTCGCACAAATGCGCAAATAGGTATTCTGGGATTTATTTGCTAAAATCTTATATATTAAGAGCATAAAAGCATTTTTTCCCGCAAAGTTGTTTTACATCAATTTGTTTATCTTTTTTTTAATATTTCTAGAGCATTTATCTAAACAAAAAATAATTTTTTAAATGCTCATTTACGTCCCAATTTACACGAGGCAATTTTACTTGCGCAAGTCATGAATTTGGTAAGCCAAGAAGTGAGGAAGAAGTGAAGAGTGTAAAAACCAGCAGAATTGCCATACAGACTTGCCCGTACTGGCAGTTCTTTTTTTTCTATCATTCCCTCTATATCAAATTTGACATTTCTTTGTATGTATATGTATATGTATAAGCAAGTATATGTATAAGCAATCGAAAAAGACTTGCGCAAGTAAAGTTGCTCTATCTAAGCGCTATAGCAAGTTTAATAGAAAATTTTATGACTTGCGCAAGTAAAATTGCCTCGTGTAAATTGGGACTATCTGAAGTTGACGGCTCCATTATAAAACTTTTACTTATAGAAGTCTTAACAAAACTATATTATTAATTGAAATATCAAAAATTTGCTCTTTTAATCATTGCGCGCAAAAATAACTAAAATTATTGAATTTTGAACACACACTGCAAATTTTTTTATTGTTGCACTTAGTGTTGTAGAATTTTATCTACTTTCATTTGATACCAAATATGGTTGTGAAAGTTAAAGTTCATCTTTTGAATTAATCGCCACTTGGGAAGGCTTTCGCCCCATAGTGCGCTGGTGCCAACTTTTGCACAATTTCTCTATCATATCGCCGGTATCTCTGTTGAAGTTTCAGGGATAAATTATAGACCACACTGAACATGCTTAACAGTAACATGCAACACGAAAACAGCTGAGTTGCCAATCACACTGTTGCCAAAATTAAACTCTTTATAATTTTATTGCATTGTTATTTAACACAAGAAATTTGTTTTGTATACTACATTCCTTAGCAGCATAGCTCTAACTTGGTGGCCTTTGTTACCTTTCTGCTTTTTTAATTTTAAGCCTTTTCCAGTTAATTGAAATTGTAGCTTTAATTTTTCAATTTTCATGATGTAAATGTATTAAATATTTCATGACATTAAAATTTTTTTCTAAAGATAATTAAAACAAAAACATTTATTATTTAATATGGCTTACGGGAAACAGCTGTTAAATAAATTAAATTCAATTAAATTAAATTATTGTGAGAAGAAGAAAAAATGCAGCTGAATAAAATTTATTTTTTTAAACATGATTTTTTATTTACAGAGATTCTTTAAAATTTGTATAACTAACAATTCATATTTACATTAAAAATACATCTACATATACAGTCTTAATAAATAATTAATTATAAAACACTTAATTTAATACATTGCAATATTTACTTATTATTTATTAGATAAACAATTTACTTACATAAATAAATAATAATACTTAATTTATAACAATACTGATACATTAATTTATCAATTAATTATATTTACATGGAATACACACGATCAAAATATTTGACATAAAATTCGTAAACTTATACTTGATGTTACAGGTATACTTTACATTGTACTTATAGATATTCAAAGGGCAATAAACACATCTATAATTCTTTGATATTTATCATATCTACACTGAGAAAAAAACTTGAGCACAGACTTGCTTGTACTGAAAGTTTCTTCAAGTGTTCTTTGTGTTTTTTTCTTTCTTTGAAGGAAAATAGTAGGAAAATTTATTAAACACACTGTATCTCTGTAGAAAATAGAATGTTCTTGAAAAAAAGAGTTTAACATTTTAATACTGATTATTTTAAGATTTTTCAAGAGTTTATTTTATGAAAACTCTTATGTTTTAAAACAGCGTAATTCTTTCTAAATCAGTCTAATGCGGTAAATTATTAAAGAAGAAGGTAAAAAGTAATGGAAAGGGTATAACGCACTTCCTTTATTTATAAAATCGCTAAAAAGTATTCTTTGTCAACAATTTGCCTTATACTACACGTGAGCTTATTGTCATTTATAGAAACTAAATCATTGTGTTAATTGTCAAGGTAACGGATTACACAGCAGGGAATAGGTCTTAATTTGTTTAACTCAGCTGGATTTTCCCAATTATTCATCTTCTAGCAACCCGTTTTAGCAGCTGTTAAGCATATGAGGCATAGAACAGTATGCTATTTCAAAGTTTCTGGTTTTTGTTTTTGTCTACATAATTCAAAAAGGAAAGCATTTGATTTCCTGAATTTAAGTACTAAGCACACACGCACGACTCCTTACTGTGAGGACATTCAAAGACAGAAAATTTACTTTATAGCAAATACTTTTTTCTATGTTGTTGTTTAGAGCTGTGCCAAATCGTTCATTAAATTGACCGCTCATTTTCGTTAATTTTCTAAAAAATAAAGCGTTCGTTCATTTCGTTCATCCGCTCTTTTCAAGAAATAGAACGAAATAAAAATGATTGATGAAATGATTCGTCAAATAAAAAGGGACAAATGCAATGAATTTGTTATGAATTGTTTAGCAAAATAAGCAAAAAAAAAAAAAACACTAGAAAATTTAAGAAACAAAAAAATCAGTAAAATTTTTTAAAATATTATAGTTTTTTTTTTTATAGGATTAAGAAATCATAATAATAATTATAATATGTACATATGTTCATACATACTTAAAATTCGTTGAAAAAAAACCTTTTAATATGTTCTAAAAACTTAAGAAATATTTATTGGCAATTTTATTAATTTCATAATGGTCATACTGTTTCTAAAAGCAGACAAAAAGGCAATTGAAAATATGACAGAATGTGACAAAAAATTTCATACGAAAATGCAAAACTAAAAACAAAACAAAAACATCCCAGTGCGCTCGTTGGCTCATTCCCTTCAATTGTACTTTTTGTCAGTACTGCTGAGCAAAAACAGATCAGTAAAGTGACTGGCTCACTTCGTTCATTTTATTGATTCGTTCATTTGTACCCGTTCGTTCATGAACGACACAGCTCTATTGTTGTTAGTGAAAAAAATTAATATTCTTGAAGTTGCAAAACCTATAATTTGCCAGTCAAATGTCTAATAATAAAGTCATTAGAAACTTTAATGTATTGTCATTAAAACTAAAAACTTAAATATATTATTACTCGTACTAAAGAAATAATAACTCTATATTACAGTACTGCACACACTGTGTACACTGCACAACATTCAACTGATGCCGATTAAAAAACAACAAAAATATGCTGAATAGCTTAAGAACAGCAGAATGCAGGGTTGTCATTTATGAGAACTTTTCGCCCAACGTGGCGATTTTTCAACTACGTTGGCATCTAAATTTTTTGTTTGGTGACATGGCGATTTTTCTGGAGACAGATAAATTTGTTGGCGCGATTTTTATTGCTATTTTTTTATACAAAATTGAACCTTAAATTTTTTGTATTTTAGGGAAAAAATAATTCTTTCTGCCAAAAAAAACCGACTTCAATGCAATATATCTGATAGAAGAAAATAAGAAGTACGTGAAGTAAAAAATTTTGTTTTAAAGGTCGTGAACCGCGTGGTATATTATAATTAATTTAAATAGGCATAACCCCGTTCATTTTTTAAACTTTAAAAAAACTTTGTGTAAATACAATAACCAAAGATATTTTATAGGTTTCGCTGCATTAAAATAAGTAAAATATCATAAAATTATATAAAAATGTGGGCGTGTCCCCGCCCACTTTTTTACAATGGAACCAATGGGACGCTTTACCCTCTCAGACAACAAAAAGTATTTACAATCGGTCTATAATGTACTGAGTTATGAAGATACACATCTAAAACCAAACTAGAGGCGAATTGTAAACCTCCTCCTTTTTTGAAGTCGGTTAAAAAATAAAAACAAACACTACCCAAAACTCGTCTGCCAGAAGTTAAAACAATTGTTTAATTAATTATAGTAATTAATGCGATTGATGAGAAACATTTTCATAAAATTCTGTCTTTAAACCGAACGATTTGAAATCGATTTTAGAAAAAATATCTCCGACAATATTATTATTATTTTGCAAACTGTACGTTTGAGTGTGTGTGTAAGATGTAAATGGCAGTCTATTATGTGTTAAATGGAAGTTTTTTAAAGCGCGGAAAAATAAAAGAGCATATTTGTACACAACTTATGTATGAATGTATTAATGCATGAATGTACATGAAGCATACAACACAAATTCTTCTCTCATGAAGTATTTTCTACTTTACTCCTATACCTGCAATAACTGAATCAAACTTCTTGACAATAGTGTCGTTTAGCGATTTTTAGAAGATTTCGCTCTAGTAAAGCATTTGAAAAATCCCTCATGTCGTAAAAGCTTTTATAAGTGGTCTTGTGCAGGACTTTAGTGTTTAATGCATTAACAACCAACCAAATGAATTTTTAACATCACAGATTTTTGAAAAACTTATATTTATCTATATTTAACACATTGTGTACGCCTGTCACTACTGCTTTATATGACTCGTTGATTTATGTTAATTTATTTCCATAGCATTGGCATATGAAAAAAAACAAAGTCACACAATTTAACTGGTAATAGATGAGTTATGGCAACTTCCTTTTATTTGTTGTTTTCGGTTTGCTGCTGATTTTTCTCCTCGATCAAACTTTCATCTTCGTCACCATGAAATTCCAGTAGTTCCGGGTCTAAGGGACGAAAACTATTTTTCTTCTGCCATGACAACCCATAAGGAGACTTTGTTTTGTGGTTATTTGTTATTGTATCAAGTTGAAGCTTTGAACTTTCAGTGTTGTTTGTTAGAACTGTGGATGATTCCAGATGAATTTCGCTTCTAGGGGTTGTTTTCAAAGAGGAACGATGATAACTATTCGTATTGCCATTAAATGTATTGGAAAATAAACGCATTTGCGGTTGACCATATGTCGAGCGTAACGAACTGGCCCGAGTGTGCATTGAAAGTGTGCGCTCATTTGCGTCGAGAGTTGTTTTAAACTTGCAGAGGCATACAGCAAAGCGTTTATTGAACTCTCTTTTGAATTTCTCCTGTAATTAAATAGATGTGAAAAAATAAAAATTAGGAATCAGCACAGGTTAGAATAAAAGGAATTATTAGTACTATCGGAACATGCGACCATTTAATCCCTCAAGCTTAACTAAAAATGGGTGAAGGATATACATACAATAAATATTAAATATTTTGACATAATACTATTTTTGTTAACCCCATTCTCTTTCTCCCTCTTGATCTCTCTGTCTATATATCAGCCTCTCTCTTTCGATATCTCTAACCCTCTCTTTTGATACTACCATCTTTGTCTTTCTATATTCGTATCTCTCTCTCTCTCTTTCGATATCGCTATTAGGGTTGCCAGATTTTTTTCCGAACTCGCCAAAAGTAGTTAAAAACCAGTTTTATTTAGTTTCTGTTATTATATTTTTAATAATAAATTTATTTTTATATAACACGCTTTTAATATAAATTTTTATATAATGATCGTATCAAAATTTATCAGAAAATCGCCAAAACGAGAAATAAAATCGTCAAAAATTATTTCTTGTAAATTTTTCTCATCCAAATTCAAAACGCATTAATGACTATAATTAATATAAGAAAAATCATCAAAATCAAATTGTTTTAATTTCTTGCAGATGAGTTTTGGTAGGATTTATTTTTGAAACTACACATTCATCAAACAAATTTTCCTGAATTAGAAAAATTTTGAATTTTAGTGCTAGGAACACAACTGGAACGAACAACGAATTTCCTCCACGTCAACGAATTCGTCGATAAGAGTTCGCTGCGTTAATTCGTCGTGTGAAGCACAACAACGACGAATTTACTCACCGAATTCCCTTCTTATATTTGATAAAATAGGTTGTTGATTTCTAAGATAAAAATAAGATTTTTAAAAATGTGAATTCTGGTACTTTTAATATATTATTGAGGAGCCTTTTGACTAAACTCCTTACATATAATCTGATTTGCTTCATAATAATCTTACACACACTCTATACAGTAAATATTTTGTGGTGTTTACCGTGACGCTTAATAGTTCCCTGGAAACAAAATAAATTTTAACTTATTTCCGTTCAATAAAATAACAAAAAAAATTTTAATAAAAAAAAATTTTTAAAACAATAAAAATTTTAAAACAAAAAAAATTTTAAAACAAAAAAGAATTTTAACTTTTTTTCGTTCAATAAAATAAAAATAAATGTTTTTTAATAAAAAAAAAGATTTTTTTGCTAGACTTGAAGAATTTTGAAAAATAAATATGGCAACACTGGTTGTGTATACGAAGACAGAGAGGAAGAGAGAGAACATTGTTTTTTCGTTGTTCGTCGGCGTACAAAATAGAAATAAATCTATCTCAGAGTGCGCCTCGAATTTCGTTCCACGGCGGTGTTGTGTTCATTTTCATATGCAATTAAACATATTTTAATTTTTTATGGCGAAAGTTCGCAATGAAAAATTCATCGTTCGTCCCAGTTGTAGTCCTAGCATAATGTTTTTAAGAAATAGCCATAAAAATCACCAACAAAATTTATTTATAGCCAGAAAAATCGTTTTGTCGCCAAACCAAAAATGTCAACGAAAAAAAGATAAAAAATTCGGCACGTTTAGCAAGAAAGCTTTGATCTCTATCTCTTTCCTTAGATATCTCTTCCTCTCTCTTTATATATCTCTCCCTCTCTTTTTCGATATATATTTCTTTCTATCTCTCTCAACTTCCCTCTTTGTTTCTAAACAGATTTCACTCTGATTTTCGACATTTGCGTTCTAATCAGGTCATGGGAATCTATTCTGACTATTGACATGATTGGATTATGGATTTATGCATATATCGTTCATTTACTTAAACAACGTCATAACTCAAGAAATTTTATTTTTCAGTTATTGATGCAGCATTATTTTTTATATTGTTACCTATTCATTGTAAAAATTTCACACAAATATCTTGTATCAACTCAACTTTTGAGAGAAAAATTAAGGGTCTTATGCAAAAAAAACTTAACAAAGCTTTGCACAGCAATGTTAAGTAAAGTTGTATTCTAAAAAAATTTTATATCAAAATTCTAAAGTAGGCACCCACGTTTGTTGAGACTACTTTAAGTTGATATTTCCAAAATGTGTATTTTGTACCTCAAATATTATTGTTAATATACATCTGGAAATGAAGCTAGGATTGTTAGCTCTTATCTTAAATTTACTATTTCTGTCATGTAATGGAAAACATCATCAAATTATCCAACTGATTCAAAATACATGGTAAAATCCATAAAAAAAATATGAAAATAAATACAATTATACAAAAATATTTTAGTGATGTACATACAATCAAAACAAATCGAAAAAAGCTGGGTATTCAAATACTCATTTCATTCATATAAAAGAAATTGTGATAATTCTTCTTTGTTCTTCAATTTTTTTTTACTTTTACTTCATAGAAATGTTTATCTGTTTTCCTGCCATGTCAGAAGCTCATATTGTTTAAATTATGTTGCTTTACTTCAAAAAAATAAAAATTTATTTAGGACTTAATTTTGTAAAACGCAACGCTTGGCATTGATAAATTTTGTATGTATTTTGTTTTTGTAATTGAAATTTTCTACATATAACAACAACAACGCTTGGCGTTGCGTTTTACAAAATTAGGACCTTAATAAAATAAAAAAAATATTTGAATACCCGAATGAAATTGTATTCGATTTTGTACATCATAAGCTGTGAAGTGGTTGTTGAACATGGTGGTGTTACCAGTATTTATTATTAAATCACAAAATAATTAAAGTTGTCTTTTGCATATAATTTCTTAACAAAGCAATATTAGCCTTAACGTGCATGGCAACTGCTATGAACTTTAAAGCTAAAGTAAAATATTTTTTTTTTGCATAAGGGGGTAATTTTTCCTCGACCCATAAGCTGTGTGTTAATTGCAAACTTTAAACTCGTTTTCTGACAAATTTTCCTCTTATTTATTACAACTAAAATATTTTTCTTTTATTAAAGTCTGTCTACTAGTTCTAGTTAGGAATTTTTATATTATATTTTAAAAGTACAAGACGTTCTTATAGATAATCATAAAATGTAATGTTAATGGCAACTATTCTATAGAATACTTACATTGTAAATGCCATAAATGAAGGGATTGTAACAACTGTTACTCATGGCCAGCCAATCGCAGCAAAACCACACAATACTTATAAAATGATATTCATTTATTTCCGGTATTGTAACATATAAAATATTGTACAATTGCAGCGGCAGCCAGCATAGACCAAAGACCACAACAACAATAATCAACATTTTTATTACCTTTTAAATAAACAAATTCAAATATTTATTATTAAGTAAGGAAAAATAGAAAAAAAAGTGTCTTTTGTTAAGAAAAAATTTCTTAGAATTCATTTTACCTTTTTCTTGTTCTTCAGCAACGTAAGGTCGCGTGAGTCTTGGGCATTGCCTGGTGCACGATTGCCCCACAATTTGATGGTCATTTGAATGTAAACGAAACTGATGACACAAAATGGCACCAAATACTGGGCAAACACTAGAGTGTAACGATACGTTTGCAGTTGATATTCTGACAAATTAACATTTGCGCAAAACGGCCTCGTTACATTATACACAATACCGTTCTCTGCAAAGATATATTAAGTCATGAAATAAGCAATTTATGCATATATTTCAAAATAGAAAAAAATAGGTTTGTTCATTTACTAAAAATTGTTACGAATTTGTAACAATTTTTACTGGAAAGTGTTCATTAACTCAAAAAGTTTACAAGGACAGAGCGTCGGAAAAGAGCAAACAATTGAGAGACAAAAAAATTCCTACAAATTATTACTAGTAAAATTTTTTCTTGCAAGAATTATCCAACCAACTGTTGCGTGATTTGTTGTCAAATTAATTATTGAAAAAATATCTGAGAAAGGAAAACTGAAAAATATGAATTTCTTTGTTAAAAAACACGTATGTATAAAGAAAGGATGTTTTCCCAATTTACTGTTCTTCTTTCAATAAGCCACATAAATTCAATTTTAATGGCAAATAATTTTTGCTTGTTTCTCATATATGAACAGAGGTGGAAAGTGGAATTTTTGTATTTGTTAATAAATAAAATTAAAAAATTATGAAAAATTCATAAAAACAGTAAAAATACATGAAAACTGTGTAAAGAATTTCATATTAAATGCCAATTTATAAAAATTGTTGCAATTTAAAATATTATCAAACAAAATACATCAGAAAAAGTACAATTGTATCATGATTTCCAGCCATGGTTCTGATATGAATAAAATGTTCTTGCAAGTTTTTACAAGTAAAGCATTCATTTACTATTTGATATTTAGGAGAGTAATTTTGTAAATTTCTGCCTTACTCTCTAATTGAACAGACCTATTATCTATCATATTATTTAGTTCTCGTCTACACTATGAAACAATTGCTGCAAAACTTTTGAGTTTGTTGATTAAGCGGGAAGAAGGAATGGAAAAGGATACTCTGCTTCATGTACATCCAGTTCTTGTTGAGTACGTCACTCTCTTCTCATGCTCATGACAAATATAAGAGTATGAGAAAATGTATTATGCTGCAAAACAAAAACTTTACACTGCGGACACGAATGCAATTCTAAAAGAGAAATCAAAAATATTTCCCAGCAATTCTTTCACTGTATGGACGGGGGCTCATGAATTTCAAATGATAATTTAAGTAATGACATACTGTTTACCTTTAATACGTTCATGAATTTCCTCTACACGAAACGCTATGGCACACGGCAGGGCACAAACTAATGATATCAACCATATACAGCCAATAATGAATTTGGAAATAAATTTTGTGGGACGAGCTCTGTATAATGAATAAAAGGAAACTGTTTAAGAAAATAAATATAAATTTTTTTGACATACATACATACATAAACACATGTATTACATGCATGTAAGTATGAAATTTTTTTGGGCATAAATTATAATTGCCAATTTACTTGCAGGTATGTGTAATGTATCTGACATACCTTAGGGGATTTATAATAGCACGATGTCTATCCACCGCAATTGCTGTCAATGTGAAAACCGAAACGTTGACACTTAGTGCTTGCACAAACGGGCAGAAGCCGCACATAAACCAGGGAAGATTCCAACGCTGTAATAAGGCTGCTTGAAACTGAAAATAAAAACATAACATGGATAAATTATAAAGAGATGAATGAACGTCTGCATGCTACAGTTATGGGACAGACTTGTTGAATTTTTATTAAATTTCAAGCTCCCTTAGATTACACATTATGAAAAATATTATAATTTATTATTTCATTACAGGTAAAATTAAAAGGGAATTTTAATCAACAGGTTGCTTAAATAAATAAAAATAAATTCAGTGAAGTACGACTTTGACCCGCGATCGAAGGGTTCTGTATGGACCTGAAATATGTAATTCAATACGAACTTTAGTCTATATAAAATATAGTTTTTGCATTTTTTTCGTTTTTGGGCCTAAAAGTTTTAGGGTTTTTTTTGGTTTTTGATGTTTTTTTAATTTTGGCGATTTTTTTATTTGTGGGGGTTTTTCATATGGGCGATTTTTTCGGTTTTTGGAGTTTTCTTCATTTAGGCAATTTTTTTAGTTTTGACACCTTTTTCTCGTTTTGGCGATTTTTTTTGGCGATTATTTTTAATTTTGGCGATTTTTTTCATTTAGACGATTTTTTTAGTTAAGTCGATTTTTTCGGTTTTGGCGTTTTTTCAATTTTGACACTTTTTTTCTCATTTTGGCGATTTTTTTGACGGCCGGACGGACGCACTCCTTAAAACGCAACTTATCGGTATGAAATTGTTTTGTATATTTTTTTTACATAAAACTGAACGGATTTGGAGGAGAGAGTAGAATAAATGAAATAATAAAAAATAACGGCCACCCTAATGTTCATATATTTATGAAAAATTGACGTTTGCCTTGTAAAAATCCATGTTCGGTAGGTTTTAACGTATTAAACGTTGCCGTACATTTTTCATAAGCATCAACATGTTTATTAAATATTACGAGTTTTGTTGGCTGATACGCAAAAGCAAGACACGATTTCCCTGACTCTGCCATTATTCTTCAAACTTTATCAGATCTTGGTATCAAAAAAAAAAAAAAAAGATAACAAAACAAAATCTTAAAGTGCCTTTAAAAACATTTAAAAGTTGAAGTACAGCCTTTGCTGTTGAGTTACTTTATGGCAACAGCAGAACAATTATAATGTGTTGGCATGTGTCTGCTGTGTCACAAAAAAATTTTTATTGAAAAAAAAAGAAAAACAGGACAAAAATGTAAACAACGAAATATGTATTTAAAAATCCCACTTGACCTCTGATGCGAAATGCCAATACCTGCAATATATTTCTGCACAATTATGCTGCTAGGAATTACCATTCGAAAAGTTTGATTTTTCTTCACGGTTTCATCGTATTGCTTAAGTGTCAGTTCTACTCGTAATATCAATAGCAAGCTCCCGATGCATATATGTATTTCAAAAAAAGCTTAAATGTAATATCTAAAACGACAGCCTTGAGCAAGTAGGATATTCAATTACATGAGCACATAAAAACATACAAGATTCTGCTTGATTGCTTGTATTTACGTAAGCCAACATACATGGATAAACTTTTATAAGCAAACGCTCTGATTTATGAACATAACTGTAACATTCATTTAATATAAACAAACATGTACAGTTACTCACACAATCACTTTGCGGAAGTAAAATAAAAAGCTATTTTAAACAAAAAATGCGATATAAAAAATATCCCACAGCCCAGTTTGTATGACGAAATTTTTTTTAAGTGAAATTTATTGAGATTTTGTAAGCTTTTTTACAGTGTGGCTAAAATCTACTGAAGTGTTGCTTAGACTTAATTTACACTGTGCCTTTTCTGGTGGCCTGCTCAGGCAGGTGTTTTTAGTTTAAAGATAAGAGGGAGTTAGAGTCTTGCGGTATAAAACAAAAGGCACGAAATGAAAATTCGAGGGTATTTGTCAATTGTCTCTGCAGCAGCAGAATGCCTAGACGTGCTAATCCAACAACAAATAAATTTGTAAATTCCTAATAGTTTTGACATGCGTTAATTAAAATATTGAAAGAAGATTTTAAATATATTCCAACTTGATTCAACATAATCATTAATTTTAATTCAACAGTCCTGGAATGTTAAATCAACTCAAATTAAAGTTATTTTCAATCAAACTATTTTTTTTTAAGATTATTTTACACCTTTTAGACAAGGAAAGTTTACTTTTCAAAGTTTAAATTCAGATGGAATCGATTGTATTCCTCCCTCTGTCTTTTACACAGCTAAATTAAGACTTTACAAAGTTAACTTTGAGTTTCTAAAAGGGATATTACTGTAAATCATGTGGAATTAACATGAAACACACTTAAAGCAAAATCATTGCCGAAATATATTGAATTAACCTTGTGTTACGTAGATTTTAAAGTGATATTTGCTTGTGTGCGTGTGTGTGTTTTTACTGTTCAAACACTTGCTTGTATGCCAGCAGCCATGCTAATTTTTAATACCGAAAGGATTGAGTTAAACGCAATTTTGTAGACTTTTAACATTTCTGCTGTAGTTAAAGCTGTTACAACTCCTCATCTGTAGCTTTTTTTATATACACTAGAATCCGCTTTAGCGCAACACGCTTTACTGGCAAAAATCGCTAGCCGTTGAACTTTACTCCTGTTTTTGCATAAAGTTTTAAAACTATATTTGAAGTAATTAGATCCGTTTCTAGTCAAATTGCTATTACGAAATCGCACGCGTACCACCCGTGAGGAAAAAATGTCCCACACATGACGTTACAAAAATTTAATTTTTGTGCAAAATATAAATTTGTTTTTCTTCTTCACTTTTAGTGAAGGACAACTTGATACCTCTGCTGCAGTCATAGACTTGCTTCATTTTGATAAACTGTATAAATTCGCAGAGTTTTAAGTATGTGTCCTAGGCACTCCAAACGCATGTCTTTTTCATGTCCCACCCGTGACGAACCTAATGTGTACTAAATTTTGCATTAACAAATCTAAAATAGTCTGTTTCCGTGTAGTATCTTTGAAAAACAAGTCTGAACTTTTATTTTATAATAAAGTTATGTAAGAAATAGTTGAACATGTTCTATTTTTTTAAAACTAAGTACTTGAACTACTTCCAAATGTCCCACCCGTGACGATGAAACAAGCCATATACGGACTTTTTCGTAAATAAAAAATGTTGATTTATAAAAATTAAAAAAAAAGGTTTTCAATACAAAAATTATTTTACAAACCTTTTAGGAAACAAAGATATTTACCAACAACAAGGTAGAGTATTCAACGTATCAAGCTTGTGCTGGCCTTTGAAGGAATTAAATTGAAATTCATTCAAAAGGAATATGAACAAAATATTTTTGAGCTTAACTGTATATGCTTGGGGGATAATAAAATACAAATTCCAAAAAACAACAAACATTGCATTCTTTAGAGGCAGTTTTCCAAAATAAATTACAACAACACATAAGAACGGCATAACTTGTGTCTGAGTAAAATTTATTTACCAACATTAATTAAATTTGTAATGCTGAGATGATGCTGAGAGTGATAATGTAAACATCTGATAATTTACATTTAATGTTATTTTTTTATTATTATTATAATTTGTTGTAAAATTTTAAACTTGTTTGTTTGTTTGCTTGTTTCTTGGTCTTGTCTCAAATATTAAAATGTCTTGTCTAAAACTGAATTCCCCACGTTAAAATTGTGTTTATTCAACAACAGCCGAAAAATGTATTATTCATAAAAATGTGTTTAACACACGTAGTGTTAAATGGGTTTTATATATGTAGATGGATGGGGGAAAAAGGAAAAGAAAAAAATAACAATAAAATAATAAAATGTATGCAAATATTTATATAAATAGATGATGGTGCTACAACAACATGTTGTTCATACAAATTGAAAACATAGGCGCATATTCATAGTCAAAACAAAGTATACTTTAAAAATGTGCGTTATTGTTTTTAGTTCTCCAATATTTAATAAAAATAAAAAATACATTAAAATAAAATTACCTGAAATGGTATGCAGAAGAGACCAATAATTACATCGGCCAATGCTAGATTTGCTATATATAAATTCGTTATTGTGCGCATTTGTCGCGTTGTCGCCACTACCCATATGACCAAAGCATTGCCAATTATTGCCAGTATACTTATGCTTCCATAGAAAATTGACAGCAATACAATTATTTCAACTGGAGCCGAGTACAGAATGTCTAGAAGAAATTAATTATTTTATTATTTTATGAATTCTCATATAGTTCTTGAAAGTCTGTGCATAAAATAAAAGTTTTGTTTTTGACTGTTTAAAATTTGTGGTTGAAGTATACTGATGATTTGGTTAAAGCGCCAATGAAATGCTTATATAGACATGCTGAACCACCAGAAAATAAATATCAAATATTGTATGTACACTTCTGACAATATGTCAAATAGTAAATTTCTTTAATTTTCGCAAAGTGTCATTTAAAATCAAAGCTTTTTCAAATTTTAAATTAATTGGAATTGCCCTCCAGATAAGTAAATATTATCATAAAATTGCCATCGATGCACATACATATGTTTATAAAGCATATTTTAATAAGTACAATAATTGCACAATTTACAATCCGTGTTGTTTTGATTAAAGTTTTATTCGAAAAGAAAATTTCCAACAAAATTCCCCAAGGCAAAATCGATATATTTACAAAATGTTTTTGTTTTGTCAAATTTTGTTTGCAACTGTCTTTTCCAATACAAATTTAAATGTTAGTCTTAATTCACAAGTCTTATTGCTAAGCAGATTAGTTGATGGAAGAGACAGACGAGGGAAACAGAAACGTTTAATTTCCCCTCTTCTCTATCTCCTAACAAACTTATCAGCTTATTGCTAAGACTTGCATATTGTTAATTAGGACTTACAACATGACTTGTGAATTAAGAAAATATAAGTATTAAAGAGTTCACAATCACGTTTTAAAATGGTCACATTCATAAGATGTAAGTGTTGCGCAACCATTGAGTGTTTGTCTTAGGCCGGGCTGACATCTGTGTGCCATGTGCTACACAAGAGTAAAAAAAGCGTAACCCAACTAATTACTAATGAAAAACTGTTTGATTCAAACAGAAGAAACGTATTCTGGGAAATGAAAAGGAACATTTCCTTTAATTTCTTTACCGATTAATTTTATTTCTATTTTCATTTACTAAAAAATTAATAAGCGATAGACCATCGATTTGAAACAAAACTGTGCTGAGAGCATAATAATAAAGGTCCACTCAGGCTATAATACAAGTATTAATACTTTTGACGAAAATGCATCCTTGGTCTTATATTTGTTTTAAAAATTTAAAAAAAAACAATAACAACTCAAACTCAAAAAAAGAGCTGCATTTTCCACAAAAGTATTAGTACTTGTATAATAGTCTGAACGGGGCTTAAGCAACATGGCACACACCTTCGTTTATACTTAAATAAGATATCCATATAAAAAAATCTTAAGTAAATATCTTCCTTAAACATGAAATATGTTTAACTGACAAAAATAGTTTTTGCTTTATTTTACCAAAAAAATTTTTTTTGTGAGACATTTGTAGATTCTTAATTGAACTTTAAGAATTTTTAATCAGAAATAATTTTAGTCAGGCTTAAGTTCAGTAATTTCAATTCTTATTGAACGAAATATTTTTATTAATTAATGTGTGCTGATGAAGTGCGTGGCTGCGTGGCTGCACTTCATCAGCACCCTAGTCTATCTACTTTTCAATTTCCTACCCTAAAATTATAATTTTGATTTTTCTGGTTCTTAATACTAAATTTATTTTATTCTAAGATATAAAATATAATTACTTACCAAGGAAATAACTAGTTTTATTTAATTAGTTTTGTATACCAGAAAAGTTTAAGTTTTCCAGGTATGGAAGAATAAAGGTATTCATTTCAGTTTTTTTTTTCTCGTTGGAAAAAGTGAAAAATGTAATTTTTTTGACAACAAACACAGGAAAAAAATTTTTAACAAAATTTTTGAATTTTCATTTTTAGTTTAAAAAAAAAAATTAAAAAAAACTTAAAAAAATTTTGGAATTTATTTTCCTGTTTGTTCTCAAAAAAATTAAATTTTTCCATTTTTCCAACGAGAAAATCCTGAAATGAATATTTTTTATAATATAATTTTTATTTTTCTAATTTTTTATTTCAAACTATTTTTTTCTAAGACATAAAGAACATTTAACCCCGGTTTCTACAACGCAAAGAGTCGGCTTGAGTATAAAATTTATATGGAAAGCACTCATCTTATTAAGAGATTTTCATAAAAATTTTCTAGACGAGTCACCTGCGTTGCGTGACTTGTGGACACTACACATTAATTTTTAAATAAAAAAAATTAATTGACCTAGAAACTTTAATATAAATAAATTTTCCAACCCTACAATCATCCTCTTGTATTTCTCCCACTCCTTATACCAATCTAGTTCTTCAAAAAATGTATAAAATATGTTTAGTTAACAAAGGAAAAAAGCAAATATTAGTTTTATATAGTTACATTAATATCCAAAAAAAAGTTAAAATGTTCCAGCTCTGCAGCTGTGGCTTTTATCTCTCCACTTTTCCATACCAAAATTTTATTTTCAAAACATAAAATATATCTAATTTATTAAAAAAAAGGCAAAATTAATTAGCCCTTATAACTTTTACTATCACAAAATGTGTAAGTTTCCAAACCCTGTATTGGAATAATTTTTTTATATTTTTCTGATTTCTTACACCAATATATTTCTTTGAAGAATATGAGATACGTTTAATTTATATAGAAAAATAAAAAATAGTAGGTTACTTTGAAATTTATTTGCTGGTGGTTCAGCTTGGTCTATATACGCATTTCATTGTTGCTGTAACAAATCATCAGTAGACTTCAACCACACATTTTGAACAGTCACAAACCTCTTACTTTATGCACAGACTTTCAAAAACTATATGAGAATTCATAAAATAATAATATTTTTGAAAATCACAAAGACAAAATAAGCTTAGTAGGCTTTGTAAATCATACAAAACCCAGCAAATAATTTATATTCGATATGAATCTATTTTATTTTTCTAAAAAGTTAAAGTTTTCCAACCCTGGAAACGTTTTTACAATTTTTTTAATTTTTTTTATATTTTTAATACCAGTTTTATTCTCACTGAAATATAAAATAAGTTTATTGAACAAAAAATTTAAAATTAGCTTTAGCTAGTTACTGTTATATATAATATTATATATATATATATATATATATATATATATTTTATATGGCAAAATAAAGTTTAAATTTTCCAGCTGTGAAACTGTCTGCTCCATTTGGTTGATTTTCAATACTAATCTAAGTTGGACCACCTCTGATACACCAGTCTAAGACTAAAATCTCTTGCTTTTCTGAGAGCTTCCGCACCCCGATTTCACGAACATTAGACCGATGGACGGACGGATATCGCTTCTCTATTCATAAGGTCTGGGTTATTCTACGTTAAGAGGTCATTTGATGTTAGAAAGGGCGGCATGATAAAAATACTGAAAATAATAATTTTTTCCAAGATAACAGTTCTTAATCATGTATTCTGTATTCATGTTTAACAATGGCCAGGCAATTGATCTAATCTTACGGGTATTTTAAGTGACCAGGGGAGATACTCCATACAGGGTATACACAGAAAAAAATATCATCAAAATGCAACCAGCAAAACAAATTGTTAATAGTTAATTAAAATTAAAATATATATTTAGTTAATATAAAAAATTAAGTTGTTGATATGACAAACACCGACATTTTTTTCAATAAACTGAACTAACCAAATTTTATGTTATACATGGCGCAAAAACTCAAAAAATTCATTGTTGATTCAACAAATTAAAATTTTTCTAGTCAATCAAATTACTCAACAAAATTATTTGTTAAATTATATCATAACGGAATACGCACATGTAGAAGAAACAGAAGAACTCGCATTTTGTGTGTATTCAATATTTGCTTATCTAATAACGATTTGCTCTTTAGCTGAGTGGTAAGTACATTAGCCTATTTATCAAGAGCTTGCCGGTTCGACTCATCCAAACATCTTTAAAATTTAACAAAAACCAAAATTCTAAAAATAATATAAAAAAATACAAACAAAGAAACAACACATTAGAATTTGAAAAACAAATTCATTCATTCAATAAATTATTTGTATTTACAAATCTTTTTTTTCTGTGTAGAGTCATGAAGGCCACCTTACTTTACATCGGAAGATAAATTGGACACAAACTTTATTTTCGTAAAAATAAACTTGAATTATTCACTATAGTTTATAACAAACAAAAATCAGACTATAATTTTTAATATAATTTTTAATATAATATTTTTTGTTTAACTTGAATTAGGTATTAAAATTCAAAAACAAAAATACAAAAATAGCATAACATCCTTTTTCTAAAATAACATAAAAGTACTAGAAAAAAAAGTTAATTATTTAATTGCACATATTTTGCAACGTAATGTGAAAAAAACATATAGAGCATCAATGCTCTGATCACAACTTTAAACTTAAATAAGAACTTTTACTTATAAAAACAAACATTAAAAAATATAACGATTGAGATCAAGCCTCTTCAAGGACATTACCACTTTCGTCATAAGCATAAAAAATCCTCTGTCCTTACACATTTAAATTGGCGACTTGTGTGTTGAAGGGTTGTTCGTTTACAAACTTACATGTCTTCTCGGAAACTGCCTGAGCACAAGACTGAGAAGATACTACTAGCTGATTTGATTTTCTACAATTTATTAGTGGTTCATCGACAGGTTCCTTTCAGTCCCTTATACATTGTCAACATTAAGGCGAGCTTTATAAATAATATACGTGAAATACTAAGAAAAAAGTAATATCTAACTTCCTTATCTACCCTGGACGCAAAGTCTCTACTATGGCATCTGATAAAGGAGGGGATATACGGCAGGGGAGAGACGTTCGAGCGAGACAACTAGCGTGGTCGAATTATCGGCTCGCTAGCAGCTCGAGCGATGTTTATTGTTAAATTCAGTTAAAAACAAATGCCCTGCTATTATAGATTACAGCGTCAACGCATTTCACCAGCATATTTAAACAAACGAAAATGGGCAGGGGAGGGAACTTAAAATACGAGGGACAAAAACTGCGTAATATTTTCTAATAGAATATAAAAATAATTTGAGATTTTTTGTAAATAATTACATAGGTCAACACAATGTTTAAGGTCGGTACTTCGATATTAAATTTTCGTGCATATGGTTCTGAGCTCCAATGCCTATAAATTACTTTTTTTGTATTGGCTCTGTATCTCGAGATTTTCCGTTATTAAGAAAAAAGTACTAAGTGTATAAAAATTGACTACGAAACCTTTGACCTTACACAATAAATTTCATAAATTTTGTTGACCATAGCACAGGTCATTGTTATTTATACTACTTTATATAATCAACACCGCTTAGATGTTTAATGGAGTAGTAATGTGTAAAATTTCAAAGATTTTGTTACAGAATAGTAAAGGAAAAGACCAGGGTTGATACCTTTTTCTTATTAAACATGAAGTTATGACTAAACTAAAGCTTATTTAAGTTTTTGCAATTTATTCGTAAGAAAGTATAATTTATGTATTATGTTCGATATTTCCGCAAAATTTTCAAGTTTTATATGATTTTTTGTTTGTAGCCGTCGATAGTGCCTCTTGTAAATTACACACGCAATAAAAAACTTATATACTATACCTTTACCATTTTTGGTAAAAGATATAAACATTTTGTTATTTTAATAACTAATTGCTGCCTGCTCACAATAAAGATTTTAAGACGGCCCAATGTTGCCACATTAAAGTTTTAATATGTATACTTATTGTGAATTTTCTATATAGTTTTCATGAGGCATTTTTAGCAGCTGTATTTTGAATGGTAATTTATTAATATAAATCTGTATAGAGAAGGATTCTGCAAAAATATTGGGTAGCAATTAATTTTCACGCTTCTTAATGAATTATCATTTAAGAATGTATAAGCTCTGATAAAGAGAACATGATACATTTTTAATATAATAAACAGACAGTAAAATATAAACCCTTCGAAAAATGTCACTATTTCACTCTAAAGGCAATAATTTTTAGTTTAAGTCAGCTTAATTAAAACAAGTAAGAGTGCTATATACGGCTGTGCCGAATCTTATATACCCTTTACCAAAGTGCGTTTATGTAGTATAGAGATACATACATAAGCACAGAGATATGTAGGTACATATTAATTTTGTGAAAAAATTCATACTTTTTGTGCAATTTTTAGGTTTTAAGCATTATGTTTAATTTGGTGCTTTTTTTGCGATTTTTTTTCATATAGGCAATTATTTTGGTTTTGGCGATTTTTTTCGGTTTTTTGCGTTTTTTTTAATTTGGGCGATTTATTTTTGTTTTGGCGATTTTGTTCATTTTGGCGATTTTTTTTCATTTAGGCGATTTTTTTCATTTTTGGCGATTTTTTTTCATATAAGCATTTTTTTGTTTCGGCGATTTTTGCGGATTTTTGTCATTGTGGGATTTTTTTTTGTTTAGACACTTTTTTCTCGTTTTGGCGATTTTTGGCGTTTTTTTAATTTTGCGATTTTTTTCGTTTTGGCGATTTTCTTGATTTTGCCGATTTTTTTTCATATAAGCGATTTTTTTAATTTTTGGCGATTTTTTTCATATAGGCAATTTTTTTTGTTTTGGTTATTTTTTTCGGTTTTTGGCGTATTTTTTTAATTGGCGATTTATTTTCATTTTTGGCGATTTTTGTTCATGTAAGCATTTTTTTTTGTTTTTGCGATTTTTGCGGTTTGTGGCGTTTTTTTGTCATTGTGGAAATTTATTTTTAGTTTTGACACGTTTTTCTCGTTTTGGCGGTTTTTTTCGGTTTTTGGCTTTTTTTTTAATTTAAGCGTTTTTTTCATTTTGGCGATCTTTTTCGTTTTGGCGTTTTTTTTTAATTTTTGGCGATTTTATAATTTTCGGATTTTTTAGTTTTACCGTTTTTGAAAAGTTCAACAGTTTAGCTCTTACGGTTTCCAAGATATAGCAATTTGCCAAAATTACATAGTCAAAATTGCATCAACTGATGGACCACCCTTTAATTTAAATTTTTTTAATTTTAGTGTTAATTGTTGTAGCCTATATAAAAATACGCTAATTTTACAAATTTCAAGTGTCAATATACATATGTACACACATACATACAATTGTATGTATATTACGTGGGATTTTAAAAGTTTTCGTCACTCATTTTGGAACACCCTTTAATTTTTAGCTTTTATATATTTGTTGTTGTAGCGACCAAAGTTCTACATACACTGTCCAAATTTCAGACCCGTAGCTTTTACCGTTCCTGAGAAAATAGCCTTCTTCCTAAAACATGAAATATATTTAATTATTAGAAAAAAAGTTAAAGTTTTCCAACCCTGGAAACGTTTTTTAATTTGTTAAATTTTAAAATTTTTTTTTTAATTATAAATACCAATTTTATTCATACCGAAGTATAAAATAAGTTAATTTAATCAAAAAGTAATGAAAACTAGTTTTCGGTAGTTATTTTCTATGGGAATATTGAGTATGAGTTTTCCAGCTCTGAAACCGTCTGCTCGATTTTGCTGATTTTCAATAGCAAATTTTTCGGAAAATTTCTGACACACCAGTCCAAGAACAAAGTCTCTAGGTCTTCTGTGAGCTTGGGAAAACCGATTTCACGTACAGACAGACGGACAGACGGACATCGCTTGTTCGTCTTCCCTATGCATAAGGATCCAGAATATATATACTTTATGTGTTCCTTATTAATATTGTAGAAATTACAAACGGAATGACAAACCTATATATACCCTTTTACCATTTTTTGGTAAAGGGTATAATTGTAATAAATCTTTTACTATAAATTATTATAAAACTCATTTTGATAGGTATCAAATTAAAAGGGTTTGCTTGCTATAGCAAATATGAGTAAAAAAGCAGAACTAGTTTTTTTATTATTATTTTTTAAGAGAAGTAACAATCAGGCCATGAATGCCTACTGTTTTGTAGTTTAGACCTCTTCTACTTTTTTGGACTTTTTTGCTTTTATAATAGATATATTTAAGTTCTTTTCACCTGGATCACCACTGTATGATGGCGGTGGCAGTACCGATTTGCTTTTAAAACTCTGCATCAGAAATAAATAATTAGTTTGCAAAACAAATATGGAAAATAATAACATTTATATTAAAATCGTCTTTTACAAGCAATCCCAATAATGTAAATACTTAATTCTCTGAAATATAAGAAGATCAAATTGAACGTTTTACTTTTGGCCAAAGCTTAATGTTTGTGGTTATAAATTATTTGTGCTGAATTTAATAAATCGAAATTAATCGATAGGATTGAATTTCTTAAACGTTATTGCCTGTTGGATTCATATTTACATATTTAGTATGTGTATGTGACTAGATTATAAAATATTGATTTGAAATATTTCTTTGAGAAGGCAATTTACATTTTGTTTTGTTTTGCAATTCATTTCTTGGAATTTTCTGCACGAGCTTTCTGAAGCTTTCTTTTGACATATAAATGAATATTTTTTTTTTGCGTAAAACCAACTATTAAAATGAATTTCCGAGGAAATGTTTAATAATAAAGAATATGCAGTATAAACTTTTTTCAAGTTATATTAAAAAATTTATTTATTTTTTTATATCATATTTATATTAAAATATTAGGTGCGTTCATTTGCTTTCCCAGCGCAAAAACTAGCAACGAAAGAGTAAATGAGAAATTTACAAAACTACTTTCCCAGCTACAAAATAAAAGTAAATAAATGCTTTACAACCAAAAACTTTGCAAGAAAATTTTAATTTATATCAGAAACACGGGGGAAATCATAATACAATTCCACTTGTTCTCATGTATTTTGAACATTTTGTTTAATATTAAACTCAGAACTCATAAATTTGTTTTTTCGTATTCTTTAAAAACTGCATACAAATATATTGTTTACACGACTCTTGAAAGCCAAAGTTAAGTGTAAACTAAAAACTTCAAACGAGTTTTCTGCCAAACTGTTTTTTTTTGTAGTTATGACCTTGTTTCAGCAAATAAACGATATGTATATAAGTTTTCTTTTTTAATTTAAAAAAAAAATAATAATTTGTAAAACAAAACACTGAACAGCTGTTAGGATAATACTTGCAAGTGAAAAAATTTAATAGTAAAAATTTGCAAACATTTTTTTATATCTTTATTTTCTACTCTCTTTTGATGCTCTCTCACTTTATCAACTTTTTTCCAGTAACAATTGTTACAACAATTCGTAACAAGTTTTAGTGAATGAACAAACCTATTATTACGAGTAGTATGCGTTATGAAGTTTTGATTTGTCAGAAATTAACCTTATTCATCGCATAATGTTTTTTTAATCAATGAACCAAAAATTCGATTATTATTAGGGATTTTCCACATAATTCCTACCACACAAACACACACACAAAACTCCATTATTTTCTACACCAATGGTAGCATGTGGGTGGCAATAATTGGACCATTATATGGAATTTTATAAATATTCAACAATTTCAGCAGAAAACTTAAATAGCAGGAGTATGAGAACATGACGAAACTTGAAAAAAGTTTTACACAAGGCAACCTGATTTTATAATTTGATTGAAAAAAAAATGAAATTTCATAAGAATCGACAACGCCTAAACCAAATAAAATCTATAGAAAATATAGCTACAGACTAGTGATGTAACGAATGTCAATTTTTGATATTCGCGAATACGAATACGAATATTTCAAAAGATATTCGCGAATACGAATACGAATTTTTGAAACGATATTCGCGAATACGAATACGAATATTATATGCAATATGAGATATAAAAAAATTTTTATGAAAAAGGACTTCACACTCTTGTTGGCGTACTTTAAAGTTAATAAAAAGTACCAAAAATTTTAACGATCGTCATTGAATAATATTTGAAACTGATAAAAAGCACAAATGTCTGCAAAAAAAATTAATGTATTTGTACAAACTAAAATTTTTAGTCATTTATTAAAATTTCGTTTAGGATTTATGCATTTATTTATTTAATTTCTTTGGAAAAATATTCGTATTCGTATTCGTCTGAATTTGGTGAATACGAATACATTCGTACTTGCATCCGCCAGAATTTAAAGAATACGAATACATTCGTATTCGCCTGAAAATGGCCGAATATTCGACAATTCGAATACGAATATTCGTGCATCAATACTACAGACAACAACACAGCAATATTTAGTCAAATTATTATTCAGATTGTATTACTTATATTTTTCAATCTTTTTTTTTACTCACCAAACTCTTCTTCACTGAGTATTTCATCAGGCTGTGTTTTTACCACGGGAAACTCATCCATTATTTTAAATTCTTGTGAAGCACTTTGTTATTTTATTTTCGTATAAATTTGTTTTCTTCAACATCCAAATCTCTTATAATCCTTTTGCTTTTCTAAAAAGTTGCTTGTTCACCATAAATATGCATGCTAATGCTCTTGAGATTGATTTCAAGGCTTTTTCTTTGTCTTAAGAAAATATTTAAAAAATTGGCAGATAGACATATTCCAAGTAACTGAAAATACATAAGATATAAAAAATAATAATTTAGTTGAGTATTAAATTTTCATTGCAACATACATACACACAAAAAAAAATACCAATGTAAAATCACCATGCCAAAAGGTTGATTCAAATTCATTCAAATAACATTACACATTAAATTTACAAGAAATAATAATGTTTGTTGTTTATGCTCAGTTGTGTAGGTTGTTTTTGCATTGTTGTTGTTTTTTTATGTTTGTAAACAGCCGACAAACTGCTGCTGGCTGGTAGGCAATGTACTAGTCTTGCATTCGCAGGATCGCAGGTTCGAATGTTGCAGTCAAGTCAAAGTATTTTGTATTTTTTTAACTAAAACTTTTCAAGTCAAAGCATTTTGTTTTTTTTTTAACTAAAACAAAAACTTTTTAAATAAATTGTATGTAAAATTAATAGAAATAATGTTAAATTATAATTTAATTCAAGATGGGACATATTTAGTGCGTATCTTAAGAATACTTAAAGTTGTTATGGCTGCAGGGGTAAGCACGTTGACTAGCTACCACGCGATGAGTTCCGAGCTCAAATCTAGGCCGTAGAAGCCAATTTAATTTATATACAAAAATGTTTCTGTTGTCTATGTCAACCACACGTAAGTTAAATAATTAATAAAATACAATTACTACATTAAATTAAATTCATGTTGATCTAACTTGCAATAACGTTGATTCAACATGATTCTTCATTTTGATTTTAACAGTACTTAAATGTTAATTCAACGTGAAATAAAGTTATTTCAAAAGGTAAAATTTTTTTTTGACATTTACTATAAATCATGTTAGGTTCACATGAAACTCACATGAAGCAAAATCATTACCAAAAAAAATGTAAAATTAATCCTATTTTTAAAGACTCTACTTTGTTTTTTTCTTCGGTGTGTTTTAATGGCGTCTCTGTTTAAAATATGTTTTCTAAATTTATTAAACTCTACATGTTGTTGTTATCGGTAAACAACAACCATAAGTCTCACATGATTTTTTAACTCTGTATGTTCTGTAATCATGCTTTTATCGGCTTATTATTGTAACCGCCCTCGTAATATATTGTTATAAAGTAACTTATTGTTATAAAATATGAACAAGAGAATTTAACATTCATTAAAATAAATTGGCAAGTAAATATAATGAAAAATATTTGAAAGTATTTTTGATGCATGAAAAGTAGATATTAGTATTCATTACAGTAAATCGGCAAATAAATATAATAGAAAAATGGAAAAACAGAAAAATTAACAGTGATACTTATAAATGTGTTTACCAAAGGTAAATCAATTGTATACACAACAATCACTTCTCGTATTCCGTTTCATAGAAAATTTAAGTGAAATAGCTGATGTTAATAAGAATCTCTACCCAAGTAGAAAGACTAGAGTGCTGATGAAGTGCGTGGCTGCACAGAAAAGTATCGGTACTTCCTCCAGCTTAAAGTCTAAGTTTAATTTTTCTTCTCTTCTTTACAAACTCACATTAATTAATAAAAATAGTTCATTCAATAAGAATTGAAATTACTGAACTTAAGCCTTAATAAAAATTATTTCTCATTAAAAATCACCAAAGTTCAATTAAAAATCTACAAATATCTCACCTACAAATATCTCATATAATGAAAACTGTTATTTATTCATATATAAAAAATAAAATCTAACAATCACTGCAGGAAATAGCAAATAAATATAATGAAAAATATATAAAAATAACTTTGTAATAAAATAATGATAATTAGTAATTGAAAATATGTAAATTTGTGAGATTCGTATTCAGCTATCTCGAATCTTATTAGACTTGGGTCGAACTTGATTACTAGTTCATTTTAGCCATAAATCAATGATCCAATGAACCATGTAATTTAAATGGGTGTGATCATTGGTTTGTGGCAAAGATGATATAGTGAATGAGTTCGACCCAAGTCTAAATCTTATGTACCTATCACAGTTCATAATACGAATATATATACACATTCATATGTATATACATACATAGACTGAATATAATACTCACATATGTATATCCATTACAAAATATTTGAGTTGCAATTTAATATCATTAAGCATGTCTTAGACTTGTGTCGAACTCATTCAGTATGTAATTTTTGACAAAAACCTGTAATCAAACCCAGGTAATTTAAAAGTGTTTGATCAGGTTGTTAACATTCCTTAATTAAGAAATGTTTAAAATAAAAATTTAATTATTTAAAATTTTAATATTTTGGAAATCACAAACCGGAAGATAAAACTATTTATGCTCGTATAATTTTTGCTGAAGCCTACAAAAGGAAAACAAATATCAATAGGTAGCTATTTCGTAAATTTCTCACGTTAAATATAACAAAATTTTTATTTGTAAATTTATACACATTTTATACGTGCCCAAGGATAATTACCAGGGATACCGCAAATATGCAATTGCATGTGTTTTCTTGTTTGAAATACTAATGGGAAGATAAGATATTTATCAGTTTCAAAACGTTTTACAAATATTGGCATAGATTTTTTTTAAGTGCATGATTTTGCATATTACATTCTTAGAAACATATTTTATAGATTTTTGTTTTTAATATTCTTACGAAAGTTCTATGCATGTAGTGCCTTAATTATTATTATTTATTACGCCATTATTAAGGAAGATAGTTTTAATAAAAATATGGTCTTGTGAAGGACTTTGGTGGGGGAATATTTAATTAATTTAAATATAAAAAGCTAAAAAAGTTTATTTATATATGATAAGAAGCGATTTTTATTTGAAAATCTAGAACAATATTTTGCTGTTCATTGCAATAACAGCTATAAAATAGAGCTCCAAAGCTTTAATTCTGCCCTTTATAACGTGATCTTATTTGATGTAGAAGTCGAATTTTTATGGTATTATTTGCTTGAGTCAAAATTTGTATGTCAATTTTATTTTAACTTACCCTTTGAACCCAATTTTTTCTTTTTTGATACGGCAGTTATTGAATAGATGAAGTAAATATATATATATATATACATATATGAAATCATATGCAAGTAAATCAATTTGTATTATTTTTAAGAGCATATTTTTTGAGCTTTTAATGCATATTTTTAAGTTTTTAGCGCATATTTAATGCGCATAAAACACTCTTTTTATAACATATTTCTGGTTTCCCTGATAATTATATATGTTTGTTTTTATCACATATTATTCGTATGCAAAATGGATATTCCATTTTTTTTTTGCTGCCAAAGGGAATATATTTTGATGTTTTATTATTCGTGTGTGTGTGAGCGTAATCATATTAATATTTACAAACATACTCGTACATATGTGCATTACAATTTAAAAATGGAATTTTAATGTTTATTATTTCATTACCAACATTAAAAGGCATTACGCATGAAGTGGTGTAGCAACAATTTTGAAATTACTGCCTATAAAATGTTAAAGTTAAATATGGCTTAAAATATAATTAAGTATAATTATAGAGTATACAGGGAGTTTTACACGTTTCTCTTCTTATGAGGCCCATGTCGTAGGTGACAGTAATTCACAAACTCACATTACAATTAGCTGAATTAGTAGATTAGATCTATTGAGCTACTGAGAGAGTTCGGTACAAGTGCATGGATATTATCAACAACGTTTGTTTGTCCTACGACTCTGACAGTAGGTTGTGAGTTACGCTTTTATTGGAGCTGGTAGAGTTGTGTCCAGCAGCTCTTTTTGAACTAGTTTGAAAGCGTTCGAATTAAAAGTTGTTTCCAACCCATTTAATTTACATTGATGTTTTTGACAGCACTTATGTTCAAGAGAAGGAATTAGTTCAAAGAGAGTTGTTGGACACAACTCTAGTACTTGGTTTTAGATACAAACAAGTGATTAAACCCATATAATTGATTGGTATTTGATCATAGGTTGGTGTCAAAAATTACCGACTGCACAAGTTGGATGCAATTTTAGAATTGAGCAAATACAAAAATTTGGACTTGACTTATAATCAATAAGTCAATTACATGGGTTTTCTAGTAAATTTTAGACGATTCTAAATACAAGTCGTAAAATTACCTATAACGTTTGTACAAACTCCAACAATAAGTTGTAAATTATAGACTTAGGTTGAGCTGTTTTAGTAGGTTATTTTAGATACAAACCTATCATCAAACCCATTCAAATTAGACTTGTATCAAACTCTTTCAGTAGCTCGTTTTTGACACAAACCAATGATCAAACCCAATTAAATTACATGGGTTTGATCGTTGGTTTATATCAAAAACGATCTACCGAAACAGTTCGATACAAGTCTAATTGAAATTAAATGAGTTTGATCCAAGTAAAAATTAAATTACATGGGTTTGATCGTCGGTTTATATCAAAAACGATCTACCGAAACAGTTCGATACAAGTCTAATTCAAATTAAATGAGTTTGATTCAAGTAAAAATTAAATTAAATGGGTTTGATCATAGGTTTGTATTAAGTATTAGACTTGTATCGAACTCTTTCAGTAGCTCGTTTTTGGCATTATCCAAAGATCAAACCAATGTAATTTAATTGGGTTTGATCACTGGTTTGTGTCCAAAACGAACTACTGAAAGAGTTCGATACAAGTCTATCAAGTATAACCGATTGAATTAATTTGACCCAGGTCTACTAGAAAATTTTAGACTTTGCTTGAACTCGTTGCTTTTGTCATTGTAGATACAAACCTACGATCAAATCCATATAGCTTATATTATACTTAAATCAAACTACTTCAGTTGCTCAAACCCATGTAATTTAAATGGGTGTGATTAATGGTTTGTGGCCAAAATAAACTAGTGAATGAGTTCGATCTAGACTTGTATCAAACTCTTTCAGTAGCTCGTTTTTATACAAACCTCAATCGAACCCATTTAAATTACATGGGTTTGATGATTGGTTTGTGTCAAAAACAAGCTACTGGATGAGTTCTATACAAGTCTAGTTCGACTTAAGTCTAGTGTCCAATAGCACTTTTTGAACTAGTTCGTGCTGTTGGACACAAGTGCGGTCAGAAGCATCAATGTAAATTAAATGAGTTTGAAACAACTTTTGAACTAGTTTGAATCAAAAGTTGTTTCAAACTAGACTTGGTTCTAGTTCGTTCACTTGCTGATTTTGGGCACAAACCAATGATCAAACCCATGTAATTTAAATGCATTTGATCACTGGTTTCTGGTAAAAACGAAGTAGTGAAAGAGTTCGACTCAAGTCTATTTCAAACCTATTTGATTTACATTGATTTTTTTTGCCCGGACTTGTGTCCAACTGAATGAACTAGCTCAAGTCTACTCTAATTTAATTCCAAAAAGGTTGAATTCAAAGCAAATAAGTGACCTTATTGCAAACTTCAGAGTCGCTTTAAAATAAGAGCCTAGAAAATAATTCCCAAATAAGTAAATGCTTTTAATGTATTTTCATAAATTTTCTCTTGTACCTTATTTTATTTTTCATTTGGGAGTTATTTCCTTTTAACTTATTTAATAGCGCCAACTTGCAACTCATTTTGTACAATTTTTAGTCAACAGAAATTTCTCTAGTTTGGAAAGATGTTTTATTTAACAGAGTTTGAGGTACTATCAGAAATATAATAATAGTAAATTTAATTTTTTTCAATATTACTCATTTGTCTGTTAAGTCTTTTTTTTAATTTTATAAAATAAAACTACTTAAATTTTTTAATGTTGTAATTTAAAAAATATGAGACTAAAAATATTTATATTGTTTTAAATATGAAATTCTGCTTTTGTGTTGATGCCTTCTTCTCTCAACTACTCAAGATACGGTCACATTTATCAAACATTTGCCCAAAAAAGCGTAAACACTAAATGCCAATGAAAAATATTTCAATTCAGACAAAAATTTTTGTCAAGTTAAAGAGTAGCCAATAATGTTGGATTCTATGATATTGTCTATTAGTTGATAAGCAAGTGTCTGGATCAAATGTTTTCATTATTTTTTGGGCAAATATTTGACAAGTGTGATCGTAGCTTAAAAAACTTTGTTTGTTTTTATTTGTGAACACAAAAAACGTTTTTCCAAAATCTTTAATTTGCATATTTTCGTTTTAGAACAAAAAAAAGGACATATACTTCGCCGATAACAACTAAACTACACTCTATAAGCAAAATCACAATAAATCATGTTGATACACAAGTATTTAAAAAAATATTAATATTCTAATTTTATTCAGACTAATTCGATGCAAAATTTTCACTAGAATGTCAAAGTTATTAAATTTTTGTTATCATAAATTATTCAAGCACATTTGAATTTCTTGGGAAGAAAACAAAATTCAAATAACTAAAGTTTCCAATAACGTCATTGTTTACTTAGACCAAAAAAAATATATAGATTTAAATTCTTTGACACCATCTTTCTTGTGATTAAGTAAACAAGAGTTTTAAAATTTGGTTTAAAAGTTTTCTTCAAAGGAAAGGAAATCAATTTAAAAGATATTAATCTTATGGAACACTTAAGATTTTAGGAAAGTTGGTAAAATTCTTTTTCTTACTTGACCACCTTATTTATTTATGTTTCTCCCCATTATTAGCTTAAGGTGTCTTCATTGTAAATGTAATATCATATGTACTCGCACATATATATGCATGCATATCGCGCAAATAATTAGGTTAGACACTTATTTTATATACGAGTAAATAGGGAATAGAGATTTATTTAAGATAATACATATAAATCTAGATATGGCGTAATGATGATAGTTTTGTTTAAAGAAAAATATTAAACATTTGTTTTTAAGTAAGAGATATTATAATCTAAGTAGTCCTTTTCAGTTTCGTAGTATCACATAGAAAAACTAAAATTAATAAAATCAGCAACGCGCGACTTTGAAGCGCACACGAAGGGTTCCGTAAGGACACTACATATGGAAAAACTACACGAACTTTATTCTTTATAATCAATGTATACATTTTCTTAATTTTTTTGCGTCTTTTTAGTGTAAGTGCTTTTAAAGTTTTTTTTTTGTTTTGTTTTTTTAGCGTTCCGTACACCAAAGGTGAATAGGAACCCTATTGTTTTCAATACTCTGTCCGTCTGTCTGTCTATGTGTCTGCCCGCCCATCACATTCTGTTTTCTCAAGAACTCTAAGAGCTAAGGACCTAAAGTTTATGCATAGTATGTAGAACCTTAGTCGCTACAACAAAAAATACATGAGAGTTAAAAATTTAAAGGGTGTACCAAAACGAGCAACAAAAAATTTTAAAATCTCATGCAATATACATACATACGCCAAATATGTTCATATGTATATTGGCACTTGAAATTTGCAAAATTAGTGTATTTTTATACCGACTACAACAATTAAAGTGGCCCATACACACATACTGCTTACAGCTACTGCCCATGAACCCTAGGTATAAGTTTGTGATTGATATTTTATCACAAACTTATTAGTCATCATTTAAAATAAAAATTCATAAAATAAACATGCCTTTGAGAACAACAAAAATTATTGGTATAACTCAAGAAATTAAGAAAATACGTATTTTCTTTACGCATTTTTTTTTTCAAAACTTATTTCTTGTTTGTTTTATTTCCTTTGTTATTTGGTTTACTTTCTTTTTTACATACCAGAAACATGAATAAATTCATCTTTTGTTCATTTGAAATGAATGCAATTTTTACTATGTCATTTTGACAACTTGCTGTATCTTGGAAACCGTAAGAGGCAAACTCTTGAAATTTTCAGAAAACTAAAAAATCCCAAAATTATAACATCGCCGAACCGAAAAAAGCGCCAAAACCCAAAAAAAAATCTGTGAAACGAAAAAAGCACCCAACTTAAAAATTCTAGCTATAAAATTAATAGCCAAAATGAAAAAAATCGCTAAAATGAAAAAATTGGCAAAATAAAAATCAACATAACTACAAAAACCGCCTGTATGAAAAAAAATTGCCAAAATTAAAAAAAATCGCCAAATTTAAAAAATCGTTAAGAAAAATACAAAAATTAAAAAAAAACGCCAAAAATAGAAAAAAATCGCCAAAACGAGAAAATAAGTATTTAAATAAAAAATACGCCAAAATGAATAAACGCCAAAATTAAAAAATTGACACAACTAAAAAAATTGCCTGTATGAAAAAAAAAATCGCCAAAATTACAAAAAAAATCGCCAAATTTAAGAAATCGCTAAAATAAAATAATCTCAAAAATTAAAAAAAACGCCAAAAATCTAAAAAAATCGCTAAAAACGAGAAAATAAGTATTCAAACTAAAAAAAAACCAATATAATGAATAAAACGCCAAAAACCGAAAATATCGACAAAACTAAAAAAAATTGTCTATATGAAAAAAATCGCCAAAATAAAAAAAATCGCCAAAATGAAAAAAACCCAAAAATCAAAAAATGGAAACCGTAAGAGGCAAACTCTTGAAATTTTCAGAAATGGTAAAACTAAAAATCCCAAAAATTATAAAATCGCCAAACCGAAAAAAGCGCAAAAACTCGAAAAAAATTTGTAAAACGAAAAAAGCACCCAACTTAAAAATTCTAGCTATAAATTAATCGCCAAAATTAAAAAAATCGCTAATATAAAAAAATTGGCAAAATTATAATCGACATGACTAAAAAAATCACCTGTATGAAAAAAAAGTCGCCAAAATTACAAAAAAAATCGCCAAATTTAAAAAATGGTTAAAATAAAAAAATCACAAAAACTAAAAAAAAACGCCAAAAGTCAAAAACAAAATCGCCAAAACGAGAAAATAAATGTTCAAACTAAAAAAACGCCAAAATGAATAAAACGCCAAAAACCGAAAATATCGTCAAAACTAAAAAAAAATGTCTATATGAAAAAAAATCGCCAAAATAAAAAAACGCCAAAATGAAAAAAACCCAAAAATCAAAAATGGAAACCGTAAAAGGGAAACACTTGAAATTTTTGAAAACGGTAAAACTAAAAAATCCCAAAATTATTAAATCGCCACCAAACCGATAAAATCGTCAAACACCGAAAAAAATCGCCAAAACAAAAACGAGCGTTAAATTGAAAAAAAATTTCTACAACTAAAATAAATCACCAAAAACCGGAAAAGTCGCCAATATGAAAAAAAATCGCCAAAATGAAAAAATATCGTCAAAATAAAAAAATCGTCATATTAAAAAAACTACCAAAATTAAAAAAAAACGCCAAAAACCGAAAAATATTGCTAAAGCGAAAAAAGCACTCAAAATAAAAAACAGGCAAAATCGAAAAAAAGAAGAAAACACAAAAAACGACAGATTAAAAAAAAATTAAAACCGAAAAAATCCCAAAAACAAAAAAATACCAAAACTATATATTATATTCGCTAAAGTTTGTATAGTATTACATGTCTAGTGTTGTTACTGAAGTCTTCGTGCGCGAGTCAAAATCGCACTTTACTGACTTTTTTTAATATTAGCAATTTTTATTCTTAGCGTTTTTTTTTTTGCAGATATTTTCGGTTTCTTGGCGATTTCTTCAGTTGTTCCAATATTGAGCGTTTTTTTAGTCTTAGCGAATTATTCGTTTTGAAGATGGCTTTTGTCGATTTTTAAAGTCTATGATCCAACCTATTTAATTTGAATAAGTTTGATCATTGGTTGGTGTAAAAAATTAATTAACTACAATGAGTTCCATCCATTATAGTCTAGTTGGTAATAAAAGGCGTATGATTACTGTTCTGCTATTTATATTCTATAACGCTCATACTTCAATTTAAAAAAGTTTGATAGAGCCATAACCGATAAAAAGCGTAAGTGACACTTTTTTAACTTCGTTATTTTACGAAAATCGATTATTGACGATCGCAAATGATAGATTTTTGTAAAAAAAAAATAAGTTCGAAAATAATGTTGTTTAAGTTTTTTCGATGGTATAAATATAAACTTGTAATAACAATTACTTTGCAACACATAATTAACTGAAAGTAACGACCGGAAAGTTTACCTCTGTATGCAAGAGGATTAGAAGCAGTTATAGAAATAAAAGCACTGCGTACATAGGAAGCAATACCACACGAAAAGCTTAAGCTTAAGAAACTTGATGATTTCAATTAGTTTAAAAAGTATGTATCAATTAATTTTTTTTTTGGCTTGTAACTGAATTTAAAACTTTTATTTTTAATTTATATAACATGATTTTTTAAATTTGTTTTTTTATATAAATATTATTTATTAGCCTTATTTTAATTTTTTGTTTGATTTGTATAAATTAATATTTTGTTTCACACACCTTATTTTCAAATCATTAATTCTTTTGAAATGATATTTCCAAATCAGTAACTTTAACACTTGCAATTTGTACATAATGTTTATGTTTTTAAAAACAACATTAGTTTTACTTGTATCTGTTTTGTCTTCATTAAAAATTTCACTTTTTTAAATTTTATTGGGAATTTTTATTACTTAACCAATTTTTTTATTGCTTTTTAATAAACAATAAATTTCATTCTTTTTTTATCAAAACATGTTCCACATTACTTAACTTTTAAATTTAATATACGAGTATTAGAGGCAATAACTTTCATTTTATTTTTTTTATATTCGATATTTATGTAATAAATTATATTTTTCCAAAAAGAATCATTACACCAGTTAAATGATTTTTTGAGCCTCATAATTTATAAATTATTATTCGAGACATTATCAAATGTAGAAGTTCCGTTGTTTGTGTTGTAAAGGACTTGCACGTTGGCTTACATATCGACTACTGAATTGTGTTTGTTAATATATTTAAGGGTCGAAACACCGGTGTTCAGACATCATACAACAAACATCATGCAACATTTCATTTAAAATACCATTAAAAAGAAGTTGTGCATAAGGGCATGAGGTTTGTTGATGTAAAATTTCTCTATGTAAGTATGTGTGTATATAGTATGTAACAGTTTATTCTACACTCAAGTGCAAAAATATAAGAACATCAAAAGTATGATAATTTTTGAGTTTAAAGTCTTAGTTCATTAATCTTCCAAAAAAAAAATTAACTAATGTAACGAGACATAACCGCAAAAAAAAATTAAGAAACATATTTTTTGAATTGCGTTTTTTGTCAAAAATCCATTATACACTGTAGTAAATAACACATTTTCGCCAAAAAAATTAAGCTCGAAAATTATGTCGTTTAAACTTTTTTGGCAGCTATGTAGTATGTAGTATGCATTTGTTTATAAGTATAGACAACAATATCAATATTTAAATATTCACTTATTACTGGTGGCTGAAAAAAACATCTGCTTACCGTAGAAGACGAATTTCCTTTTAACCTAAATTAATACTGAGAAGACATTGGAAGTCTTGGGAAAAAGGGTTAAAAAAATATTTTATATTTTATATATTAATATTTTCGTCAGAATATTCCCATTTGCATGCAAAATGATATAAGTAATGGAAATTAAATTGAAAAAAGTTATATTTGCTTCTGAATTCTCATCAATTCCCAAAGAAATTTCTCGAAATCCCAAAAATAGAATTTTTACTCTTTCTATTTCTACTATAATAATAATAAATAATAAGAATATAATAATTTTTTTGAAAATATTAAAAAACATATCATGTCTTAAGGTAATTTTTAGGGTTCCGTATACCAAATGTGCAAAAAGGAAACCTATTGTTTTCGCTACACTGTCCGTCTGTCCGTCACACGCTATTTTCTCAGGAACCGTAAGAAATTTGTAAAATTAGTGTATTTTTATAAAGACTACAACAATTAACACTAAAATTTAAAAAAAAAATTAAATTAAAGGGTGAATGCAATTTTAACTATGTAATTTTGACACTTGCTTTATCTTGGAAACCGAAGACACAAACTCTTGAAATTTTCAAAAACAACAAAACTAAAAAATCCGAAAATTATGAAATCGCCAACCCAAAAAAAAAGCGCAAAAAATTAAAAAAAGTCGCAAAAACGAACAAAATTACCAAAATTAAAAAAAAAATTCTAACACTTAAATAAGTCGCGAAATTCGAAAAAATCGTCGAAATGAAAAAAATCGCCAAAATGAAAACAAGCGCCAAAAACTGAAAAAAATCGCAAAAACGAAGAAAATTGCCAAAATTAAAAAAATTCTAACACTAAAATAAGTCGCAAAATTCGAAAAAATCGTCGAAATGAAAGAAATCGCCGAAAGGAAAAAAAAGCGCCAAAAACTGAAAAAAATCGCCAAAATGCGAAAAAGAGGAGCCAATAACAAAATAATTGTTAATATGAAAAAAATCGCCAAAATTAAACAAAAATCGCGAAATTGAAAAAACGCCAAAAACCGAACAAAATCGCCAAAATGAGAAAAAAGTGTCAAAACTGAAAAAGCCTAAATGAAAAAAAGTCGTTAGAAACCGAAAATCGCCAAAATTAAAAAAAATCGCCAAACGAAAAAATTCGCCAAAAATAAAAGAAGTCCAAAAACCGAAAAAAATTGCAAAAACGAGAAAAAAAGTGTCAAAATTAAAAAAAGTGCCAAAATGAAAAAAAAAACTCCAAAAACCGAAAAAATCGTCAAAACCAAAAAAATCGCCTAAATGAAAAAAATCGCCAAAATTAAGAAAATCGCCAAAATTAAAAAATCGCCAAAATTAAAAAAAAACAAAATTAAAAAAAAAAACAAAAACTATATTTTATATAGGCTAAGGTTCGTATTAAATTATATATTTCGTGTCCGTACGGAAACCTTCGTAAGCGGGTCAAAGTCGCACTTCACTGAATTTTTTTTTGTTCCAGGCTTGGAGTTATAGAAAATATGCCTTAAATTTTACCAGCCTTATTTATAAAAAATATCAAGGCTTTATAAAGGCTTTTTAAGAAAAATTTTTTACGAAAATTTGTTTTTAAAGTTTTACAAATAAGACTGCATCCATATTTATAACAAAATAATAACGAAATCAATAACGAAATTTTGGACAAAAAAAATCCTCGTAATATTTCTATTAACAAGTTTTGCATTTTTAATTAATATAAATATGGGGTTGGTATTCTGGCAAAAAATTTTTGCTTAAAAAATTTTTTTCAAAATATTAATTTAAACTATGTACAATAATTCAAGTAATCGTGCTTTTTCAACAAAAAAAATTATCTAAAATATTTTTCCATTTTCTTAATTCTAATTTTTTTAAATTAAATTTAAATATTAAAAAAAATTAATCAAAATTTTTTTAATTTTTTTTTATACATTAAATGTTGTTTTTTAATTATAAATTTTTTTTTAAATTTTCTAAGTTGTTAATTGTTAACTATACTTTTTTTTAATTTGATTTTTTTAGTTAAGAAACATTTTTACTTTGCAAATCGGACAAAATTTTACTTCTCCATTGTTTTTATTTTTTTTTAAATAATATAAAAAAGTTTGCTTTGCGATGTGCCAATATTGAATTCTACAATTTTTTTTATGTTAAATTTTCTTTTAATTAATAAAATATTTTTACTTACAAATTGACTTGACTTTTATTTAATTATTTTATTTAAATACATAAAATAGTTATAACACTTGGATGGTCCGTTTAGAAACTTCAGGATTATTTATTAAATTTTTGTGCTAAAATTCCCCATTGTGCATCGGTAATATAAAATATCTGTATTTGCTTTTTATTGCGAACAATGAACCTTTTTCCACATAAATAAGCAGTAATAATGATTTTCCTTAAATTGCCCAATTTTGCTTAAATTGGACAATAAAGGATTGTGCACAACTATTATAAAGGCCATACATACGCATACATAAATGTCATAGCTGGACATCGAGAGAAACACGAGAGAAATGTATTTGCGTATGTGTGTTCATTTGTATAAGAAGCCGGTTGATGTTCTGCACTCTGGTGCTAGTTTGAACAGCCTGGATAAATTTACAAGTGTATATGTATGAAAACAAAACCAAAAACGAATTTTACCTCTATGAACTTATTTGAAAAGTGAAAAAATAAAAAAACAATACAAAGAAGGATAAGTTATAACAAATTTTTATCCTTCCTTGAGCTTACGAGCTAACACGTTGGTACAGAATTAGACAAGCTTGACATTCAACAATTGTGTTTGAATCAAACAAGTTGTGGAGCACATATTTATTAAGCAGAATGTTAATATTAAATTTTGGCAAGTTAAGGTCATACATATTAGTCAAGCACATACATGCATATTTCTCTTAAGATTTTCTGTGTAATTTAAATGGAATTAACCAATTTTATGTATGTGTATAAGCTAAGAGTATAGGTATGGAAAATTTATTCAATAAGATTTGGTTTATTTGTATTCAGCTAAATATAATTTAATAGAATTCTTTTATACATATTTGGGCAATTCACAAGGTGTTCTATTGGTTAAAGTACATATAAATAAATTCAGTAAAGTGCGACTTTGACCAGCGCACGAAGGGTTCCGTACGGACACGATATATGTAATTCAATACGAACTTTAGTAGCCTATACAAAATATAGTTTTGGCATTTTTTTCGGTTTTGACGTTTTTTTAATTTTAACGATTTTGTTTTATTTTGGTTATTTTTTTAATTTTGGCGATTTTATTTTGTTTTGGCGATTTTTTCGGTTTTTGGATTTTTTTTTGCTATTTTTTCATATTGGCGATTTTCGGTTTTTGACGTTTCTTCATTTTGGCGCTTTTTTTTAGTCTTGACACTTTTTTTCTCATTTTAGCGATTTTTCAATTTTGCGGTTTTTTAATTTTTGCGATTTTTTTTATTTTGGGATTTTTTCATTTTTTTTTTGTTACTGGAGCCTTTTTCGCGTTTAGCGATTTTTTCGCTTTTTGGCGCTTTTATCATTTTGGCGATTTTTTTCATTTGGACGATTTTTTCGAATTTCGCAATTTATTTTAGTGTTAGATTTTTTTTTAAATTTTGGCCTTGTTTTCGTTTTGGCGATTCTTTTTTAGGTTTCCGTACACCAAAGGTGAAAAAAGGAACCCTATTGTTTTCGCTACGCTGTCCGTCTGTCCGTCACACGGTATTTCCTCAGGAACCGTAAGAGCTACGGACCTGAAATTTGGACAAAGTATGTAGAACCTTGGCCACTACAACAGCAAATACATGAGAATTAGAAATTAAAAGGTTCTCCAAAACGAGCGACGAAAAATGTTAAAATCTCATGTAATATACATACAATTGTATGTACATATGTATATTGACACTTGAAATTTGTAAAATTAGTGTATTTTTATATAGACTACAACAATAAACATTAAAATATTAAAAAATTTTAATTAAAGGGTGGTCCATCAGTTAATGCAATTTTGACTATGTAATTTTGACAAATTGCTATATCTTGGAGACCGTAAGAGGTAAACTCTATTTCAATTTTCAAAAACGGTAAAACTAAAAAATCCAAAAATTATAAAATCGCCAAACCGAAAAAAATCGCCAAAACCTGAAAAAATCGCCAAAAAATTAAAAAAAATCGCCAAATCGAAAAAAATCAACAAAATTAAAAAAAAATTCTAGCACTAAAATAAATCGCCAAATTCGAAAAAATCGTTTAAATGAAAAAACATCGCCAATATGAAAAAAACGCCAAAAACCGAACAAAATCGCCAAAACGCGAAAAATGCGCCAAAACCAAAATAATTGTTTATGTAAGAAAAATCGCCAAAATTAAAAAAAATCGCCAAATTTAAAAAAAATTGCCAAAACGAAAAAAATCGCCAAAATTTAAAATAAACGCCAAAAACCGAAAAAAATCCTCAAAACGAAAAAAAGTGCCAAAACTAAAAAAAAAATCGCCACAACCAAAAAAGAAATCACCTATATGAAATAAAACGCCAAAATTAAAAAAAATCGCCAAAATAAAAAAAATCGCCAAAATTAAAAAAACTTCAAAACCAAAATAAAAAAATCGCCAAAACGTGAAAAAAGTGCCAAAACTCAGAAAGCGCCAATAAATTCAAAAAACCCCCAAAACTAAAAAAAACGCTTAAAGCCGAAAAAACCCAAAATCGAAAAAATGCCAAAACTATAGTTTATATTGTTCGTATTGAATTACATATCTCGTGCCCGTACGGAACCCTTTGTGAGCGGGTCAAAGTCGCACTTCACTGAATTTTTTAATTTTTGGCAATCTTTTTTCTGTTTGGCGATTTTATAATGTTGGGATTTTTTAGGTTTACCGTTTTTGAAAATTTCAAGAGTTTACTTACGGTTCCCAAGATATAGCAGGTTGTCAAAATTACATAGTCAAAATTGCATTAACTGACCCTTTAATTTAAATTTTTTTTAATTTTAGTGTTAATTGTATAATACACTAATTTTTCATATTTAAGTGTCAATATACGTATGTACATACAATTATATGTATATAACATGGGATTTTAAAATTTTCGTTGCTCGTCTTGGAACACCCTTTAAGTTTTAATTCTCATATATTTGTTGTTGTAGCGACCAAGGTTCTACATACTCTGTCCAAATTTCAGGTGCATATCTCTTACGGTCTCTGAGGAAATACCGTGTGACGGACAGACGGACAGCGTATCGAAAACAATAGGGTTCCTTTTTTTACCTTTGGTGTACGGAACTCTAAAAATACAACAACAAACTCACGCATTTCTGCTGGAGATTTATTTTATTTTTGTGCAAACTTATTAGACAGTCTGTGAGTTAAAACCTGAATTTTAAAAACTTGCAGTGTGAATGCAAAATCAGCTGTTTATGGTTTTAACGTTAAAACCAGGTTTCAACTTTCAATGAGAAAACACTATTAAAACCTTAAATGTACTCTGCTCACAAGACAGTGGAATATGATTTAAGTACTTTTTCCTTATTGTCACAGAAATAATCATTATTGTCAATAATCTCGAAGGCAAAAATTTTATTGTGAATGCCAGCTGTTAGTTCTCAGTGATTGTAAGAAGCGACAAGAAGATTTGTAAATCTTAAAAATTAATTGAAATTAAAAAAAAAATTAACATGGAAATGTTTTTAAGTGTAAAGTTGTGCCTTTAAATATTTTAATAATAATATTTATTTTTGGAATAATATTAGTGAATAGTAATCACTTTTGTAAACAAGCACCAAGGAAAAAATGTTATTGTGAATGTAGGAAACGTGAAAAAGATTTGTAAATTTTAAAATCAAAAAAATTTAAGTTTAATAATAAGAATTACAAAAATTTTAATGTTCTTAAGTAACATTTTTAAGTGAAGCGTTTTTAAATATTCTAGGTGAACTGTTAAAATTATTTAGTAAAGTAAACCATAATATATAATCAAAAAGGTGTTTATTTAAGAAGAGAGTAATATAAATTAAATGTCATTACTTATTTGCCTGAATATCATTAAAAATAATAAAGTCAAAGATACAATCTACAAAATGTCATGAAGTGAACAAATATAAATAAAAAAAGTATATTAAAATATAGCACAAAATTTATTAAATAAATAAACAATACACATATGTTTGTACATACATACATATATACATATATATGTATGTACATTGGATGTCATTAAAATGTTTCTGTTCGCATAAAAACATTAACATTAGCAAAGAATTCGTTGGACAAAACATAGTACAACACAAAGCAAAAACTCAAATAATTAATTTATGTTTTCAAATGAAATAAGTATGCGGTCCCTAAATTGTGTACGCCGCTCTGCAATAACTTTCTTACGGCTTTGTGTATTTTTACAAAAAATAAAAAATAAAAAAAAATTTAGATAATTTTCTTTCTTGTTTCTTTGTTTTCTTAACTTTTATGAGTAACATGTGTTTACATCTTTGTTCAACAGCAAACAATAAACAATAGTTTATTTAATGTTTTATTAGGGTTCCGTGCGTACACGAAAGGTGAAATAAATTCAGTGAAGTGCGACTTTGACCCGCGCACGAAGGGTTCCGTACGGACACGAGATATGTAATTCAATACGAACTTTAGCCACTATAAACTATAGTTTTGGCATTTTTTTTCGTTTTTGGGGTTTTTCGCTTTTAAGCGTTTTTTTAACTTGGGGGTTTTTTGAATTTATTGGCGCTTTCTGAGTTTTGGCACTTTTTTCACGTTTTGGCGATAATTTTTTTGGTTTTTGAAGTTTTTTTAATTTTGGCGATTTTTAATACTTTGGCGTTTTTTTATTTTGGCGATTATTTTATTTTGGCGATTTTTTTAAGTTTGGCGTTTTTTTCATATAGGTGATTTTTTTTGGGTTTGGCGATTTTTTTAGTTTTGGGACTTTTTTTTCTCGTTTTGAGGATTTTTTTCGGTTTTTGGCGTTTATTTTAAATTTTGACAATTTTTTACGTTTTAACAATTTTTTTTTTAAATTTGGGCGATTTTTTTTTCATTATGCGATTTTTTTCACATTATTTTGGTTTTGGCGCATTTTTCGCGTTTTGGCAATTTTTTCGGTTTTAGGCGTTTTTTTTTAATTTTGGCGATTTTTTTTCATTTAGACGATTTTTTCGAATTTGGCGATTTATTTAAGTGCTAGAACTTTTTTTATTTTGTCGATTTTTTCGATTTGGCGAATTTTTTTTTTTAATTTTTGGCGATTTTTTTCAGGTTTTGGCCTTTTTTTCGGTTTGACGATTTTATAATTTTTGGATTTTTTAGTTTTACCGTTTTTGAAAATCGCCAAACTGAAAATCGTTAAAAACCGAAAAAAATCGCCAAAATGAGAAAAAAAGTGTCAAAACTACAAAAAAGCGCCTAAATGATTAAAGTCGCCAAAATGAAGAAAGGCCAAAAAATAAAAAAAACCCCAAAAACCGAAAAAATCGCCAAAAAATAAAAAACGCCAAAAACCGAAAAAAATCGCCAAAACGAGAAAAAAATTTTAAGACTAAAAAATGGCCCGAATGGAAAAAAAAATCCAAAAACCGAAAAAATCGCCAAAACAAAAAAAATCGCCAAAAACTAAAAAAATTCAAAAACGAAAAAAATGCCAAAACTATATTTTGTATAGGCTAGTAAAGTTCGTATTGAATTACATATGTATCTCGTGTCCGTACGGAACCCTTCGTGCGCGGGTCAAAGTCGCACTTTACTGAATTTATTATTAATATTTCTTGAGGAAACTCTTTGTCATCTTCATTTATTATAAGGTCTTGATTAAAGAAATTTTCATTGTCGAAATTTGTTAGATTTATGTGTAACTTTTTTTTTCTGTGTATGATTGATAAAGTGAAATTTATTTAAATAAGACCATTATGTTTTTTATCTGTAAATAAAATAAAAACTGTACTTATTTGCATTTATGTTGCTATAAAATTTCAATTGATTTTTTTAATAAAATAATCAATATATTCCCCTTATTTTTGGATTCTTATTATATTACTCCATGTCATGTATTCAAACATAAACCAGGATCAGCATAATATTCATTATAATGGGATATAAAATTTTTACTTCACATGTTAATGCCTAAATAAGTTCTATTCTTTGCTGTTGCAAGGATTTTGCAATGTTTAGCAGGAATTAAGTAACATTTGTGTGAAACTCTTAAAGATGTCAGAATTGAGTAAAATTTATACTTCTCAAACGAAAATCAATCGCTTGGAAGAATGTCTGATAAATAACAAAACCTTTCTCAAACGCACATCAAATGCAAAACTTCTGCGTTTATTTATTATAATTTTTTTTCAATAGACATACATATGCTTCAAGGCAGCTCAATTAGGTTCTATCAGTTCTATAACAAAAATAAATACGGGCTTTTATTTTGGTAGAAAACAAAGGAATGAGTATTAAAATTTTTTTATGGTTTTATGTGTGTGTGTTCTAACAATACACACACACTGTGACATACAATTTATGTACAATCAGATACACTTTATGCAAAATTTTACATTTTTCTTTCGTGTAAACATTAACCAACTGGGGTTGCGGGGGTAACACCTGATTGAGCTGCCTTGATATGGTTCATATACCTTACAAATCATTCTGTTTTATATGAATGATAGAAAAAAATTTATTTCTTTTGACTTCTTTCATTCCAAACGTTGTAAAATTAATGTCACATCGAGCTGTTGCTGCAATAGAGTCATAACTCAAAAAAAAAAAACAAAAACAAAACTTGTTTTTCCGAAAATTTAAGAGATTGAAGTCTTGATGGAAAAAGAAAATTTAATTCTGGACAAAATTTTTTATGATAATTTTAAATAATATTAAGATTAATTTTGCACTATTTACTCATAAATCGAGGTATTTTTTGAGTTATGATTATATTACAACAAAGGCTCAATGTAGCAGAGTATTAAGAAATTGGCAAAACAATTTCATATTCAATTTCACATTTGCTTTATGTACAAGTCATGTTGTTTCGTTTAAAGTTGTAATTGAAAAGAAAAAATTTCTAACAAAATTTCTCAAAATAAAAACATTTTATAGAAGTTAATTTTAATAATTGAAATTTATTGCTGGTGATTTCGCATGTCTATATATGCATTTCGTTGGCGCATCAGCAGACTTCAACCACAAATTTTGAACAGTCACAAACCTCTCACTTTATGCACAGACTTCCAAAAACTATATAAGAATTCATAGAATAAAAATATATTTGAAAATCACAAAAGAAAAAATAAGCTTAGTAGGCTTTGAAACTGAAACGAAACCCAGGTGAACTCATTTTATTTTTCTACATTTTATATACATCATTTGGTTCAAGCACCAATGAAATGCGTATATAGACATGCGAAACCACCAGCAAATAAATTTCAATTATTGTATGTAAATTTCTGTTAATATGTCAAATAATAAATTTCTTTAAAGTTAATTTTAATTATTATTATTCGATCGTCATTTGTTTCTGTATTTATCATTTTAACGGGCTATTAAAGTACGTTTCGCTTTTTAAACCAAATTGCATATAATAATTATTAATGAACAAATAACACCAAAGTTAGTTGTAAGTATTCTGACTAACACATAGTTGAACGGAACAACTAGCTGTTTTCGAAGGCCACTAAACCTTCATCAGCAGTATTATTTTGTGTTTGGTCCAATGTATGTGGTATCAGTTGATGTAGATTTCTGCTTTATATACTCCGCCATTATTGCAAATGAAATTGTGAATTGTAGATTTGATAATTTAAATGGGTTTGATCATTGGTTTGTGGCAAAAATGAACTAGTGAACGAGTTCGACCCAAGTCTAGTGAATTGTTTTGATTCATCGTATTTAAATTTGCTGAAAGCTTTTTTGTAATGAAAGCTCAAATTTACCATCTCTAAATTTACAACAGTCTTGCCATTGTCATTTGTTCTGCACTAATTATGCTTTATTTTTGCTCTACTTAAGACAAACCTTTTTTGGTTTGTTACTATTAAGTATATTTATTTAATTTTTGCCACAGGCCCATGGCCATTAATTGTAGTTTATTTTAATTATTATTGTTCGAACTTCATAACACATATCAACATGAATTTTGAGCCTGAGTTCTGTACCTTTGATTTTTATTACTTATGCTTAACTACACTAAAAGAATTTTGTTCATAAGTTCTATGAATTTCGACATTAATCTTATGAAAAAATTCATTAAAATTCAACCAACGTCACGCTTCCTTGGATTAATGAAACCAGTTTCGTTAAAATTATTGTAATGAAAACTACATCAAATATATTAAACAGTGACATCAATGCAATGAAAGAACTTCATCGCAACAACGAAATAATTTCATTTAAACGATGAAATAATTTCATTAAAGCCACGAAATAATTTCATTAAAGCAACGAGATAATTTCCAACGAGATAATTTCCAACGAAATAATTTCATTAAAATAACGAAATAATTTCATTAAAACAATGAAATAGTTTCATTAAAACAATGAAATATCTTCACAAAAACAATGAAATAACTTTATTATAACAACGAAATAACTTTGTTATAACAACGAAATAAATTAATTGATACTTTATGTGTAAATAAGCGCAAAGAGAGAAAAATAATACAGAACTACCGTTGATGCAAGCGTTTGGTTGACAACTGTTGAAATATATTTAATTTATCAGACTTTCATGACTACAATGAAATTTTCATTGGGACACGAAATACATTTCATAGGTATAATGAAATCCTAAATTGCTGTATATTTGATTATTTTATTTTAGTCAGACTAATAATTATTTCTGATTAAAATTCACTAAAGTTCAATTAAAAAAAATCTAAAAATTTCTCACTTCTTTTTTTTAGTTTTAAAGAACTTAATCTTTAACTTAATTGCTTTAAGATATGTACTTGTCTATATATTTTTATTTCATGCAACAACTGTAAATGTTTCTTAAATATAAAGGGGTTTCTTAATAATTAGAAAATATTTTTGTCATAAATCCAATGAAATATTGCTACGAAACTAAAATACCAAACTAAAATACCAAACTCCAATGAAATTCTTTCACAATATTCGTGAAATTTTCACCAGATATGTGAAATTTTCATTAGATTTGTGAAATTATCATTAGATTTGTGAAAAAAATCTAATGAAATTGTTTCGTTGGATCTATGAAGCAAAATTCTTTCGGTGCATAGTATGAAAAAATATTTTTATTAAATAAAATTTTCTTTTGTAGCTCCCAGAACGAAAATTTAAATAGTTTTTATTTTTCAGTATCAATTAAATTAAAAAGGAAAACAAATTACGAATTATATATTTTTATATTTTTTTTCATTTAAAAAAAGACTGCAATACAAAAAATAAATTCCAAAAAAACTTTAAAAATTAATATTTTTGGCATTTCAAAAGTTTCTCGTATTAGCCCCCAAATGTCGTCACTCATTATATTCCCATTACATTGTCCTTGATACTGTTGTTCAAAGTTTATTATATCCTGATTAAAGCGCTCCCCCTGCTCTTTTGAATATTAAATCAAGTTATCTTTGAATTTATCAATGTGCGCATTAACATGTGCACTTTAAGTGACACTTTGAAATTTACTACTTTAAAGTCTTCAAGCATATTAGAAATAAGCTCTTTGTAATTCTCAGCATTCTTGTTTCCAGGAAAGCCACGGATTGACTGCTTATGGCTGAGCCACGCCTGTTTTTCCTTGGCACTCAGAAACTGTAGACATTTCTCACTCGCTATTATTTTCTTTATTTGTGAACCGACGAAAATACAATCTTTTATTTTAGCCACTAAAAGTTTCGGAAAAAATTATTTTAAATATTGAAAGCAGCGTTGTCAACTTTGAAATTTCAAAACGCACAAAAATGTAGGAAAAAGCGTGCCATTTCCAAAAAAAACGCAGCAAGCTTAGAATTTATTTTTTATTTTGAAATGTTTATTGAATTAATTTTGCATAATAAGTAAAATATTGAGGGTATTCATTTCAGTTTTTTTCCTCGTTGGAAAAACGGAAAAAAGTAATTTTTTACAACAAACACAGGAGAAAAAAATTTTAACAAAATTTTTGAAATTTTTTTCCTTGTGTTTGTTGTCAAAATTAAATTTTTCCATTTTTCCAACGAGGAAAAAAACTGAAATGAATGCCCTCATTGTTTTTTTTTAATGAGACATTTTTCTTAGATTAATTGAACTATAGTGAGTTTTAATCAGAAATAACTTCTTATTCGGACTTAAGTTCAGAAATTTAAATTCTTATTGAATGAAATATTTTTTATTAATTAATGTGAGTTTCTAAATAAGAAAACAAAAATTAAACTAGACTTTAAGCTGGGGGAAATACCGATATTTTTCTGTGCAGCCACACACTTCATCAGCACCCTAGTCTATCTACTTGGGCAAAGCTTGTTATTAGCATTAGCTATTTAACGTAAATTTTTAATGAAACGGAATATGAGAAATGATTGCTTGTGTATACAATTATTGACTAGGTGCTAATGAAGTGCGTGGCTAAAACTGTCTGAGTCGCACGCATTTTTATTCGAAATAAAAAAGATTTCATATAAAATTGTGAGGTTTTGTAAACATCATTATTATTAATATGGTAATTAACACTATCAGGAAGTCGGTAAAAGTTTCACAACAAGAATTTTCCCGTTTTCACCCACTGTCGTGTGTAATTTGCCTTGGTGCCACCAAAAATTGAAAAACGCACCAAAATTTTATAAAAAAAAGCTCACTACGCACCAACTAAGTAATTTTTCGCACAAAAAATGTCAAAAAGCACCCAAAAAGGTGCGAAACGCACCAAGTTGACAACACTGATTGAAAGGCCTCGGTGTCTTGACGAAGAGCTTTTACAAACTGTGTGCAATGTAGGCAGGCATTAAATACGATCAGACTCCTTAAATGTTTATTTTTTGATTTGAAACTCGCTCCGTTGAAGCTTTGAGTGCTGGTGGTAGCGTAGTGGATCGGCTCTACTATCACGTCGGTCTTTATCCCTTTTTGAATGACATTTTTAAACCTGAAGACATATAAAATATATTAAATCTGCCAAAAAAAAAGAAAATTTTATTTATTATTAATGAAGTTCCTTTTTACTTTTTGTTTTAATAACAGACTCAAAAAATATATCTTTTTGTGTTGAGCTGTTATTTTATTTTTGCTTAAAGGGCATTTACACCTGCACAAAATTGAACAATTGTCAAATTAAATTTTTACGCAAATCTACACCGTTTACAATTTTTTTTTTTTTGAATTTATCATGATTTCTAATATAACGCAGAACACACAACCGCAGCATAGATAATTCACATACCTTTTTAAGCATAAAGTCTTACTTTTTAGTACAAATTGAAAAGGTTTTCACTAGATTTCGAGATTTGTTTTGTATTGGAAATCTACTATATTTTGACCAAAATCTCGTAAATACTACATTTTGCTCACATATAAATACACAACTAAAGACATTTTTAATGAATTCAGATTTCGAGTTAAGTCTCGCTGCTCCTTACTAGATTTCGCATATAAAACAAACTCTATTTTAAGTTAATTTTAATTATTATTGTTCGAATTTCATTTGATTCAATATGTATGATTTGATTAGGCTAAAGTTCGTATTACTTTGTCAGTAGTTTTGTAGGCCATCTATTCAAAATCTAATATTTTTATTTTATTTTTACTACCCTGTACAACATATTTAAAAGAAAGATAAGTGAAGTAACTACGATATCTTCTTAAAAAGGTATGTGAATTGGCTACACTGCAATTGTTCGGTTGTAGTCTTGGTCATTTTTCAGTTAATGGGTTTTGTTTGGTATAAAAAAATCTTGATAAATTTTAAAAAAAAGTTGTGGCAAGTAGTATAAAATTTCATAAAGATTTAATTAAAATCTGCTTGATTTTGTGCAGGTATCAATGCCCTATTATATAATTTGTAATATTATTTTTTAAGTTCAATAAGTGTATGCATAAGAAATTGCTTCTCATAGTTGCCACTACAAAGTTTAAATTTTTATTCGTATTGAAAACTTCAGACTTGCGCTGTTGTTCGTGAGAATCACAGACATAATAAATTATTTTCCTTTTTCTAAAATGTTAACTCATTTTCACACCACTGCTTCCCTAAGTTAAATTAATTGTCGCACGTGCTATAGATTATCAAGCTTAAAATGAAATTGAATGAAGCTCAAAGAATAATGTTTACAGGACATAGGGCTTTACAGGTAAGGGCTTTTACCACCATTAATTTTTTAACAGAGCTGATAACAACACTGTGCAACAGACTCGAGTTTTAAAAAAAAAAAAAAACTTTTAATTACTTACTCTGGTAAAAAAAGGCAAAAGGAAAAATAGGCAGGTGTCAGCTTTAAATTAATGGCGGAAACTTTTATAAAAATACACTGAATAATAAATACTTTATAGTGGGAATGAAATCATTACGTTAAACTTCTTTCATTAATACAACGACAAATTTCATTAATAAAATTAAACATTTTTAATGCTTAATATTTTCCATTTCGTAGCATAATTAATGTTACGAAATAATTTTCATTCTGGTAATAAAAAACTTAAATACATGTTTTTTTTAAATTCATACAAAAAAATATTTTAAATAAAATAATGCCGTGATATACAAGAAAAATTTTGTTAATTCAATGAAATAGTTTGTTAAAAAAAAGTAATGTAAGACGTAACTAAAAAGTTTCATTGCGCTGATATATTTTTCATTTAAAATAGGAAAATGTACTTTGCTTAGTAAAACTCTGGTCGTTACATGAATGAAAATAGTGATATATGAAAAAAAATAATTAATACGTATATTAAATTTTTTTTGGTTGATGAATTTTTGAATTTTTTTTAACGACGCTTTGCAATGGTAGAAAAATAATGAAAAAAAAAACTGCATTTACGAGGGGTTTTCTCTCAGTGTATGCACATATGTTTGTATATATGTGTGTTCCTTTGCGGCACTAAATAACTGAAGGCGTGGACCGATTTTGATGATTCTCACATCAATCGATTTATCTTAATCTTATGTTTTTTAATTTCTAATGACCTGTTAGGATATTTAACGGTTCAAAGTTGGCGGCAGTCAGAGTTTGTTAGAATTCCGTACACTAAATGTGAAAAAAGGAATCCTATTGTTTTCGCTACGCTGTCCGTCTGTCCATCTGTCCGTCTGTCCGTCTGTCCGTCTGTCCGTCACACGGTATTTCCTCAGGAACCGTAAGAGCTACGGACCTGAAATTTGGATCTTGAAAACTCTTGAAATTTTCAAAAACGGTAAAACTAATTTTTTAGTCTGAAAATTATAAAATCGCCAAACAAAAAAAAATCGCCAAAAATTAAAAAAAAATCTCCAAAACGAAAAAAATTTAAAAATAATTTCTAACACTAAAATAAGTCGCAAAACTCGAAAAAATCGCCCAAATGAAAATTAATCGCCAAAATGAAAAAGTCGCCAAAGACCGAAAAAATCGCCAAACGCGAAAATGACTCCAGTAACAAAATTATTGTTAATATGAAAAAAAAATCGCAAAATTAAAAAAATCCCCAAAATTATAAAAAAAATCGCCAAATTTAAGAATCGCCAAAAGCCGAAACAATCGCCAAAATGAGAAAAAAAGTGTCAAAACTACAAAAAAGCGCCTAAATAAATAAAGTCGCCAAAATGAAGAAAAGCCAAAAACAAAAAATCGCCAAAATTAAAAAAAATCGCCAAAACGAAAAAATCACCAAACAGAAAAATTAATAGTGATACTTATAAATGTGTTTACCAAAGGTAAATCAATTGTATACACAATAATCGTTTCGCATATTCCGTTTCATTGAAAATTTAAGTTAAATAGCTGATGTTAATAAGAATCTCTTCCCAAGTAGATAGACTAGGGTGCTGATGAAGTGCGTGGCTGCACAGAAAAGTATCGGTATTTCGCCCACCTTAAAGTCTAAGTTTAATTTTTCTTCTCTTCTTTAGATACTCACATTAATTAATAAAAAATAGTTCATTCAATAAGAATTGAAATTACTGAACTTAAGCCTGACTAAAAATTATTTCTGATTAAGAATTAATAAACTTTAAAATAATATGTGACCTTCTCCGAGAAAAGAGACTTAGCGTGTAAAAATGAAGTCTTGAGAAAAACGCATTAAAAAAATCAAACTTTAATAGTTTTTTAATTTTTATCGATTTTCCCAAGTTCCCGTTTTTTTTTTTGACACACTTGGTGCTCTTTCTCGGAGAAGTTTACATATTTTGTATTATTCTAGGTGTCAGAAATTGACTGCCAGGACAAATTTTTTATACAAAAAAAATACAATTTTCCATCCCTGGATTTTAATATAAGAATATCAATAACGGAAATGACTTTTTGAATTTGCTGATTTTCAATACCAAATCAAGCTTAAACATATTCTGACACACAAGGCCAACACCCAGGTCTACAGCTTTTGTGAGAGCTACGGAAAATCCATTTCACGTACAAACATTTCAAGGACAGACGGACAGGCGGACATCGCTTAATCGACCATGCTATTCATAAGGATCCAGAATATTTATTGTATTATATATATATTGTGGAAATTGCATACGTCACGACAAAACATAATAAATTTACTCAGCAAAGTACTTGAGCAGCTTCAAAATAAATATTTACTAATTAATTGATTTTTATTATATTTTTTAACATTACCTAAACAAATATTTATACACTTGTTAAACTCACTCAATAATTTCACTATGTTTGTTCGTTTATTAACCCCTTCACACACGCACAAAAAAAACGAAAACTCTTCAAAACATTCTTAAGATATTCTTTGTGTGTTTGTACATTCATTCACGTGAAATCATCAAAAGTTATTTGTTTAACATTTCACTTTAGTTTTTAAATAAAAATTTTATTTTAAAGCATCTTTAGCTTTAAGCAAATTGAATTTTACTCGCAATAATAATTATTATTTAATATAATAATATTTTTTTAATTTAATTTTATTTCCACTTGTTATTGTAATTAGTGTTTAAAAATGTTTGTACTTTTTATTTTCACCATTAAATTATTTTCGTATGTCTGGCCATTGAAAATGTTAAAAAAAGACTGACGCTGAAGTAGAAAAATTAAAGCAAAAGACTGCTTCATCTTTTGTGCTTCTGTGCCTGCAGCCGATATCGGAATTCTAGCTCCAACATACAGAAGAAAAAAATAAATTTATCGGTCGGTAATTGAATAAAGGAAATATATTTGTATAAATTTATTTTTTTTCTACTTCTTCATTTACGGTTTTCTTTGCGGTTCGCCAAAAGCAAACGATAACAGAAAATCCACAAACAAACAAATAAATAAATAAATAACATCTACCCACCCATTCACCCATCACCCACTAAAAAAAATATATTTTGCCTTAACAGTAAATTGCGTTTGGTAGGAAAATTTCATTTCATGGAGTAAGAATTGTTTATTTGCAGATAATAAAATTGGTAAAATTGGTGTGTTGCCGCTTTCATATATTTAAGAAGCTAAACAAGTGGCAGGCAGGTAACTTTGCCAATAGAATTGCTTTCAAAAAGCTACAGACTTTTTCCCATATTTCCATATTTTATACAGTAATATAATTCGCAATGGTTTCAGAGTACTGAGAACTGTTTTACCAAAGTAAGCCTGAGAAGCATGGCTCAAGTCCGGCATACCCAAAAAAATAACACAAGCGAATTACTGTCAATACAGTAGTTTTAATTTAGCTGCCTTTTGTTTAAGTGCACTTTGGACTTAACTGCCTAAAATGATAAATATCTGTCACTATTCTTTAAAATCCTATACAAATTTGTTTTTTATGTGCACTTTTTATACCTGCGCACTTAACATATTTTGAGGAAGTTTTATATTAATCTCATATAAAAACAAGTCAGAGTGTTATATTCGGCTGTGCCGAATCTTATATACCCTTTACCAAAGTGCGTTTATGTAGTATAGAGATACAAACATAAGCACAGAGATATGTAGGTGCATATTCATTTCGTGAAAAAATTCATACTTTTTTTCTAGTGCAATTTTTAATTTTTTGGCATTATGTTTAATTTGGTGCTTTTTAAATTTTGGCGATTTGTTTCATATAGGCAATTTTTTTTTGGTTTTGGCGATTTTTTTCGGTCTTTGGCTTTTTTTTAATTTTGGCGATTTTTTTCGTGCTGGCGATTTTTTTGATTTTGACGATTTTTTCATTTAGGCGATTTTTTTATTTTTTATGTATTTAATTTTTTTAGTTTGGACAGTTTTTTTCTCGTTTTGGCGATTTTTTTCGGTTTTTGGCGTTTTTTAATTTTGGCGATTTTTTTTTCGTTTTGGCGATTTTTTTGATTTTGCCGATTTTTTTTCATTTAAGCGATTTTTTTAATTTTTGGCATATAGGCAATTTTTTTGTTTTGGCGATTTTTTACGGTTTTGGCGTTCTATTTTTTAATTTTGGCGATTTATTTTCGTTTTGGCGTTTTTTTTTTATTTTGGCGATTTTTTTTCATTTAGGCGATTTTTTTTAATTTTTGACGATTTTTGTTCATATAAAAATGTTTTTTTTTGTTTGTTTTGGCGATTTTTGCGGATTTTTGTCATTGTGGGATTTTTTTTTGTTTTGACACTTTTTTCTCGTTTTGGCGATTTTTTTCGGTTTTTGGCGTTTTTTTAATTTTGGCGATTTTTTTTCGTTTTGGCGATTTTTTTTTTCATTTAAGCGATTTTTTTTAATTTTTTGCGATTTTTTTCATATAGGAAATTTTTTTTTTTTTGATTTGGTTATTTTATTTTGGTTTATGGCGTTTTTTTAATTTTAGCGATTTATTTTCGTTTTGGCGATTTTTTTTTGATTTTTGCGATTCTTTTTCATTTAGGCGATTTTTTTTTAATTATTGGCGATTTTTGTTCACATAATCATTTATTTTTGTTTCGGCGATTTTTTTCGGTTTTTGGCTTTTTTTTTAATTTTAGCGGTTTTTTTTTTCATTTTGGCGATTTTTTTTTTGTTTTGGCGATTTTTTTAAATTTTTGGCGATTTTATAATTTTCGGATTTTTTAGTTTGACCGTTTTTGAAAATTTCAAGAGTTTAAGTCTTACAGTTTCCAAGATATAGCAATTTGTCAAAATTACATAGTCAAAATTTCATTAACTGATGGGCCACCCTTTAATTTAAATTTTTTTAATTTTAGTGTTAATTGTTGTAGCCTATATAAAAATACACTAATTTTACAAATTTCAAGTGTCAATATACATATGTACACACATACATACAATTGTATGTATATTACATGGGATTTTAAAAGTTTTCGTTACTCATTTTGGAACACCCTTTAATTTTTAGCTTTTATATATTTGTTGTTGTAGCGACCAAATTTCTACACACACAGTCCAAATTTCAGACCCGTAGCTTTTACCGTTCCTGAGAAAATAGCCTTATTCCTAAAACATGAAATATGTTTAATTATTAGGAAAAAAGTTAAAGTTTTCCAACCCTGGAAACGTTTTTTAATCTGTTAAGTTTTTAAAATTTTTTTTTTAATTATAAATACCAATTTTATTCATTCCGAAGTATAAAATAAGTTAATTTAATAAAAAAGTAATAAAAACTTGTTTTCGGTAGTTATTTTCTATGGGTAAATTGAGTTTGAGCTTTCCAGCTCTGAAACCGTCTGCTCGATATTGCTGAATTTCAATAGCAAAATTTTTCGGAAAATTTCTGACACACCAGTCCAAGAACGAAGTCGCTAGCTCTTCTGGGAGCTTGGGAAAACCGATTTCACGTACAGACAGACGGACAGACGGACAGACGGACAGACGGACAGACGGACATCGCTTGTTCGTCTTCCCTATGCATAAGGATTCAGAATATATATACTTTATGTGTCGCTTATTAATATTGTAGAAATTACAAACGGAATGACAAACCTATATATACCCTTTTACCATTTTTTGGTAAAGGGTATAAAATACAAGTTAGATGCACACATTAAAAAAATGTCTCTACATAAATATGCAACAATGTATGTTTATAAAACTGACGTCAAAAATTGTATACCTGCACATTAAGGCAAGGAAAGTGCATTTAAGATAACAGAATTTTTGACTTATCTGCACAAAAAGTCGTGCAGCTAAGCCAAAATTACTGTAATAGAATAAAGTAGTGCACTAATAAGAGAGCGAAAAGTTTTCTTGATAATGACTGGTCTAAGTTTACTGAATAACGGGCCGTAGGGCGCATAATGATGGAAATCTTCAATGAACTTCCCCTACTACTCCTTTTGTTGCTCTTAAGCAGAGACAAGCAAAATGCCTCCCCTGGGCACTTCGTTATTCTCTTATTTACATGTACGGAAGAAAACAATTCACAAATATTCAAAGAGAGTACTCTTTCATATTAAAAACTATTCCATTAATAATCAGCGTTGCCAAATGTGCAGTTTTAACTAATTTCAGCAGTTTTTTAAGCCTGGAGCAGTTTTGCAGTTTTTTGCTTACAAATAAATTATTCTATAAATTGTGCAATTTTTAATTTTTATTTCATCTCAATTTTGTTATTTTAATTTCGATATCTGAAGCTATAGTTTTACCCATTTCGGTTAATATAACAGTGAAGGTTTGTTTATTAGTACTTTTTCCAACAGCAAGAGGGAATTCAAATGAAAGTTGTGTTTTTCTTTATGGAGTTTGGTCTTATTGTTTACAAGATGAGTTCATACGGAAATAGAACTTCCTGTATTAATATTATTAATTCGCCTTGCCTTATTGAAAAAAGAACAAGTTTCGAACTTTCTTCATTAAAATAATTAGATCTCTTATAGATCTCTTAGATCTCTTATATATGCAAAAAATAAAGAGTAGACCCCATAGAACTTGAAGCCATAACATTTTTTTCAGAATTCTCTTATCGAAATTTTAGTAATTCACAAAAAAACAACAATTTATTTTTTCTAAGCAAGTTTATTAAGTAAGTAAATCATTAAGGTTTTTCATGAGACTGTTCAAAAGTCTCGCAAACTGTGCAATTGTGCATTTTTACACTCTCGTAAATAAAATGTCAAAAATTGTATAGAAATTTATTTACACAAACCTGTTAAGTTTGCCCAACATTTTCAACTCGTATACTTAAGCTGTGCAATTGTGCATTTTGTAAATAAAATTAATAATTACATTTAATTAATAGTTTTTATAGAGATTTAATAATTTGTAACATATCTGTAACAAGGTGTGATAAATGATTAAAAGTTCCCAGTATACAATTTCTATCAAATCCGAACACTTTATTTACTCAATATGGATATTAAGAGCTTTTTAAGACACAATGTTAAATTCGTTACTGCTGGAATACCACGATGTTAAGTTAGGTTGAAGAGATTTGCCATCATACAGAAGAAATTGATTTTAATATTTAAATACATAAAAAAATTATTAAATGTTTTGCGATGACAATTTTTGCATATTTGAGAAGCAAAATTAAATGTCTTCGTCGTTATTGTATAGCAAAATCATAGGGGGAGGTAAAATAACCAATAAAATGGCTGCTAAGCAATGTTTCAAAAATTTGATACGCCTCATTGACACCAGAGGCTCTTCTAAACTGCATAATTAGATACTTGCAAAAAAGCAAAGTTGTAAAAAGAATGAAGTTTTCCTCTACATATTGTCCATCACCCCCCAGGGGAGTCTATTTTTGACTACGGGTGTGGCAAGCCTGGGCCCAAGCTGGGGTGATGTGGCTTTTTTCCATTGCCGTACCTTTGGTACATTACCCATAGAACTTATGTGTTACTACTCGATCTCTGAAAACAGAGCAAAGGGTGTGCCCATATTTATAAAAGGAAGACAGGTCCTGTTGATGTCAGTTAGGTGCAGCGTCACCTAGAATTGCCCTTGAGTTCAAAAGACGATAGAGGTGAAGCCCTTGTGCTGGAACTTCGAGGTCTCACCAGAGGCTACTTATGGTGCCTCTGGCCTGACAGCCGAGCTGCTCTGAAGTTTTGAGTGCATGTAGCGGTTGTCAGTGTCCTTTACTAAAATGCCAAAATCGTCCTACCCCACGGGGTTAAGAGATGATTTGGGTGTGTGTTGAGTAGACACTGGATATTTGGTGACACAGTCATGCGTTCATCTCGGATGAGTGGTTGAGCTGTGCCGGCAATGATTGAGGAATTCTCTTGGTGACCTCGCTATTGTTGTAAACACAATATCTTAGCGTGGAAGCCGGAGAATTAATGTGGTGGCTGTGGTTGCTACCAAAATCGCTGGGAGAATAGCCTTGGCTTCCCAGTGTTAAATCAATGCTAGTGATTGGCGTAATGCGGTCAGCCAGACACTATTCTAGGTGCTGTTGCCATTCAACACAAGCTGCTATGGGCACGGATATAGCAGCAGCTATGACTTCGACATAGCAGCAGAGTTTAGATAGCTCAAAGAACCTAAGCAAATACGGGGATAACTATATACAAGGATTGCAACCTATGTGCCTTTGAGGAGTGGGCATAGGTTAATTCTAAAAATGGAACATTGGGGCGTTGGTCTGGCGTCTTACCTGTACCCGGTGCCTTGGCACCCGTGAGATAAGGCCGTATTGCACATCTGTCTTCTCTATCGATAACCATTGCCTGAGTGTTACTTTTCGTTAAAAAAAAAAACAAACTGGATGACTCTCCTACTGGCTAGTGATTGGTTTTTTGGCTGGTCATTGATAACTAAATTTTGCCTAGATACTTTTAAGGCAAATGGGTGTATTTCGACTTCGTCTATAACTTTAAAATCAACAAACACAAGCACGAAGTCTCATTCTATTTTCATAATTTTTTTAAGAAGTTATAGCAAAGGGACTTTCGACATGCTGCATGTGTCGGTCATTTTGACAGTTTGAATAATAAATTAAAATATTTAACATTAATACGTTTCTAAATTTTTAGTTTGGCAACACAAGTATTCATGGTAGCAAAAAGACAACAACAACCAAAAAGAAAAACACAAAGCCACCAAAACAAAAAATTACTTCAAACAAGCAATCACAAGTATTTGCCGTTTTATGCGTGCAACCTGAAGGTGTGTGAATTTTGCTTTTTACACGTCAATAGAACTACAGTGCAACCTGGCTTTATACAACTGATAGAAGTATAAGCAGTTGCAAAAACTTAAATTGTTGTGCAAATCGAGTGAAAAATTTACTTGTAGTTAATGTTGTATAGTAAATTTCTATTCCTTTCTCTAAATGAATAAAAATAAAATTAAGAGATTTTTTTTAATAAACAGAAGTAACAACAGGAACGGAAGTTAAGGGAGTCCATAGTGCAAACAATATGGAATTTGCTTGTATTAAATGTTGCATTAAGCCATATTGCACTGTAGTTAAATATTCACCTTAATCTGATTGTTATTGGTTTATATTTTCTTAATGAATATTTTATATATAGAAACTAAATATTGATTTGGTACAAAAATGTTTTTTGTAGATCAAAAAACTGATTAAGTTACAAATTTTAGTTCATTGAATATTTTTATTTGTTGCGTTTTTTATTATCTTGTCTGCCATAAAAGTGGAAAATGGGTGGAGGTGGGTTGGTCGCTTGATTGGGAAATGTCACGGCATAAGGAATTATAAATTGTTTAGTAGAACTTTTTTCTACATGATAACACAGCAATTTGTTTTTTTTAACTCTGGTTAATGTCTCGTGTTAACAATTGAATTTTATCGAAAGCAGCACTTTCCCTTTTTTATTATACTCGTAGTTGTTAATTGATATAAATGACTTTTTTTTTTAAAAAGATTTATTAATATATAAAAAACCCCCAAAAACAAAGTTCATAAATATTTGATAAATCACTGAGACTTTTTTATTACGTATAACATATTAAATAATATAGTGTTAATGAAAAATTTCAATTGTTTTAAGTTATATAACTTTATTTAATTAAATATTTTAACAGTTTTACAATAAATTTACTAAAGTTTTTAATATATTTTTTTTGTTAAATCTATGTTTGCTTTAATGGAATTATTCAAATCAAATATTAACTAACACCTTTTATGTTATTTTATTTGATGAAAAACGTGCAAATTTTATGAAATCTATTTATTTAATTTTTTAATTTGACTCTTCTCATCCAAGTATTATAATGCGAGTGTGAACTTTATATACGAGAGTTACTATTTATAACATAAATGCAGTTAAAAGTAATAAAGACTTTGCCAGTAGGCCATGTGTAGGGTTTTGACACTGCACTTTGTATCTCATTTTATTTTACTCTTCCTCAAAATATCAGCGACTATAATGCTATGCTTACGTCATATTTTATAGTTTTGTAGCAGAGCACTTTTAATTTATCAAGCCGATTTTAAGAAATTTATTGATTTTACAGTTAAATTGGGAAATTGGAGATTCACTTTTTTATGAAAAAAGAATGATGATTTTAAATATATACCAAAAAATAATATATTATTCTATAGATGATAAGCAGCAAGTCAATGCGCTATAACTTCTTGAAGATTTTCATAACAAATTGTTGAAGTTTTTCCCTGATGTACTTTTTCAATTTGAAAATTACAGGCAGCAATTAACTGAAAACTGTCCTTTCTCTACTCAAGCACTTTTATGTGCGTGAAGATAAATTTTAAAATTTATAACCTTAGACACAAACCGTCTTCTTTAACAGAGCTCTGTTAACAAAAAAAAATAGAGCTCTGTTAACTAATAATAATTAGTTTTTTTCCGCAAAATGGACTTAATACCCAATTTTTCAAGCAAAATAAACCAGAAAATTTAAACCAAGAGACTTCTCTATGCCTCCTTTATATAGATATAACATTTCATAATACCAAAAACACAAAAAATCCATATCTTCACCCACAGTCATAAATTGGTTCTTAGTAATTGTTTTCAAAAACCGTAGGAGATGGGGTAAAAAAGAATATCAGAGGAGACTCCTGGACGCCTCTGGATCAATGTCTAATAGTCAAAAGTCTTAACAGTCTGTTTTTGTAAAAATTACAACACAATTTCAAAATATAAAATTTTAAATTTGAAAAATAATATTGGTAATTAAAAAAGAATATTGGAGGAGACTCCTGGAAGCCTCTGGATTAATGTCCAATAGTCAAAAGTCTTAACAACCTATTGGTCATTGATCCAGAGGTGTCCAAGAGTCTCCTCTAATATTCTTTTTTACACCAAATTACCATTATTTTTCAAATTTAAAATTTTACTTTTTAAAATTATGCTGTAATTTTTACAAAAACAGGCTGTTAAGACTTTTGACTATTGGACATTGATTCAAAAGCGTCCAGGAGTCTCCTCCGATATTCTTTTTTACCCCATCTCCTACGGTTTTTCAAAAAAATTACTAAAAACCAATTTATGACTGTGGGTGAAGATATGGATTTTTTGTCTTTTTGGTATTATGAAATATTATATCTATATAAAGGAGGCATAGAGAAGTCTCTCGGTTTAAATTTTCTGGTTTATTTTGCTTGAAAAATTGGGTATTAAGTCCATTTTGTGGGAAAAAACTAATTATTGTTAACAAAAAAACAGAGCTCTGTTAAAGAAGACGGTTTGTGTCTAGGGTTATAAATTTTAAAATTTATCTTCACGCACATCTTAACGTCGCACAGTAGCACCAAATAGAAATAAATTTAGTGAAGTGCGACTTTGACCTGCACACGACACTAGATATGTAATTCAATACGAGATTTATCCTATATGTATAACATATAGTTTTGTAATTTTTTTTAGTTTTGACGTTTTTTTGGCACTTTTTTCTCATTTTGGCGATTTTCTTCGGTTTTTGGCTTTTTTCATTTTGACGATTTTTTTTTATTTTGGCGATTATTTTTTCATTTTAGCGATTTTTTTCGGTTTTTGGCTTTTTTCATTTTACGATTTTTTTATTTTGGCGATTTTTATTGGTTTTTGTTTTTCAATTTGGCGATTTTTTTATTTTGACAATTTTTTCTTAATTTTTGGCGAGTTTTTTCATATAGGCGATTTTTTTAAGTTTTGTTGATTTTTCGGTTTTTGGCGTTTTATCATATTGGCGATTTTTTTTCATTTAGGGGCTTTTTAAGTTTTGACAATTTTTTTCTCGTTTTGACGATGTTTTCGGTTTTTGACGTTTTTTTTATTTTTTCATTTTGGCGATTTTTTTCCATATCAACAATTTTATTCAGTTTTGGCGCCTTTTTGGCGCTTTGGCGATTTTTTGGTTTTTTGGCTTTTTTCATTTTGGCGATTTATTTCGTTTGATTTTTTCGAATTTTGCGGTTTATTTAAGTGTTAGAAATTTTTTTAATTTTGAAAATTTTTTTCGTTTTCGCGATTTTTTTTAATTTTTGCCAATTTTTTTTTTTTAATTGGGTTATTTTATAATTTTAGAATTTTTTAGTTTTACGATTTTTGAAAATTTCAAAAGTTTGCCTCTTACGATTGTGTTTTTGTTGTTAATAACTTTCATACAAAAGTGTGTTTCAATTATACAATTGGAACTTATATGTTTTTTTCAAATATGCAGTTGTATTGAGGCCAGGTCTGGGAATGTTCTATATGTTAGAATAATTTTGTAAAAAAAAATTTTAAATCTATGACAATTAGCAGCAGAAAAAAATAAATTTTAATGATAAATATTCATCTATTTAATTTATTTTAATTAAGATTTTGGGGTATTTTAATCAGAACTGCTTATATAACTTCCCTGCATGAAGTGAAAATGACACAAGAATAGACACAGAACCAGTCTCTAAGTTATAGGGACCACTATAAGTTCTAAAGCTTCCCATGAAGCAGACCAGTCAGTCACTTTTCCAAGGGGATGTCAGAGGATTGGGTTAATTGATACTTTTTTTTATGTACCAATTAAAAATCTTCTGCAAATGGTATCGCATCATAGCATGTGCAAAAGGGTATAGTATATTGATACTCACCACTTAAGGGCCACTCAGACTATAATACAAGTATTAATACTTTTGACGAAAATGCATCACTGGTCTTATATTTGTTTCAAAAATTTTAAAAAAACAATAACAACTCAACATGTCAGAGCTGCATTTTCCACAAAAGTATTAATACTTGTATAATAGTCTAAACGGCGCTTTAACAAATTCTTAGTGGTGAGTATAAATATACAATAGATACCATTTTACACATGCAAGACCATTTGCACAAGATTGTGAATTAGTCTATTGTAAATTGGGCTAATATTATTGTTAGAAATGCAATGATATTTATTTTTTAATCAGCAAATTTTATTGTGATTCGAACTGACAAAGCCCTGCATGACAAGCTTGCACACTACCCACTTGACCATAAGGGCGCTCATATTTCAAAATTATAAATACGAGAGTCACATTTGAGGGATCAATTAACATTATATTTACACTATTTGATAGGTCCTATATTTAACCACATCGAACATGCTCAGTGAAGTTTACTACAATACTAGACCGAGTCCCTCTCCTAAAGATTGTATTGTTATTATTATTAGTATTAGCAATAGGCATTCATTGCCTCTCTTTATTAAAAGAAAAAAATAAAGACCAAGATAATACATCACCAAAATGGTGATGATTTACAAGATATTTATTTTTTTCACCATACACTACTCCCTGCTTTTGGTAACATTCCCATTTTCTCAAATCATACAACAAGTACGTTTGGATCAATTTTCACCAAATTTTCTCTATGATTATAACAATTTCGCATCAAATTATAGTTCCCATACCTGGTTAATTTCCATGGTTTTAAATAAAATTAATGTTAATTTCGATCTCTGATTTTGAAATAAAAATAAAATAAAACAACGATACAATAAATTTTTCTGTTCACAAGCACATAAACAAACATCTTTTTTTTTAACCATAAACCAATTGCTGAGCTTGCAAATTAAACAAATATTTTATATTTTATTCATATTTAAAATATTAAAAAAATTAATACCATTACATTTAGAAAAGAATCATTATATTTTACACACTTTTTTAATATTTCTGCTATTTAATACAACAATCTCTTACATGAACGTCTCTTTAATGTCTTAAAATTTGCAGAAGAAATTATGACAATGTAAAATGAATTTTAAATTTGTTTTCCTTCTGCATAATTACAGCAGCAAGTGAATAATTTTGCAAATACGAGTAGTGGCTGTAAACACACTTATTAGCAAGTGCCTGCTTCATTAAGAGTGATACGCCAACGCAAATAAAAATTTCAATTAATTTATTATCAAAATAACAGGTAAATATCTTTAGATCATTATATATATACATACAAACATACATGCATACATATGTAAATATGTATGCCATACATTAAAATTATCCAAACTCAAGCGATGAACTGAAATACTCGTACAATAAAAAGATATTAAAAGACTAATAAATTTTGTACTTTGAACATGGGCAAAAAAAAACAAAAACACCCATTTTTATGAGTTTTTGTTTTTCATTCAAATTGCGAGGATGGGTGTTTGTTTACACAATGATTATTGACAATAAAAGTTCATTTTATATTGGCTGTAAAATGACGTGCATCAATTAATAGCAGATAGATACGAATACCAAATCATGTGAACAATAATCATTAATCATGATAATATTTTCGGGCTGTCCTTAATACCCGCCATCATTAGTTTTATTTCAAGGAAACTGCTATAAAATTAATTCAAGAGCATCAAAATTCAATCAAATGGTTAGAATAAAAAAAAAACTTTAAAAGAAATTTTTTTTTCAAGGATCACTTTAAAAATTATAATTTTAATTGAAATTTATTTGCTGCTTGAACCAAATCATCAGTAGACTTCAACCACAAATTTTGAACAGTCATAAACCTCTTACTTTATGCACAGACTTTCAAAAACTATATGAGAATTCATAAAATAATAATATTTTTGAAAATCATAAAGACAAAATAGGCTTAGTAGGCTTTGAAAGAAATACAAAACCCAGCAATTAATTTATATTCAGGTGAACTCATTTTATTTTTCTGCATCCAGCAAATAAATTTTAATTATTGTAGTATTTACACTTCTGACAATATGTCAAATAAACAAATTTCATTATAATTTTAAGCTTAAAAATTTAAAGAAATTTTACTAAGAAATCTTGCAATGAAATACATGTAGTGTTGTATTGCTTATAGACAAACTTCCAATAAGTTATTGAGAATTACAGAACTACAAATACAATTTATGCTTAAATTCTGCTAACGCTTTGCTTAAGTAGCAACGAAATTATTCTAGACGTGCTTAGCCACCCAAACAACCACAACGACTTTTTCAAAACAAAATACAAATAATAAACAGCTTTATTTGAAAGAAAAATCAAAAATCAATTAAAAATGTATTTAAGTCAATTAAACTTTCGTTTGAAAATAAAATATTCCTGCAATTATCAACTTTAATTGAAAGTAAAACCAAAAATCAATTAAATATGCTATTGAGTCAATTGAACCTTGTAATTATTTAAATTTAAAAAAAAGTTTAATTGACTTAAAAACATTTTTAATTGATTTTTGGTTTTATTTTCAATTAAAGTTGTTTATTGTTTATATTTTATTTTTAAACAACAACAAGTTTAAATGACTTAAATAAATATTTAATCGATTTATGGTTTTGGTTTCAAATAAATTTGTTTATTATATATATTTTATCTTAAAAAGCTAAATTTTAAAAAAGTTTCTTAAGTAAAATTTGCTAAGAAGTACCTTTTTGCAAAAACTAAATTTTCCAAAAATACCATTTTAGCAAAAATTAAATGTTCTAAAAAGTACATTTTTCAAAAACTTATTTTTCCAATAAGTATCTATTTTCAAAAACAAAATCTTAAAAGAGAACCTTTTTCAAAAACTAAATTATCCAAAAAGTACCTGTTTCCAAAAAGTAAATTTCTCAAAAAGCTCCTTTTTCAAAAACTAAATTTTTCAAAAAGTATCTGTTTTCAAAAACCACATTTTCCAAAAAGTATATTTTTTTCAAAAACTAAATTGTACAAAAAGTACCTTTTTCAAAAACTAATTTTTATAAAAAGGAAATTTTTCAAAAAATTAATTTTCCAAAAAGTACATTTTTAAAAATCTACATTTTAGTTATTTTTTCAAAAACAAATTTTTCAAAAAGTAAATTTCAAATTTTGCTCAAAAACTAAAATTTCCAATAAATATATATGTATGTATCTTAAAATCCAAATTTTCAAAAAGGCATATCTTCCAAAAACAATCTTTTTCAAAAATCTAATTTTCCAAAAGGTACCTTTTTCGAAACAAAATTTGCCAAAAAGTACCTTTTCAAAACCAAATTTTCTAAAAGGTACCTTTTTCAAAAACCAAGTTTTCCTAAAAGTACTTTTTTCACAAACTAAATTTTCCTTAAAGTACCATTTCGTAAACTTCATTTTTTTAAGTATCTGTTTCAAAAAAAAAATTTTTGTACCACAAAGTGAATTTTCAAAAAGAATGTTTTTCAAAGAAATATATTTTTTACAAAATATATTTATTTCAAGCTTCCATGACAAAAGGTACCTTGGTCAATAACACTTTTTACAAAAAGTATATATATCAAAAATTACTGTTTCAAAAAGTACTTTTATTAAAATATTTTTGACCTACAAACTAAACTTTTTCAAAAAGTGCTTTTGGTAAAAAGTACCTATATCAAAAATTACTCTATTAAATTTTTTTTTTCAAAAAGTACCTTTGTCAAAAAGTACTTTTGTCAAAAAGTTCCTTTGCTAAGAAATTCCATCGTCAAAAAGTACCATTTTTAAAAAGTACCTATTTGAAGTATGACTAGTACTTTTTCTAAAAACAGTCTCATTAAAAAAGTAGTTTTTCAAGAAATCAATCAAGTACATTCCTTAATAAAAAATAGGATCGAAAAAATTTATTTGTACAAAATTTAACTTTTCCAAAGTTTGTCTTCTTTAAAAGGTAAGTTTAAAAAAATAAGATTTACCAAGACACAATCTTTTTATAAAATATTCTCTTCAAAAGGCACCTTTCCGCACAGTAACTCTTCAAAAAGTAGCTTTTCCTAAAAGTACCTTATTGAGTAAATTATTTTTTGTACCAATTTAAAATATCATCTTTTTGTCAAATAATACCTCTCTGTCCAAGTGTATATTTGTCAAGAAGGACTTTCCCCAAAACGTACCTTTTCTACCAAGTACTTTTTGAAGTACTCGAACATGTAAGTTCAGAAAAGTTTTTGATTGTGAGATTAAAAACAAATACATTTTAAAAGAATCGCATAATGAAAGATACCCAAATATTTTTGAAACAAACCACGTTAGAAAAAACCATTTGAACAAAAAAAATTGTGGAATATATTTTCCATTTTCATTTCAAGTATTTTCTTCCATCTCTTCTCTTTACATCCAGCTTTGCACTAAATTAAACCAATAGAGAGCATTAAGTACTTAATGAAGGTTTTATTTTGAGATATGCTGTGTGTAAACAATTTCTATATTATATAGTTTCCTCGGTCTGCTACGAACGAGTACTTTTATCTAAAGGAATATAGAATTCAACTTTACATCACTTTAATTAAGTACCAGTTGAATAAATAATATTAATACATACATACATAATATAAGTATACCGTGAAGTATGCAGTACGTTTGTATAAATTATTGAAAAGTTGCAAGAATATTTCAAAATGCAGTAGACTATATCGTTACCTTAATATAGAAAGGCCCTAAGGCCCTTTTTAAGTTGAGTTTTTTGTATATTTCGATAGAAGAATTTTTAATGTACCGAAAATTGCAAAAATATCAATTTCCTAATAATAATGAGTTAGGGCTTTTCTATATTTAAGTAACGATATGTAGCATAATCCAGCGGGATACTTTAAGTTGAGTATAGTAAATGCGGTTACTTATTCGTAATACTGTAATGTGTAATGTGTATTCAAAATGTAAAAGAAGATTTTTATCATGTTTTGTTGCGAATGCCACATCAAATATCTAAGGATTCATGAATTCAAATAATGCATTTGAAAAAAGATTTTATATCCTTTGGCAAAAATTTTAAAGGTTCTATTAAAATTTTGTCGATCCTTATGTAATTTCCACAAATATTCATTGTGTGACCCATAAGATATACATACATACATATATCATTCATTTACTCAAAGAATGTTGTATCTCAAAAAAAAGTACTCTGCCAGACAGCGAGTTTGAAGTTTTCAGTTTACGCACAAATTAATGGAAGAAGAAAATTTTATATTTCTCTCAAGACTTAAGTAAACAAGTTATTTGTATGAAATTCGCACACATACATATATGAATAACGATATGAGGATAATTCTGCATCATTAACTCAAATATTAAATTTTTGAGTTATGATGTTGTTTGAGTAAATGAGCGATATATTTGGGGGTACTTATGAATAGGGAAGACAAATAAGCAATGTCCGTCTGTCCGTCTGTCTGTACGTGAAATCGATTTTCCCCAGCTCCCAAAAAATTTAGGGACCTCGTTCTTGGACGGCGGTGTCAGAATTGGGTAAGAATTCTTACTAAAAAATTAGCAAAAGCTTAAGCACAATATCAGCGCTGGAAAATCTAGAACTTTTTTATAAATAAAAATATCTAATTTGAAATAAAAAAAAAAAAGCTAAAAAAATATCTAAGCTAAAACTTCTTTTATTTGACAAATAAAACTATTTTATATGTCAGTAAAAATTAAACTCGTATTTAAAGTCAACAAAAATTAAATAATTTCAGTAAAGTGCGACTTTGACCCTCCCCCGAAGGTTTCTGCACGGACACGAGATATGTAATTCAATATGAACTTTAGTAGCCTATATATAATATAGTTTTCGGATGTATTTTCGTTTTTGACGTTATTTTAATTTGGCGATTTTTTTATTCTGGCGATTTTTTTAATTTTGCCGATTTTTTTCGATTTGGCGATTTTTTTCGGTTTTTGACATTTTTTTATTATTGGCTTTTTGACGATTTTTTTTAATTTTGGTGATTTTAGGTTTTTGGCGTTTCTTCATTTTGGCGACTTTTTTCATTTACGCGCTTTTTTAGTTTTGACAGTTTTTTCTCATTTTGGTGATTTTTTTTCGGTTTTGGGCGTTTTTTCAATTTGGCGAATTTCTTGCAAAAAATTTATGTATTTTGTTGTAGTTGGCAACCCTGTAATTAACTTACTCAGAGATAATTCCAAAAAAAATATTAAATGTTGTTGCTTGAAAGCTGCAAAACTAAGAAAAATGGAAACAAAATAAAGTGAAGAGAGAAGCAAATATGGAATGTGTGTGTTTGTGTGTGTAATAGTTCTACATCTGAATTTTACTAGCCAATGAGAACACAGGGTGAGTGACGTCAGAATTCCATCATGCGCAGAAATGTTTTTTTATTCTTGCGCGCTGGCGTAATCTTTATTTTATCATTCTTGGTAGTAATAGTGTTAAGTTTGTAAAAAAAAAAATTGAACACAGCATATTTTTAGGCTTATTAAATAAAACTGATTGATGTATGACCAACAGTCTTTCACTGCAAAATTTTAATAGCAACTAATATTTTGCAAAAAATTAAATAAAATTCCCACAAAATGAATTATATGCCACATAAACAAATAATAATTCTCTTTAAAAATTTTCAAAATATAATTTATTTAACAAAAAATGACAAACTTAATTTTCATGTACTTAAAACCAGTTGACACATTAATTTGTTTATTAATTTTATTCGCACAAAGCATTAACATTTAAAAAAGCAACATTTTTGCTTTTTTTTTGTTTAATCATTTTAATACGAATGACAATTCTATTGAAATTAAATTGGCCATGCAAATGACTCATTGAATAGAAGTAATCAATCTTATTTAACTACAATCAGCTAAATATATTTTTTTTTAAGAAACAAGTGATTAAAACTACATAAATACAATACGACATTCTCACGCAGACTTGAAATTTAATACCCAATAAAAAATTCAGCTGTTGATTGAAAAATTTTATTCTGTGAAACAAATTTTCATTCGTAGCCACGGTATGAGTACGCCGCACGATCGCTGGTCTCTCTGGGCAGGCCATAATTGTTGGTGTTTGTGTAATAGGCATAGCCGAGATTACGCTGCCCTACATAAGAGGGATCATAATAGCCATAGTATTGACGCAAACCGCCATTACCACCGTAACCGCCATAGCCCCCATAGCCACCATAGCCGCCGCCAAGAATGTTAGTGCCCGTGCCTGTGCCGGTTGTGGGATAATAATTCTTGTTGTTGGGGTTGTAACCAGCGAAACTTGTTGTGGGATATCTGCCTACACTGGGGTAAAAACCTCCAGCGTTATTATAACTATAGCAAGGATTGCAACCGGGTCTGTAAGTATTGCTGGGATAATAGCCACCACTGTTGCCGCCATAACCAAACAAACTACCCAGATTTAGCACTGAAAATCACAAAGGAAACCAATTTTTTCTTTTTTTAATATATTTTTTATACATATAAATTAAATGTTATTGTGCATTAAGCAGGGAAATTTTTTAATGGTTTGCTTTTGTGTATTTAAAAGTTTATTACCCATATTAATTGCTTTTAGCACAGACATAAAATAGATTTGCTTAACAAAAAAAAAAAAAAACATTTTATATCCAACGTTTGACTTTATGTTTGTTGGGTGTAACCTTGGAAAATAAATAAACGATCTAATCTAATACAAAATTTTTGTTTTAAGTTTAACAAATTATTTACATCTAAATTGCGGACGTTTGGGTTGACTGCCAGCCAGCCACACTTGTTATATGAAATGTGTAAATTAAAAACTATTTTGCCATGATTACTAAAATGTTCATAGCAAGATTAAAGACTAAAAGTGTAAATTTTTTAATTTCAATTATGTTTCATGAGGCTAAAGTAATCAGAGGCGTAGAAAACAGGAATATGCATAAATAAGTACACGGTTATAACGAAGAACATTCATAATAATTCAAAGCTTACAATGGAATACTTCTCTAGTTTTAACAGCTTTGCATTAATATTTTATATAAAAGCGCTCCCCTTATAATGAATTTGCACTTTTTTAAGTACATGGAAATGTATACGCTTGTAATAAAGAAACAAAAATTGCATATTATTTTTTGGAGTTTTGGAAAACAGCTGTTCTTTTAGACAAGAAAGTGTGGCTTATGCAAAACAGTAGTCAAGCTTTCAAAATGAGAATACATGTACATAAATAGTCACCAGTCAAAATTATAAAATGGTTTTGATTTTTCATTGACCACTTCACTGAATAAATCTCTAACGACTATAAAAATTTATTTTCTAATATATAAATTTATTTTCTAATATATATGTATTACTGTACAGTGTAATACAGTAGAGTGGTTCGCCGTCCAAACAAATAAAAATATATTCAGTGAAGTGCGACTTTGACCAGCGCACGAAGGTTTCCGTACGGACACTAGCTATGTAATTCAATACGAACTTTAGCCCATATATAATATAGTTTTGGCATTTTTTTCTTTTGGGGTTTTTTTCGGTTTTGAGCGTTTTATATAATTTTGGGGTTTTTTGGTTCTTAGCGATTTATTTTAAGTTTTGGCGCTTTTTTTTTTTTGTTGTTCATGCACTTTTTTGTTTTGGCGATTTTTTTAATTTTTGGCGTTTTTTCATTTTGGCGATTTTTTTCACTTCGGCGATTTTTTTAATTTGTGGCGATTTTTTTCATAAAGGCGTTTTTTTAGTTTTGGGAACTTCGCATTTTGGCGATTTTTTTCGGTTTTTTGCGTTTTTTCATTTTGGCGATTTTTTTATTATGGCAATTTTTTCGGATGTGGCGATTTATTTTAGTGTCAGAAATTTTTGTAATTTTGTCGATTTTTTTTCTTTTAGCGATTTTTTTTAGCCTAAGCGATTTTATGATTTTTTAGTTTTATCGTTTTTGAAAATTTCAAGAGTTTGCCTCTTACATATTCCAAGATACAGCAAGTTGTAAAACATACATAGTCAAAATTGCATTAACTGATAGAACACCCTTTAATTTATTTTTTTTTTATTTAAGTGTTAACTGTTGTAGTCTGTATAAAAAAAAATATGTGCACACAATTGTATGTATATAACATACATGGGATTTTAAAAATTTTCGTTGTTCGTTTTGGAACACCCTTTAATTTTTAATTTTTATATATTTGTTATTGTAGCTGCCAAGGTTTAGCATACTCTGTCTGAATTTCAGGTCTTTAGCTTTTGCGGTTCCTGAAAAATAGCCTGTGACGTATAGACGGACAGTGTAGCGAAAACAATAGGGTTCCTTTTCATCTTTGGTGTACGGAACCCCAAAAATGTGCCAGTCACCCTCTAAGATTAAAGATAATGTAAAAAAAATTCCAAAAATATTTTTTTAGTCACGCCTACGAATAGCGCCCTTATAGTATTTTGTTTACTGTAACGCCATTTTTAATCCTTTAGTCATAATTTTTTGTTTACCGGTGTTCATGGCTCTGTAAGGGCAACATTTCTGTCTTTAGTAATTTTTTACTACTACGTCATATTGTAGTCATAACTTTCATTTCAAAATATTGAGCATTAGGGTGAGTACGAAACGAGTTTTAAAAGTCATGCCCAGAATAAAACGTGGTAGTAAAAAATTATTAAATCCAGATATATCGCCCTTACAGAGACATGAACACCGGTATATAAAATGTTATGATCGGACTCTAAATATCGAGACACAGTAAAAAAAAATACTTAAAGGGCGCTATTTACAGTAGCCTTCGAAAACAGCTAGTTGTTCCGTTCAACTATGTGGTATTCAGAATATTTACCACTAACTTTAGTGTTATTTGTTCATTAATATTTATCACATGTAATTTGGCTAAAAAAGCGATACAAACTTTAGCCCGTTCAAAATCATAACGCCTTTTTCAGATTAGGCAAATTTACTTGCGCAAGTCTTGTGTTTGTGGGTGTGAGAGGAAAGGTCAGTTGGAAGGGGAAGATTTGCCGAGATTTGAAATAGAATTGCCAAGTACAACCAAGTCTGTAGCCTAATCTCGGCATTTATATCCCTTTCAAACCGACCTTTCCTTCCACACCCGCAAACACAAGACTTTTGCAAGTAAAGTTGCCTAATCTGAAAGGGGCCTAAATATAGAAACAAATGAAGTTCGAACAATAATAATTAAAATTAACTACAATAAATATTTTTGGAATTGTTTTTACATTGGTTGGTGTCTATACTAAAATACGCGTCGACTTAGTGAAAATTACATGAAAAAAAAAACTGGGTAAATGTAAAAAATTTCTTTTTGTTTCCAATACAAAATTAACCATTTTTGAAAGACAGAAAAACGCGTTGAAACTCTCACGTTTATTTCATTTTAGAATTGTATGGTAAACAAAAACAATTTTTGAAAATTTGTTTTTATTTTAATGTAAAGTTACACTTCTTCGAGAAGTTTTCCAGAATACCCACAATTATCTTTAATCTTAGAGGGTGACTGGTACAACTTTTTTGTTTCGAAACACTATACTGTATGGATGTGATATGACTTTTGTAATGTTTTTTGAAGATGCTGAAATTTTGTTATAAAATTTCTGAAGAAGTCAAATATATAGACATACATACTTTGAAAGCAATGCAAAAGTAATTGCTTTAAACTTCATTCGCTTTTGTTTTGCTGGGTCATTGTTTAAATTTCAAAGAATTCTTCTAATTAAATTTAATGGATGGAGATTGTCTGCTATAAAAAATATGCCTAACATTGCCCTATAAATATTTAATAGCTTTCGATATATTTATATAAACATTTAATTTCTTAATTTACAACTTAGAATGACTTAAGAAATATTTTTTTTTGTCATTAAATTAGCTCCTTGAATTTTCTTGCATTTGGAATATTTGGCAATAGAAGACGTAAAACAGCAAATCATTTCAAAATTGTTAACAAAAACATTTTCAAATATTCATTCTTATCCATTTTTCCTCTTTGATTTTTTTCTACAAGCTTCTTTTAGCAATTATAAAAAGATTCATGCAACAATTTTTGTGAAATTCTATGGTATGAATTGGGTACGATCTTGGGGGTTATATCAATGATTACGGCCGCCGTATGGTCGCCGTAAGGCACGCAGCGCCATTCAGTTGAAACCACATCTCTGCCCAATAATTTTTGTCCATAGCTTAAAAAAAGAAAAAAAAGAAGAGAGATGTCCTAGGAAATCCGATTAGAGCTGTGTTGCTTAGCTATATAAAACAAATTTCATGTTTTATACAACATTATTATATGATGATGTCAAATTCGTTGCAAATATTTCAAAATGTTTCCATTTATTTCTCATTACTTTTATTTTTAGCTGCGTACGATTTAATTAATGTAGATATTACACAGTGTGACAAAAAAAAAATACCTGCGAAGTGTTACTTTTTTTCGGGTAGCTATTGTCGAGTATAAAAACAATCTGTATTTGAAATAGAGTTGAGCGATATTTTGAAATCACAACTGTGACGGAATTTATCGAGTAACAGGTTTTGGAAATATAGCTCATTTTTATATAAACTGTGATTCACTCGTTAAACAGCTCTGGGTCGGGGAACATCTCTCGCGTCATCGTAATTATTTTTTAAGTGCAGTCAGGCTTGTGTGTGTTGTTTGGCCTTCGAGAGTTTTTCGTCTCGCTCGCACTGGTTGACTGATCTGCCACGGATAACCGTATAATCTTGCGGTTTTTTGTGGAATTTCTTTAACAACCACGTTGCCTACTTCCTATGTGAAGGCATAGGTCGTGTACAGTCAGTCACAAAACCTTATAAAATACTGTTAATACCATCTTGGGCATATGGTCTACGTTACTCCGCCCATATTTGTGCAACACCATATTATGCACATTTACTTTGCATTAATATGTTTAATAAATAAATAAATAAATAAACTGTGATTGTTCTTATATGCTTACTTAACATTAGATAAGGCTACCACATGAATTTTTTTTATACCTTCAGCTTTTGTCGATAAAACAAATCGTCAAATCCTGTCAAATCGTCTTTTCTGGCAACTATGTGCATCTCACATGTTCATATTTGCAAATTTTTGCCTCTCTTCCTCTTATACGAAAATCTCAATATTTGGACGGGGTTGATTTGCTAATTGTTTGTTCTTGTCGCTCTTCTTATTACTTTTTATCAATATACCAATACTAATAAAGAGTTTTAAGGCAGAAGAGCCGAAATGAGTTAAACCGTGATCACAGTCACAGTTTAACTTCACTGCTGCTATTCTTATTAGATTTTCTCAAAATAACAGAACTGCTACAAAGAAAATACTGCTTAACTGTGATCACAGTCACAGTTTAAACGAACAGCAATTTAGAAATTACATTCACAAGGAGCAACATTATTAAAAAATCACGTTCTCGCTCATCATTAATTTGAACGTTTGAAAACACCTCCAAAATTTTGAGTTACAGGTAAAAACTCGGTTTTTCGTACCCGTAGGTACTTACCAACCTGTAAATAAGTTAAGTATCAACAGATTTTGTATTTATAAACGGATTTAGAAAGAAGACACTAAGAGCTTTTTTTCGCGTTTTATTAATGAATTTTCCGTTTATTTCGAATTCGAGGATGATGAAAAAGTGTAATTTAATAGACATTTATCAGCAAATAGTACAAAAATTGGTACAACAGTTGTCACCAACCTTTTTTTTTCTTGAGAACCTCAATAAATAGAACGCGAAATGCATCATACAGGTAGTTTTTTGTAATAAAAAGTCTTCTAATATAATGTTTAATAACTCGGTCAATTTCGGGGAAATTTTTTAAAACAAACCTGCGAAATATTTTAAATCAATCATTTTTTAAAATTAAAGTTATAAAAATACTAAATAAGAACGAGTCTGAAGAAGAAAAGTGTCGAAAAAAACCGAAAAATTATATTTGGTGAACAAATATAGACTGAAATTTACTGAAACAATTTATATATTATTCGAAAGATCTTTGTTTCTCCTTTCTAAATCTATTTATAAATTTAAAATCGGTTGATATTTAACTTATTTAGATTTTGATAAGTACCTACGGGTACGAAAATCCGCTTTTTAACCCGTAACTCAAGATTTTGGAGGTGATTGGAAAATTTCAAATACAGATTGTTGTTATACTCAACAATAACTACTAGAAAAATAGTAACACGTACCAGGTATTTAGATTTCTTTAAAATTTGTCACACAGTGTTATTTGTGGATCACAAGCTGCTGACTTTTTATGTCTTAGTTTTGCAAAATATAGTTCCAGTTTGGATGATGAATTGCATGTTCTTCTTTCCCCTCTGACCCACAAACTAACACTTTCTGCTTGAAATAGTTGATCATCGAAACTGGAACTTGTTCATGCTTTCTGGCTTCTGTCATGAAAGCGTCTACTAACATATATATATATATATATATATATATATATTTGCCAAGAATACCACAACATTAAAGTTTTCATTTTAAATTATTTCTCCTCAAATATTTCTTTTTTTTAGATTTACTTTCAATTAATTGCCGCCAAAACTAAATAACTTTTTGGTTTTTAATTTATAAAAGTCATTCATCATTGTATTAAATAGTGAAAAGTAGATTAAATTTTTTTTTTTACATACATTTTGCTGATGTAGCTGACGCCTGCAAATCGGATGTATTCACGTCAGCATTTTCCGTATCCTTGTTAATGACAGCTGCCATAGCACAAGATAAGCCAGCAAGTGCCTAATGAGGGGAAAGGAAACATACATAATTTAAATAAATGTAATTTGCATATTATTTTGTTCAGCAGCCAACGGAGTACTTACCATTAATTTGAACAAAATTAAATTGAAGCCCATTATTTTCAAACACACACACACACACTAAACTTAGCTAATAAAAAAAAATATTAAATTTTAAACAATCGTTTTAAGCTTGAGTAGCAGCTTTTAACTTAAAGACGTTCAGAACAATAATAGTGCTGAGTTCCACAGTGGGGCTGTATTTATTATATTTTTGTACTAAGTTTTCCGGATGAGTTGATGGGTGAGTGTCTGTCTATTTGGCAGTTGAGTTTAGTTAAATTATTATTTTTTTTATTGTTGTTGTTGTTGTTGTTCTGTTGCTCATAATTTGTATTGTTTCTTAAAAACTTAAATTTATCAATGAAGTACTTTTCAAAAATAAAGGTGTAATGTTTATTAAAACAACTTAACATTAATACGAGGGTTAGTCGTTCAATTCCCAAGAGTAATGTTTACAAATTGTTGCCAACATCGTGATAAATCATGTTACCCTGACAATTTTCAGTTAAGACAGTTTTCCAACGCTATGTAGTTTAAAATCTTAATCAATAAAACTTTTCAAAGTTCCTTAACTTCTACTTAAAGATAATAGACCTTTAACTAACTGCTATACTGCGTTTACTTTTTAAATTTTATGATCAGTATTCTTTGGTAAATCATCATAAATAGATTTGTGCTTTCAGAATGCTACTGAAATATTTAAATTTATTTTTAAAATCTTTCATCAATTGGCTTTACTTATAGATGACTTCGTGATTTTCACAGCGCACATAATCCTCATTCTGAGCAAGCCATCCCTGGAGCTTTCGACAGACCTCATACTCTCTAAAGGCCATGACTCACTATCCTACACAATAGCACGACTCAAAAATGAAAAAATATGACCCTGATATGATGAATTGTGATTATCTTTCAGGGTTGTATTTTCTCAAAAATTGCACAATTGTGTAGGATAGTGAATCTCAGCCTTAAATGGTGCAATAACACCAACATTTCACACAGTGGGCTTAAAGTCTCTTATATCGCGGATCATCTCATATCTCCATAATTATAATAGTGAGGTTCACTAAATTTTATATGGGTACTTTTTTAGAACAAACTACATGTTCTAATGAAATCTTGGCGGTATAGCAAGGGGCGACAAGTACCCTTCATACAAAGTAAGTTGCCGTAGAAAAATTTAAACCTAAAATCTACTTAAACAAGGTTAATCTAATCTAATCTTTCGGCAATGATTTCGCTTCACATGTGTTTCATGTTAATTTAACATGATTTATAGTAATTGTAAAAGAAATTTTTCGCTTTTGAAATAACTTTATTTTATGTTGAACTAACATTTACGTACTATTAAAATCAAAATAAAAAATCATGTTGAATCAAAGTTATTTCAGGTTAGATCAACATGAATTTAATTTAATGTAGTAATTGTATTTTATTAATTATTTAACTTACGTGTGGTTGACATAGACATCAGAAAAAATTTTGAAAAGTTTTGTTTTAGTTAAAAACAAAATGCTTTGACTTGAAAAGTTTTACACCGAAAGAATTTTGCTTCACAAATCCAACGAAACAATTTCATAAGATTTTTTTTCACAAGTCTAATGATAATTTCACAAATCTAATAAAAATTTCACGAATATTGTAAAAGAATTTCATTGGAATTGCTTCGTGGGTATTTTAGTTTTGTAACAATTTTTCACTGGATTTATGACAACAATATTTTCTAATTATTGAGAAACCCATTTGGGAAACATTTACAGTTGTTGCTTACATACCTTAAAGCAATGAAGTTAAAGATTAAATTGCTTAAAACTAACAAATTAATAAAATATACAGTTTCAATTAAGTTATTTGTTTGTTATAATAAAGTTATTTCACTGTTTTTGTGAAAGTTATTTCATTGTTTTAATGAAACTATTTCGTTGTTTCGATAAAGTTCTGTCATTGCATTGATGACAAAGTTTAATACATTTGATGTAGTTTTCATTAAAATAATTTTAACGAAATGGGTTTAATTAATCCAACGAAGTGTGATGTTGGTTGAATTTTAATGAATTTTTTCATTGGATTAATGTGGAAATTCATAGAACTTATGAAAAAAAATTCAGTGTAGTTAAAAAAAAAACACAAAATACTTTGACTTGACTTGACTCCAGGATTTGAATCTGCGATCCTCCCAATGCAAGACTAGTACACTGCCTACCAGCCAGCAGCAGTTTGTCGGTTTTTTTTCAAATATCAAAACAACAAGAACAATAAAAAAGAACCTACACAAGTAAGCACAAAAGTGTATTGCAGCTATGAACAAAGCGTTTGTCGTTTGAGTCGATTGTTTAACGACAATGAGCAAATACAGCGTTGCCAGTATAATACAAAATGTTGATTGAATGATATCTTAAAATTATTTAATATAATTATTTAACAGAAATAATATCGCGAAATTGACGTAAAGAATAAATTGATTCATGATATAAGTACATTTTAAAAGAGTAACTTAAATTTTAAAAATGTGATTTATTTTATGGTGGTAATACTGATATATGTTTTTATACTTGAATAGCAGATGCTAATGATGCTGTTAACATCTCGAAAATACTTGAGAAAATCTAGCTACGAGGCATCAAATGCAGCCAGCGGTATTTGGAGTAGTGTGCTGTCGTGTTAAATAAATTTTTTTTCAAATACCATATTGTTTGTATTTCAGCGACCAACCTCGTATACTTTTATTGATACATTTATAGTCTCTTAAATTTAACACATTTGCAAAGTCCGTTTTAAGTCTAAGATATTTTGGGAATTCCACTACAGGGTGTTAACGCAAACATGCGTTCTCTTAAAGGTCTTTAGCAATTTCAATGTTACAATGTCATTATCGGTGTACAAACATCAGCTCGCAGCAATTTTACGCTTCTGTAACAATTAATAATTGATACAAAATTATCGCTTTAGTCATTGTCGTCAGTTGGCTTGTGTCTTTAATTTTTTGTTCGTAGCACACTGTTAATACAAACACAGCAAATGCGTTATAAATTGTGAGAATTTTAACAGAAAAGTATAGCACATTTGTAGCGAAGGCGGCGCGGCGGCACCTTAGAAAAAGAAAAACAAAATTATGCCATAATCTCTATTTACCAGCAAACTGTTTGCCCGACATAATTAATATTGACTTTAAGCAAATTAAATTAAAAAATAAAATAAAAGTTGCTCTTGGTAAGATTTGACAAAATAAATATTTATCTATATACATATACATATATACATACAAATAATAAAGAGATATATATGTATGGATGTGTATTTATAATGTGTTTGTTTTTAAGTCATACCATAAACTTGAAGACAAATTTCTTTTCTGCTGCTGAATTGTTTTAAAAATTATTTATTTCGGCGTTATGTGCAATTTAAGTTCGTGCTGAAGGAAATTTTTTGTACTCTAAAGCCATTAGTGGACTTAGGCCTGCACATTCTTTGATATGCCGCCCTTTTATGATTCTACAGAAGTGATTATCATGCAAAACATAATTTTTAAATGTCTACTAAAATGATCGTGTATTAATTTTTAGTTCTTTATGGATATAAATTTTCATACATATTACTTCCATCTTTTGGGCAACTCAAAGCAATACCATATCAATTCTAGATTTAATTAATTTAATAAATATTACGTGTTCATATAAAGCAAAACTTAACTAATCAGTTTGGTGCCCTTTAAATTATGCCGTCCCAAGCTCGGAAATAACAGGCCTAGACCTACGTCCGCCACTGTCTATATAACTTAACTGAAAATAAATTTATCAAACATAAGACTTATGTTGTAGGCTGACATTTAAAAAGGTGTATCATACGTTTCGGGTTTTTGCAACACGTATAGAATTTATCGTAAAATTTTACACTTAAAAATATATATGGGCATTTCCCCAGAATGGTCTACCAGGATGGAAAAATTAAATGTTGATTATCTTCGTGTTTTATTGTTTATAATTATAAAAAAGTCTATGTTTATATAATTGAATGGTTTAATAGCATATCTCAGCTGTTTTAGTTGAGAAAATTGGCTTGGAAGCTGGAAAATTTTATATTTTCTTTTTAAGCTGGCTCTAAGGACATTTTTATATACATAAGTATAATTATTTTACATGCAAAAAATACTTTGTGTTTGCACTCTTTCTTCAAAATCTCTCTATTACCAAATAGTAAGAAAAGAACAGTGTAAGGAGAACAAAAAAGAAGTTCGAAAATGGGATGGGAAGGAGACATGGTGATAATAATAAAAAAAAACATGTGGAAAAATCGTACGTTCGCGACCGGTAATTAAGCCAATTAAATAAAAACCAGTAGGGATATTTTATTGTGTTAATACTTGATAGAGACCAACATTAATACACTTTTAAAATAAATTAATTAACTTTTCATTATTCCATGTTCCATTTCGCAAATTTTTACATTTCACTACTGTCAGCCAAAGTTGACTTTTATTTTGTATACGTTTGCGATCACAGGTTTATAACTTATAATATGAAAACTTAAACTCGATGAAATCCATATTTTGCACTAAACATAGAGCTTCCAAAATACTATCAAATCGCATAAAAAATGCTTGCAAAAAATTTGTTTTCTATATTTTTTGTACATCAAAAGTGTACGTTACACGTACGTTCGTGACCCCAGGAAATGAAAATTAAAAAAATTCTATAAAATAGTTAAGGCTCTAAATTAATATAATGGAATTAAATTAATACAAGTTATGATATTTTATGATAAAATTTAGTAACTATTTATAAAAATTTAGTAAAATTTGGTAAATGTTCATTTAAATTAGTTTTTTAATCAAGCAATTATTTATAATGAAAATCGAATAAGAAAAAAGCTGTCAGCTAACTGAAATACGATGAGTCAAAACAAAAATCTACATCAACTGATACCACACACAGTTGACTAAACACAAAAGAACAATGATGATGAAGGTTTAGTGGCCTTCTAAAACATCTAGTTGTTCCGTTCAACTATGTGTTAATCAGAATATTTACAACTAACTTTAGTGTTATTTGTTAATTAATAATTATCACATGTGAGTTGGCTTAAAAAGCGATACGAACTTTAGCCCATTCAAATCATAAATATAGAAACAAATTAAGTTCGAAAAACATTAATAAAATTAACTCAAATTAATAGCCATGGGCCTGTGGCAAAAATTAAATAAATATACTTAATAGTAACAAACCAAAAAAGTTTGTATATAGGGCAGAGATTTACATCAACTGACACCACACACAGTGGACCAACACAGAAGAACGCTGATGATGATGATGTGTGGTTGAAGTCTACTGATGATTTGTTACAGCAACAATGAAATACGTACATAGACCAAGCTGAACCATCAGCAAATAAATTTCAAAGTATTTTGTTATACCAACCCATTTCTTTAATAAATAAAATAAAGTTCAATTAAAAATCTAAGAATGTCTCAATAAACTCATCATGAGCATGTGAAAAAAATATGTTCACTTTGCAATCAAAGTTTCAGAATGCTGGAAACCCAAATAAACTGTAGATAGTAACACCAAAGTAACATAAAGCCACTACAATAATACTTACATCCATGTACCGATTGTACATCGAATAATTAAAAATAAATAATGTGATGATAAATAAAGATAAGCAAGAATAATTAAACATACTTAGGTAGAGTAATATAATTTCGTGCTAACCTAAATAGAAAAATGAAAAAATGGAGAAACAGAAAATTAATAGTGATACTTATAAATGTGTTTATCAAAGGTAAATCAATTGTGAACACAACAATCGTTTCTCATATTCCGTTTCATTGAAAATTCAAGTTAAATAGCTGATGTTAATAAAAATCTCTACCCAAGTAGATAGACTAGGGTGCTGATGAAGTGCGTGGTTGCACAGAAAAGTATCGGTATTTCCCCCACCTTAAAGTCTAAGTTTAATTTTTCATCTCTTCTTTAGAAACTCACATTAATTAATAAAAATATTTCATTCAATAAGAATTGAAATTACTGCACTTAAGCTTGACTAAAAATTATTTCTGATTAAAATATGTTTAATTTAATAAAGTCAAATTTTCCAACCCTGGAATCGTTTCTTTTAGTTTTAATTTTTTTTATTACCAATTTAATTCTTAATAAATTATGAAGTGTGTTTTTATTTAACAAAAATAAAACAAAACAAAAAACAAAATGCTCCAGCCCTGAAAGCGTATTTGCAATTTTGTTGATTTTCAACAGTCCAAGACCGAAGTCTGCAGCTCTTCTGGGAGCTTTGCATGGACAGACGTAAATCGCTTATACGTCTTCCGCAGTCATAAGGACCCAGAATATATTATTATACTTTATGGGTCACGTGTGAATATTGTGGAAATTCCACATACAATGACAAACCTATACATACACTGAAAGAATTTTCTCATAAATTCTATGAATTTCGACATTAATCCAATGAAAACATTCATTAAAATTCCACCAACGTCACGCTTCGTTGGATTAACGAAACCAGTTTCGTTAAAATTATTTTACTACGTCAAATGTATTAAACATTAAATCATTAACAATGAAGTAATTTAATTAAAATAATGAAATAATTTACTATAATAACGAAATAACTTAATTGAAACTGTATGTATAAATAAACATACATAAATGTCAATGAAATATTGTTACGAAGCTAGAATACCAACGAAGCAATTCCAATGAAATTCTTTTGCAATATTCGTGAAATTTTCATTAAATTTGTGAAATTGTCATTAGATTTAATGAAATTGTTTCAAAAGATTAATGAAGCAAAATTCTTTAGGTGTACCCTTTACTATTTTTGGTAAAGTGTAAAAAAATAATTGAGAGAATCTGAACAGGATATGAATAATGTATACAGCCGTTTATTTTCACATATATGTATATTGAAAGAAGAAATCTTAATCACTTGCGGCGGGAATGTGAATATCTCTTTTCGCTATCCTTATAGTTAATTCCGAATGCCTCTGATTTCATGCTCAATGAAAGAAAAAAATTTATATGAAAATAGTATATCGGTCTCTTTCTATCTTTAAACACCATCTTGTAGAAAATCCTAAGCTGGCAACGCTTCCGCATACTTACCCACTATAAATTGCAATTAGAAAATAAATCATGAGAACTTTTTACATTTATGGCAAATTAGATAAATTTTACTTGAGTTTTTATTCTATTTTTTTGTTCTTCGTTTTACAGAAATAATTTTTAAATTTTCTTATTAATAAAACAATATCTCTTTTGCTTCTTTTTCTTCTTTTTTATGTTTGTATTAAATTAAACTATTAACTAGAAATTAAAAAAAAAATAATGAAAATGGTCATAAAAGAAAATAATAAAAAATAATATTTTTAAAATGCATAAAAGTAGAGAATAATAATGAACAACGTTTCAAAAATCAAATAAAAGCATAACATTAATCAATGTTTTAACATTATTATCATTCATAACATAATAATTACTTCTCATTCGTTAAGTATTGGCTGTGTCTTGTTGAATACTTAGCGAGTGAGTAAGAGAGAGACAGAGAAAAAGACAGCTAGAGAACTTTTAACAATCTTAGTAACAATAACTTAAAAAAAGCCTATCAATCAGTTGGCAACACTAACCAAAAGGGGCCACTGTGTTTTGTTACCATGACGAATATAAAATTTTGTGTACTCGTATACAAACAAGCCTGATGGCTTTTATAAATTTATAGCAACAAAATGTACAACTGATGCTAAATGATTGATGTGCCTTGATTTGCAAACAAATATAAAAAGAGTTTAATTAAAAAAAAAAGAAAAGCGAACACATAATTTAATAATTCTTATCATTTGAGTTAGTAGAGCAACACTTTGGGAAGCGAGGACCAGGATCATATAACGTTAGACGGGAAGGAAGTGGGATTCGAAGTCGGATGGTGGAAATCAGGATCGATGACGGGAAGATATACTCAAACTTCGTTTATTCTTTTAACTCTTTCTCGTCTACCACTGCCACGGCCACGTCCACGTCTTCGGGTGCTGCAGGCTTCTCATTATTTTCACTCACACTGCTGGCAACTTTTGTTTCCTCGGTGTTGAGGTCCGTAGTTGAAGAATTGAGGTTGGGATTGGAAGGTGAGGCTGCTGCAACGTTTTCCGTTTCACGTTTTGCATGAAGATGGTTGGGTATGTTTTGGGTGCAGGAGCAAGGACACATGCACTGATCTTTTCCAGCAGCACCGGGGAAAAGTGAGTTAAGATTAAAGCCAAAAGGTATTGCGGCAGGTTGTACTCCCAAGTTATTTTTAATGTGTTCGTTTGATGATTGTTTAGAGTTCTCGTCACAGTTGGCATAGGCAGCTTCGGGCAATATGATGACTGGCATAAAAGCTACAATTGCTCCTTTAGGTATATCGGCTGGAGCGTAGAAAGCAGGATGGCCGGGAACTTGGGGAACTACAGGTATTTGTTGCAATAATGCCATCGAACTCACAATACTGCCAAAGTGTGTTTGACTGCCGAGGCCGCTGTCCGAGGAAAGTCCATTGATGGAAAAGGATGAGGTGGAGGAAGTTGTGGTTTTGGATGGATGAGCCTTATCAGCTAGACACGGACAAAAGTTGTCTTTATTCTGTGTAAGGAAGGGAGTGGGACTGGGAGTTACATTTGGTTTATTAGGTTTAGTAATTGTTTCTGTTTTCGTCACTGTCGTCACCTTTTGATTGGGCTTTCTCTTCTCGTATTCATTGGTATTCACAGTAATCTTCTCTACTTTGATTTGACTCAAAGTTTCAGGTTCTTTTCGTAATGGGATGGAACTTGTTATTTTGCCATTGTAATGGGTCTCTGTTTCTGGTTTTTTGTACGCAGTCGTTATGACCTTTTCAACTGTTGTCGGTTTAAGTGTCTCTACTTTTTTAGGTGGCAAATACGTGATGGTTGTCGTTACTTTTTCGTTTATCTGTGGTCGCGTTACAGTATTGGTGTTTGTTTTCGTTATTGTATCTTTATTCGTTTGCGTCGTCACAACTGTCTTTTCTCGGATACCATAATTTTGATTAGTTGTCGTTGTTGTGGTGTGAGGCTTGTCCTTCTCAATTACGATTTGCTGAGCATGAATTGTTCCAGTGTTGGTTTGGGTGGATGTGATTGGTGTGAATTTTTGTTGGGGTTTGGGAGAGGGAAGGGAAGAAGAAGGCGGAATATTTGTTAGTTTAATATTGGCATTTTTATCTAAATTAGTCTTATTGCTATTGATTGTGTTTGTGGTAGTAGTAGTGGTTGTTGTTGTCTTTTGTGTGTAGGCATTATTCGGTGGATAATTGGACACAAAAGACGTCTTCGTTGGTGGTAGAGTATCTACTGGGTGTGGATAAGGTTTATTAATTTGATTTATTTTACCATTTTTCTGTGGAGGCGGCAAGTAACCAGGAACATTCAAGTCAGAGCACCGCGGATCGGATGGCTTACAGCGTCCGTTTGGTCCAGGTGCGTCAGGACCAGGGGGTCCTGGAGGTCCAGGAGGTCCTCCGGGTCCACGTCCATCAGGTCCAAATGGTCCGGGAGGTCCAGGAGGTCCAGGTGGACCGGGAGGTCCTAGGAAAATTGTTGACAAAAATTTTATTATTTTTAATTGTAATTATAAATTTTGCACAAACTTTACCTTTGGGGCCACCAGGGCCTTTTGGTCCGCCAGGTCCATTAGGACCACCGGGTCCAACACCGCCGCCATCGCCATCACCTCCAAAGCCGCCGACACCACCGCCGGGTCCTACAATGTGAACATATGGGGGAGCTGGTGGGCCAGTGGGACCTTCAATATGAACATATTTTCCCGAATCATCGGGATAATATTTGCCATCGTTACTTCCTGAAAGAAAGCATTAGCATTATAAATATTTATCTGTAATTCCAAATCTTTTGAATTAACTCACCTCTATATTTACCCTGTTTATCATAATTACCATTTTCTACATAAGAAATGTGCATAAAAAATACAAAGAAATCATTAGAAAAGGAGCAATATAATAAAAGTTATTGGTTTTAATAGTTCTAAGAAATACAAATTAATAAAGAATATTTAACTACGCATATTCTAAGTTATAGATAAACTAAGATATAATTATAATTATAAATTTTCTTTATACATATAAGAAAATATTAACAAATAACTTCTAATTTATACATACTACATATACGAGTAGGAAAGCTTTGAAGCCAAAGCCCCTCACCTTAAGCCAACCAAAAACAAAAATTTTTAATTAAAAGCCTTAAGATCTAATTACTTTCAAATGTGCTAATATTAAGGCAGCCATATGTGGAACCCTTTTCACCAACTCCAAATGCAAAATGTGGTTAATATACCAGATGAATTGTAGCATGATGATGATCTTGTTGATGGTGCATGGGCGAAGTGATATATGTGTGCAGGTGGTTGCATGTTTGTATGTGTGTTTTTGTGTGTTTCTGTGAATGTGTGCGTTTATGTTGCGGTGTCTATGTGGATGCTGGTGATAGTGCGAACAAATATCGAATATTTGCTGTTATATACACACACACATGCATACATACATGTAAATATATCTGTATGCATGTATGCTTGTATGTACAACTTATCTCGTGTGTCAAGTATCATCTTTCTTTCTTTTTTCTATATTTTCAAGTAAATTTTTTTTTTATAACTAAAGTCAGAAAAAAACAAAAAGTAATATGGATAGATAAATAGAAAAAGAGAGATAGCGAGAAAGAGAAAAAGAAAGTGAAAGTGTGCTAAAAGTTGCAGTGCCTTGAGAAAAAAAACTCCCTAAACTAGAGTTTGAGATATCATTCATATGTTATCTGTTCCTAAAGTGCGGTTACGATTATGGTCATTTTATTTGATCACATTTTTTCTCTAAGCTTTGTTTTCATAATCGGCTGAAAATAAAAAATCAGACCTTAGAAGTATATAAATAAGATATAATAATTGGCATATAAATGAAATATGTAATTGCAAAAAATTTAAAACTTAAAATATTCTATAAATTTAATATAAAACATAACATAACAGTTCGCGGAGCTTGGATGCATACAAATATACATACGCACATACATACATATGTACATAGATATATATAAACAAATCCTGTATGCTTAATTAATTGTTTGCATATGTGTTTGTATTGGTTTATGTACGAGTTTAGAGTACACCGAGCATGAGCCATTGATTGAAAAATTTTACTATTTTTATTTGAGTTTTTGCTCTGATTTGTTGTTAGTGCGGTGCAGTGGAGCGTTTGAGATGTGCTTTGAAATAAGTAGGATAGATTAAGAAGAAGACTTTATCCAATATTTTATAAATGATATTGTTTATGTAAATATAGAGTTTATCGGTGTCAATGTGTGAAGGTGTGTGTGTGTTTGTGGACTTAAGAATTGTTCTTGCAAAAGTTCATTCGCGGTCCAAGCTCCGTTTTAGAAAAAGTGTTTGCTAACCTTCCGTGTATCCAATAGCCCCAGGAAAACCTGACACAGAGATTCCTTCATGATGGTTGTAAGCTGCGTCGTTGCCTGTCCTTAACTCTCCTGTATTGCCACCGCCTACGTATTGTGCAGGCTTTCCTGGGGATCCGGGTCCATGAGGTTCCAGTGTTCCATAAGAGCCAGGTATGTCTGCGCCAAGAGAACCGGTTGGTCGAATAGAACCATGCGTTTCTGAGCCAGAAAGTCCCTGTTGAATTTTGTATCTGTGTTCACTAGCTCCAGGGGTGCCCTGTGGGCCTTTGTAACTAGGTACTGTGGATTCAGACTGGCCAGAAGGGTCCTTGTAGACGGTTTCGGTGTATCGAGGAGAACTTGAAGTACCTTTGAAGCCGGAACCGATGGCACCAAGCGAACCTGGTGGACCATAGTTGTCAGTTACTTTCGATCCAGGCTGGCCTGGCGGACCCTTGTAACCAGTTTCAGTGAACCCAGGGGAACCTGGGAGACCACTGTAAGCAGGTTGTTTGGGCTCAGACGAACCTGGATGAGATATGTAACTGGTCACTCTGGATTCAGGTTGGCCTGGGAGACCATTGTTTCCAAGTTTAGCAGATGTTGGAAGACCAGTTGGACCTTTGTTACTGGGCTCTGTGTGTCCAAAAGTGTCTGTTAATTCTTTATGACCGTTTATTTTAGATCCCGTATAAACTCTGTAGCCAGTTTCGTTTGGTCCAGCAAGACCTGGTGGTTTCCTATAACCGCTTATAGGGGCTTGAGGTTGACCTTGAAGACCATTGTAACCATGTTCGGGCGATCCATAAGGAGATGGCGAGCTCTTGTAGCCGGCTCCATTGGATCCTACAAGAACTGTTGGTGATTTGTAACCATTTACGCTGGGTTCTGGCTGGCCCGGCTGATCTTTGTACTCAGGTGCGTTTTTTTCAGGAGGGCTTGGTGGACCTTTGTACGCAATTGCAGGGGATTCAAGATTATGTGATGGATTTTTAAAGCTGGTTACGGTGGATCCATGTGGGCTTGGAGGACCTTTGTAGGTGGGCTCTGTATGACCATAAGGACTTGGCGAGCCTGTGTAACCGATGGACGTCGATTCAGACTGGCCTGGAAAACGATTGAAACCAGGCACTGTTGAGCCAGAAGGACCTTTGTAGCCAGGTTTGCTGGATCCAGATGATCCTACTGAACCTTTATAATTGTTTCCGGTTGATCCGAGATACCCTGCAAGACCGTTGTAACTAGGTGTGGTTGGTTCAAGAGGACCTGGGGAACCTTTGTAGTTAGGTTTGTTTGATTCGGGTGATTCTGGTGGAACTTTGTAACCTGTTACTACGGATCCACGCTGACCTTGAGGTTCAGTCGGTCCATGCGGACTGGAATAATCTTTGTTGCTGAGTTTTATGGATCCTACAGAAAATGCAGTGCCATTGTGTCTGTTAGCAGTAGACTCAGTGAGGCTGGGAAAACCGCTGTAATTGTTTTTGCTGGATCCAAGAGAGTCGTTATAGCCAGGTTCCTTAGGTCCAGGTGTTCCAGGCCTAGCTTTATAACCGGCAATTGTTGATCCAGGTGGGCCTGGAGGACCTTTTCCAACGTTCACTATTGGACTGTAATAGCCAACATCTGTCGGACCAGTAAGCCCTGGAGGACCTTGGTATGAAGGTCCAAGAGGTCCAGGAGGACCTGGTGGGCCTTTATAGCTGGGTCCAGGAGGACCTGCTGAACCCTTATAGCTGAGTCCAGGAGGACCTGCCGGACCCTGATAGCTGGGTCCAGGAGGGCCGGGTGGGCCTTGTAATGTTGGTCCAATTGGTCCAGGAGGACCTGGCGAACCTTTATCGCCATTTCCAATGGGTCCAGGAGGACCTGGAGGACCTTTATAGCTATTTCCAATGGGTCCAGGAGGGCCCGGCGGGCCTTTGTAGCCGGGTTTGGTGGGTCCAGGAGGACCTGGAGGTCCGAATGGACCATTAGGGCCAAATGGGCCTTGCTTGCTCGTTCCATGGGGTCCAGGAGGTCCGGGTGGTCCATTGGGACCTGGTGGTCCCTTAGGACCAGGGGGGCCATTTAAGCCAGGTGGCCCGTGTGGACCTGATGGGCCATTCGGTCCAGGTTGTCCGTTCGGTCCAGCTGTTCCAAATGGTCCCACTGGTCCATTACCCCCAAAATTACCTTTGCCACCAAAAACTCCTCCATCACCACTACCGCCTTGCCCACCGTTACCACCGAAACCTCCATTTCCATCACCACTACCTTGACCTCCTTTACCTCCATTGCCTCCATTGCCACCAAATCCTCCGTGACCGCCTTGAGCACCAACTACATGATCGTAGGGAGCAGCAACATGATGGTATTGACCAGAATCTTCATCTAAAACATATACAAACTTTTCGTTCGTGCCAAAAACTTCATTTCAAATTCGCTCACTTTTGAAATTGTCACTACCACTGGGTCTCAATGCCGCAACAGATTGAAATGAAGGCGACTGGACACCCGGGAATCCTTCATATGTATGACCTTTGCCAGTATCAAATAGACCAGTGCCAGCAGGTCTGACAGGTTTTTTATTATTAACACCATATCTTTCAATTTGTGGACTTTTTTGATCCGAACCTTTGATGACTACACTGGGAAATTTAGAAAATCCTGGTGTAAATGAATCCTTTTTTTGATTCTAAAATATATCATGTATCCTAATAAATTATATGAGCAAACGTTAGATTTTACTTATTTCAACGTACATCTTCTACGAAAATTAGGGGTATATTGGCGCTGAGGCCACCTTCAAACTTGCCGCAGCCAATGGGAAAATAAAGCTCGTTCCACTGTAAAAGAACACCATTATTTTTGCCTCTTGCTGGATCATCGGGTAAAGGATATGTGATTACTGGCTTTTCGGGCTCAACTGTGCGATAACCGTGATTATCGGCAACATAATGTGTAGCACGCAAAATATGGTAGGGATCTATGTGGCCATAACAGCCATATGTGACACCATCAGGACCACGAGTTTCATGATGGAAATTACCGGTCTTACCAATATCGTAACCATAACGGTAAGCGCCTTAGCATTTGGAATAATTTAATTGTGGTTGTATATTTTATGGAAGAAATTTTAAATGAGTAAAATTTTATGAACAGCTAAATAACCTGCGACTAGTTTTCAACATCTGCTAAGTCTTCTAAACTGAACCGGACTGAGGTCAACTGAATTGAACTGAAAATTGTTTAATACAACCGATAGTGGACATAGGATAAAACATTTCAAGATTATGAAGCGGCAAGGAAACACTGCTCGCACAGATGTAAAGGAAAAGCAAAGGAGCTTAGGAGTTTATGTAGGAAGAGAGGGAAAAAGTATGTTAGGATAAGTTGGGTGAGGTGGTTATTGATGTCTTACAATTACAGTTCGTCTGTCGGATGTTGGTGTGTCAGTTATTGAAGTCGAATCTTCGGTCGGTTAATAAAGTCTTTGAGAAAGTGTTTTAAATGCCGATATATTTAAATAATTATATAACTCTCTTTCAGAGTTACTTTTATTTATTTATTTCTTTTTTTTTTCTTTTTTTTGGCAGTTATCGGAGTTGAGAAAAAAAGATGGCAAGAGGAGGTATGAGTATGCGAAGCTGATTGATTATGTACTACGAACATCCACTAACATATACAATACATACATACAATAGAGTGTGTGGATTGATATTGTGGCTTGTTTGTTTGTTTGTTTGTTTGATTGATAGACTGAGATTTTGTTTTATTGTTGTTTGAGAGGGAATATTTACAAGTCGATAAGTTTGAGTTTTAAGAGACGAGCACTATTAGATGCACTGCTGATAACTGATAACTACAGCGTTGTATTTGGTTGGTTGGTAGATTGATTGGCTGTTTGCTGGTGGATTTTATTTTAATTTATATATTTTTTTTAGTTTTAGTATTGAAGCTACAGGTTACTTAAATGTAGTTTATTTATTTTCTGTTTTTTTATTTAATTTATATTATTTTTGCTTGTTTTGCATTTAAAACAAAAAAACTACATTTTAGCTACAAAATGGATTAGGTATTTCACTACATCCAACTAAGATCAATATTAAAACGTGTTTAATATGAATTTATATAATTTTATATTTTAAGGCTACAGCACGCTACGTTAAATAGAAATAATTGACATTGTTTTTGCAGACTAGTAATTTGATAAGTACGATAAATAAAAAGTTTTACAATGATCAAAATTTAACAACAACTATCTACGAAAAGTTATTAGTTAATTAGCTTTGATGTCAAAATAACTAAAGATGAATTGATTGCGTTCCAAATTCTAAAAAAGATTTTCTTATATATATAAATGTATGCAGAAAGTTTTTGTTTTTTTTATGGAGGATGTGATGAATCATTTGTTCAAAAATTCTGCAAAATATTTTAAACAAAATGGCCCACTGTATCATCCTTTGTGATTTTGATATAATGACTGTTTTTTTTACAAGAAAAACAAAAATCAAATGTGGAAAAGAGAGAAGGAGAGAATGGTTAAAGAGCGAATCTAAGATATGTATGTATATCAAAATTTTTTACTTTTTATTTGAATGGGAAACTGTGGATGAAATAGCGTAATAAAACCTTTACTTACTGGTGTCGAAGTTTGACGAATAGTATTGGTTATTGGAAGTTTTTGGATCTTTGATGTCAAGAATGAGACGTCGATTCTCGGAATCCAATTTCACGGAGAGCACGCAATGCACTAAAATGCAAGCGACGGCCTGCAAAAAAAAGGAAAAAAAATATATTTTTTTATTAGTTGGTAATTAACACATGATTTATTTTAATACTCGTATTAATAATAATTTTATTAATAAATTGTTTAACTTATATTTTTCTTCTTGTCGAACGTTAATTTTTGTTGTCAAGCAAAACTTGTATAAAAAATTGTAAATCTTCCATATACAGAAAAGTACAATAATTTAAATATTAATATATTTTTTATTTAGATTTATCACAGATTTAGCAGCTTACCATCTTTTGAGCTATCCTAACGTTTATCTCCATTCTCAGACTCTTTAGCACTAACCCTGTTGGTTGTGTATCAGAGGAATAAATAGAGATGTGTCACACATTTAGTCTCTATTTATAATATAATTGCTAACTGGTACGTAAAATTAGGTGAAGTTGATACCCTGCAGTTCTGAAAGTTGTGAAGGTGAATTGATTTAACTGTTTCCCATTAAAGTACAAAACTTTATATAGAACTCTTATTACGATACAATCACTCTTTGTTATATAATATAACTGCTAACTAGTACATAAAAGTAGGTGAACTAGGTGAACTAGGTGAACTTGATACCCTGCAGTTCTGAGAATTGCGAAGGAAAATTTATTCAACTGTTTCCTTATAAACTGCAAAGTTTTATATAGACCTTTGTTATGATCCAATCAACGATTTTTATATAATACAACTACTAAATGGTACGTAAAAGTGGGTTAACTTGATACCCTGCAGTTCTGAATATTGTGAAGGTGAATTTATTAAACTGTTTCCTATTAAACTACAAAGCTTTATATAGACCTCTTATTATGATCCAATCATCGTTTCTTATATAATATAATTGCTAAATGGTACATAAAAGTAGGTGAACGTGATTCCCTGCAGTTCTGAAGATTGTGAAGGTAAATTGATTAAATTATTTTCCACTAAAGGGAAAAGCCTTATGCAGGACCTTATTATGAGTACTTTTCGATCTTCGATTGTAGTTGAAAGTGCTGATAGAATGAATTTTTATTTGTTATTGTGACTCACACACAAAGATTAATGTTGCTATTGTGAATTTCACTTACTGTGATTCTTAAAAATACTGCACCAGCTAAAAATTAATTTTCTAATTCAAAGTAAAATTAAAAAAAACAATATGTTACTACAAAGGATTCAAAAAAAATTCTGATGAATGCAGAAAATAATTGGCAGATTTGTACACACCCTGGAAATTTATTCTAGTAGGTCAGCTGTTTTTCTTCAAAAGGTTTTGTCATGTATAACCATTTTGCTTATCTACACCCAGAGAAAAAAACTGCTTAAAATCAATAAGAAAGCCATATTGCATTAATAAGAAACATTAACGAAATTCTAGTCGTGTTGAAATTTATTTTTTCAATATGGAAAAATATTTAATTTACAGTATTAATTTATTAATTTTATTTATTTTTAAGTAACTCAAAATTTAAATTTAATAATTATTAAATTAATGTGATGCATTCGTATTTTTAAGTTGCATTGTTTTTCCCTGAGTGTACTTATATTAAAAGTTTGTAATTGTGTAATTTTATGGAATAAGTGTTCCCAATAGAGGACACACTGCAGCAATGCACTCAAGCTAAATCTATTTCAAGTATATATTTTAAAGTTTGCAATAATATTAAGTTTTTATGCTCAAGAATCATTGTTTATTTTGCATAAAAAATTCGTTGCTCAAAGAAACTTTCTCCTTTAACATGAATTTTTACATTTGATTCTCTTTGTTCGATAGCCAGCAAGGATCAGACATCGTTCGAACTGAATTCAGTCGGTTATTTTAGACACAAACCAATGATCAAACCCACGTAATTTAAATGAGTTTGAGCATAGGCTTGTGTTAAAAACTATCTACGGAATGAGTTTAGTCCAAGTCTAACGAAAACTCACAATAAAACCCATTAGACTTATGTCAGAATGTTCAGTCGATTGTTTTGACACAAACCAATAGTCAAACATACTTACATTGCATTAGACTTGGATCGAAATCATTCTGTAGGTCATTTTTGACACAAGCTTATAATCGAACTCATTTAAATTATATGGGTTTGATCATTGGTTTGTGTCTAAAATAACCAACTGAATGAGTTTGAACGAAGTCTAATCTCTGCTGGCTATCAAACAAAGAGTATCAAATGTCAAATTCATGTTAACGGTGAAAGTTTCTTCGAGCAACGAATTTTTACCCAAGAGAATCAATTTGCAAGGGCTTATAGCAGAAAATATTTAATAGTATTTTAATATCAAATATTTGACCCAAACAAATGATCAAATCCACTTAAACCCATGTAGGGTTTGATCATTGTTTTATGTCAAATATGAACTAGTGAACGTGTTCGACCCCAGTCTATATTGCATGGTTTGATTAAAGGAGATTTGTGTCAAAAACCACCAACTGAATGAGTTCATTCCAATTTGAAAACTTGTGTGACTTAAATGGGTTTTGTGACAAAAATTGATAAGTGAAGGAGTTTGCCGCGAGTCTTAAACGTTGTTAAGCTGCATGAGTTTCATTTTAGTTTTGTGTCCAACATGACTGACTGAACGAGTTCGAGCCAAGTCTAGCGAAGTTCGAAAATCGAATGCAACTCATAACAAGAACAATTATAATAGATATAAATTCATATACACGGCAGAAGGGAGCTTAGACAATGGAACTTTTTAATCAAGTGTACCAAGGCGCCAACAAGGCCCCTTTTAAATGTTTTTTTGCAAAAGTTTTGAATATACTTGACTTCACTGCCACTATCACGAAGGATCTTTGAGGCATGTTATGTATTTCAAAGAAAGTCCTTAGTTTTACTGGGGCTGGAAATTAAAATTATTGCAGACAAGAGAACAGTCAAATGTAGTGTGGCCCAATTAATAACAATGAAAACGGTCTAAATCTTATTATAATTAACGAAGTAGAGGCCAGGTAAAATGTATTTTGTCTTGAAATAACTTGCAAAACATTTATTAGCAAAACTTTATTATTGACTTCTTACAATTACTTTAAGAACTGCTGGGTACTATCAAATTATTGTGATTTGAATATTTTTGCCTTTCGGAAGTAGAATTAGGAAAGAAAAAAAAGTAATACACATTAAACCAAGAAAAGCACTTAACAAAAGAAATCTTAAATTAAAAATCTTAATGACATTTAGTATATTAAGCATTAATTTTTTTTTTTATAATATTTTCAACAATGAATTTATTCTTTCACGTTTTATTAAACATAAATTTTAATGTATTTATTTGTGGCTCGTTATTATATTACCAGTTATTAAAATCCGGTTCAAAATAACGTTTCATATTTTAAATGTCAAATATAATATTTGCTTTAATTTTTTTCTTTATTTTATTTTATTAATTATTTAACTGCTTAGTATTTTATTTATTTGGGATGAAAGAAATACTGACTAATACAAAGTAATAATATAATTGTATATGTAATCGTATTTTTTTGTTTTTGTTAAGAAAAAAACAATTTGCATTTAGGCAAATTGTTGCAAGAAAAACGCACTTGCGTAAATGTCATTTAAGCTTAAGAAAAAGCAAAAGAAAAAACTTCAAATTATAAACAATATATACAATTTGAAATTTCATGCAACTATTTGCTGTGTAATGATTGTGTAATATACTCGTACATATATATATTTTTTTCCTTTGCAGAATGCCAGTTGGAATTTTTTCAAATGCTGATTTCATACAAGTACATATGTACATACCTAAACATACATGAATGTATAAATGTACTTTGGAATTTTTGTAAGTTTAATCAATTGTCATAAATTTTGCTGTATTTTATTTTCATAATAATTTTGTGTAAACTTTTGAACTTTTTGCTAATTCTAAATAAGAATTTTAATAGCCTGCTTATAAATACACATATCTCTTAGTTATAATTTTTGGCCGCCAAGTTTGTAATACAATGCTGCTGTTGCCAGCTCACTCTTTCTTTACTCACTTTATTAGCAGCTAAATACTGGCGCTGTAAAGATCAGCAAGAAGGTCGAATTTCCAAATAATACCTTAATTATTTTACTGCTTTTCGACCACAATGAAAACCAAATAACAATAAATGTAAATAATATTTACAAACAATAAATATAATAATATGTATGCATGTACTAGAAGTGAGCACAAGACGTGAAAAAGTGCACAGTATTGTATTTTTTTTAAGAGCGAATATTGTTTGCAGTGGCGAAAGTAATTGAGTGTAAAGAAAAAATAGAGAACAATGAAACAAAATATACTCAAAACCATTGCACATCAGTTGAACCGAGAGTTGTGTCAAGTGTACAATATTTTAATTGTACACTTCATAGTACACAATACTTCATTTCACAAACTGAAAGTTTCATAAAGTATCAAGTGATAATAAAATAATGCAATACTTCTAGAATATACAACTGTAATATTACTATCTATCATCATCATCTAATAGAATTATTTATGATATTGTCCGATTATCTTTAGGAAGATAAATTATTTATACCGATAGATTATCTCCTAAAGTACAATTTTACAATTTTGCTAAATTATCTGAAGGAAGAAAGCTATATTTATATATGTGCATGTATATATACAACTACCATTAATTTTAATTTAAAGCAATTTTTAATGGTCAACCAAATTCAATTTATCACCGCAGGAGTCATCATATGTTCAGCATAAAAAGAAATTTTCTGACATAATATTTTGAAAGTTTTCTGATTGTTTATATTTTAAATTCAATATATTTTTTATATTCTAGTTAAAAACATATTGATATTATAAATTAATTGCGCATGTGATAAAACGCCAGGCTGAAAAAAATCAAAATTTTAATAACACAAAATACCTTCTTAAATGAAAAAATAAATAGTCAGTCAATACATTTTGAAATGTTCATTCAAAAACTTTCACTCAAACGAAAATATTTTAATTAATTTTAATTATTATTTTTCGAACTTAATTTGTTTCTATATTTATAATTTGAACGGGCTAAAGTTCTTATCGCTTTTTAAGCCAAATTACATGTGATAGTTATTAATGAACAAATAACATCAAAGTTAGTTGTAAATATTGTATAAATTGAAAATATTTTAATATAAAAAAGTATTGCTTTGATGATTTTCTTCTAAATGAAAAACTAAGATTGTATTTATATCTTTTTGATAAGACATCTTCCAAATGTTTGTAGGGAATGCTCAAATAAAATACATTGTTTGTTTTTTCCTTAACACATACACATATTTTTACACTTCTATGCTCATTTTACAATTGTCACTCGGTGTGCACTAGTGAAATATGCTGCGCAACTACAATAACTAATTCCCTTGCTTGGCAGATAAACAAATACCATTGCAAAATTTTTCTAAAAGAGAATACCAGTTTAAGTGTTCTCATAAAATCGAGATCTCTAAAAAGAGAGAACAACTCAATACTGTACACCATCAATATTAATTAAGTAAACATCTTGTGCTCACCTCTAGTATATACATACATACCCAGGTATGTATGTTCGTATGTTTGATCGCATGTCTTGAAGATGACTCTTCATATTTTACTTTAAACTAAAAAAGAACAATTTTCTGTTTTTTTTCATTCGAAACCGAACGACACGTACATACATATTAATTAAAGTTTATTATTTATGTTTGTATAATGTTTCAACATAAACATAAAAAAGATAAATAAAATATCTGCCGTATTCTAAACAAAAATTATTTGCATTCGAAGTGTTTATTGAAACAAAAAAATTCCAAGCAAATTATGTTTTTTTATCTGCCCGTATGAGTTTAAAAATATCGCTTAACTTGGCCGTTATCTTTAAAATAATCGAATGTTAGCAAATCTCTCACACCTGAGAACAATCATTTACCCGAAATCGTGCCCAGACCCAGCTCATTCTAGTCGCAAAGCCAAAAGATGGCACGAGAAACAGATTTACAAACAAATAAATAATCTACAATTTAATAACGGACTCTGCTCTATTTTGGATATAAGGTTTCCATATTTTATGCCTGCCAAGTGGAAATTGAGAAATTCAAATAGACTGAAAATTATTTTTAGAATTCAACATGAAAGAAATTTAACCGATAAAAATTTTTTTTTTAATTTCTCTAGACCAGCTACGTCCAAGTCATATGCAAAATGTGCAAACTTTTACATAAGAGCTTTAGGGCTTTCACTCCAACGAGAGTACAACATGCACAACATCAACAAAACAACAGGCAACAATGCTTGTAAGGTAAGAGTTGCAAAGAAATAAGAACAAATTTAAGAGCTTTCAAAGCTGTTTACCTGAAGTACAAATACGTATGTATGTGTGTTTGGACGTAGCTACCATAGACGTCTCCTCTAAACTCATTAGTACGTAAATAGAAAATAAGCAATAGCATATTTATTTTCTATGCACTATAATTCAGCTTTAAAAGTTTATCTTTGCATATTTTAAGCTTACAAATATATTTTTTATAATTTCTTTTGGGAATTTCCTTAATTTTCCGATGTTAAAAATTTAAATTTGCTGATTAAATCAAGTCTGAAAGCTTTGAAGACTTACAAACATATGATTATGTATTATGATTATTTTTTAAAATTGAGTCTATAGGTAGTTCTGTTTACTAGTATATTTTTAAAAATTTCCTTCTAGAATTGCTCCACTGTTCAATGCAAATTATAGAACCAACCAAAAAAATTTTAAATGTCAAGTTTGAATGACTGCTAAGTAAACATTTACATACATATGTACATACATATGTATGTACTTGTAACGTCAGTTTTGAGTCTTATCAAACAACCGTAATTATATCTTAAGTATTTTTTTCTTTCCCTTCTTTGAAATGGTTTTTTCTTCATAACAACTTTTGGTTTTCTATATTTGATATTTGCTAAAGGCGTGTTAAAGAGTGTATTGTATTTATACAACATTATTAGGTTAAGGTTATTTTGTTAAAAATCGAACCTACTTGGGCATTTCTCAGGTACAGTAAGCGCTACAGAAAAACTAGGCACAGACATAAAAATAGACAATCTAGTTTAATTTCGAAAAACGTTAAAAGTTAGACAACATTACATCATTATACAACCAAAAAAAAATTGCGACACAAAATTTTCAAGTATTTTTTTGAGAGATTAAAAAAGCTCCAATTCTTTTTACATACAAAATAAGCAAAATCTGTAGAAATTAAACTCGAAATTTCGAATAATAAACAATCTTTTCATATAGAAATGCTTCATAAAAAATTTTAAGCATGTTGGAAAATTCGAATTAAAATTCGTAAATTTGCCAATTAAAAATAAACGATCAATTCAATTGAAGATAAAAGTTTTTAGAGCTGCAACTTTTTTTATATACAAAATAAGCAAACAGTTTCGTAATTGATTTCATAATTTCGAAAAAAAATTGTTATTATTATCAAAAAAAACGAGTTATAAAATTGTTTAAGCAATTTCGAAAATTTTTAAATTAAAAATAAACAATTGATTACATTTAGGATATTTTATTTTTATATATAAAATAAGCAAAAGCGTTCGAAATAGAACTAGAAAGTTCAAATAAATGTTTTTTTTTCATATCAAAAATTTGTTATTAAAATTTTCAATCACTTTCGAAAATTCGGGTTGAATTTAGAAAATTAAAAATAAACGACTAATTCAATTTTAAAATACAAAATTTCAAGGCTCAAACTTTTTTTAAATGCAAAAAAATTAAAAGTTTTAGAAATTTTAGTCGAACGTTCGAATAAAAGCTCAATAACTCAATTAATGATACAATATTTTTAAAGTTACATACTTTTATATATACAAAATAAGCAAAAGTTCTTGGAATTAACTTCGAAACTTGGAACAAACGATTTTTATTTTCATATAAAAAACGCGTTTAAAAATGTTTAAGCATGTTCGTAAATTGCAATTGAACTTCGAAAATTAAGAATAAACGAATAATTCGAATTAACATAAAAATTTTAGAACTCCATTTTATTATATACATAATAAGAAAAAACTTTCGAAATTGATTTCGAAATTTCGAATTAACTATTTTTTTATATAAAAAAACGCGTTTTAAAAATATTTAAGCATTTTCGAAATTTCGAGTTCATTTTCGAAAATTCGAAAGTCAAAACTAAACAACTCATTCAATTTAAGATACAAATTTCAAAGCTAAAACTTTTCGTAAATGCAAAAAAAACTAAAAGTTTTTGAAATTTTAGTCGAAATTTTTTTTATAAAACTGTTTAAAAGTTATTATTTAAAATTTTTAACTTGCTTGGTTTTAATACAATGCTGCCGTCTAGCTCATTTGAGAAAATTCGTTTTCAATTTCGAAAATTAAAACCAAACAATATAATTAATCTTAGACACAAATTTTAAGGCTCCAATTTTTTATACCAAAAAGCATGAGCTTTAGGGCGTAATATTGTAAAACGCAACCCTTAACGTTGACCAATTTTGTATGTATTTTGTTTTTGTAATTAAAATTTTTTCGATTTAGAATTTGTCAACGCTTGGTGTTGCGCTTTACAAAATTGGGTCCTTAATTGAAAATATGCAAGAGTTATGTGTAACTCGAAAATTTCAATAAGCGATAGTTTTCCTATAACTGTTTAGTATTTATAAAATATTAAAGTAGCTTTAAATTTAAGCTTTATAAAAAAACTCATAATACGAATTTCATATATTCGAATTTCTTTTCAAGCATGAGAAAAAAACGAGTGGGCAAGGCCTTTGTAGGTTTATCAGTGTACATTTTTATTATTGAAACAAATTTTGAAAAACAATAAATTATTTGTAAGCTCGTAAATATCGAATTTTATTTCAAACTTTCAAAAACAAGTTTAAATTTTGTATAATAATTTTCTAAGACAAAAATACCACAAATTTAAAGTTTTAATTGTGTGAAATAATTTTGTTAAGGTAAAAATAGAATACTTCTCAATACGGGGAAATCCAGGGTTGTGTAAAGTTCTAACGAATACTCATACTTATATTTTGAAGCATTTGCTTTCAATTAATAATCTTTAATTTTTGTTTTAAATGAAAAAAATATAAAATAATATTTATCTCTTTTAATCCAGCTCAAAATTAAAATAATAAAGTTTATGCAATAATTGTAACTGTCAAGTCCTTCAGCTGTGTTTTGCAATTTTATAAACGTCATCGATCGCTGACATTTGACCTAATGCTTTAGTAATCAATATCAGCATTATCGTAAGCCCAGTTAAATGTGCAACATAATGACATATTAATTTTTAACAAATAATTTGCAAAGTCATAATCATTTATGACATGAAAATATCTCTCAAATGAGTTTGAGTCTATTGTCTGTGCAGCACTATGCTAACGTAGCAAATTCTGCATTTTTGCAAAATTCATAAATTTTCTATTAAGTACATGTCCAGTTGACAGGTCCAACAAATCACTAATAAAAAGGAAAATCATTTTAATCCAAATACTCATACTAACAATTCTTATACTCAGCTAAAATGCTGGTGCAGGCAGACAGACAGACAGACAACAAATGATGTGAACGCCCGCCCCATTGATATTATGTACTGGCGCAATTTAAACCAACATCACGTTTCTGTTAGTTAGTTTTTTCTTCTTTTATTAACAATCCCCCCTCCCGCTCATGCATCTTAAGACATTTGTATGGCGTGTGTACACAAAGTGAATTGATTATGGCTCTTTGGTTTTGATTACCCCCCTCTTTACATGAAACGCGTTTTAATTAAGAACCAGTTACGAGCACATAAAAGATGAATGTTCACACAAATTGTTTCTAACGTTTTGGGCTGTTTGTTGTGTGTCTGTCTGTCTGCACAAACAGTCAAATGGTAATGATGTTATGTTGAAGAGCGTCAAGAAAAAGTGTTACAAGCTATTGTGCGTGCATATCAAAATATCTGTGTGTGTACATGACATTTGTGCGAAAGGTACATACATATGTATGTATGTATGTATATGTGTGTAATATTAGGCTTGAAGCTGCCAGCAGTGGAAATCAAATGTTCTAAATCTGTTAAGCAGAATGTTAATTTCTTCATAAGAAAATTCATTTTGACAAGGCCACATTTTTCCCCCCAAGAGACTAGAACTCATTATTTTATGATAAATCATAAAAAGATAAGTTGAAATGTCATGTCGTGTTGCTTATTGCGTTAGCAACTATTGCGAAGCAGGAATTTGAAAGCTGATAACAGCAATCTTACAACAACTTATAAATTATGATTTCGTCAGCAAAATCTTTAATGCTTAAAGTTTACATATGTACACTCAGGGAAAAACTGCCACTTAAAAATTAGAACGCGTCACATTAATTCAATAATTTTCAATATAATAGAAAATGTATATTGAGATACTTAAAACTAAATAAGATTAATAAATTAATACTGTAAATTAATTGCTTAATTTACAAAACCTCTTGTATTTCTGTATCGATTGTATTATCATATTAAATACAAGAGTGTAACATTTTTTGTATGAAATTTTCATATCAAAATTAAATACACTATTACACTTTTATTTCATATGTTTTTAAAATGTTGTATTCAGAGAGAGGCTCTCTGAGAGAATTTTTATGTAGCTTGTTGTTCTTTTTTCATTAAAAATACAAAATACATTAATACACTACACAGAGGGTGTTCACAGGTAAAAAACAAAAAGTGTATTTGATACACATATACACAATTCAAATTGTTGTGAATTAAGCAAATATTTTTCATATTGAAATAAGAAATTTCAACATGAATAGATTTTCGTTAATATTTCTTATTAAGTCAATATGGTTTTTATTAATTTAAAGACGTTTTTTCTCTGGGTGTATGGTCACATAAATATACATACACGAGTACATATCTGTGGCAAAATGGAAAAACTTCTTGAGTCGAGATAAGCTGATTTTGAGTAAATGGTACCTCCCTGAAAGTACCCCTGGTCAAAATATGAATTAATTGTGTGATTTTTCTGGAAGTTATAGCACTCCAACTTACGACTTATCTTTTTTACACTTCTAATCTCATTTGGAATAATAGATTATACTTTCCGAATTTAACTGTAAAAGAATTAAATTTTTTAAAATCGACTTGAACGCTTAAAAGTGTTCTCCTGTAAAACAGTCAAATATCACTTAAACACTTTTTTCTTATTGCCACAGATATACATATTCCATAAGATTCCCAGTGAAAAAAATGGAAGTCATTCTAGTTGAACTACATTTTCATTGCTTCCAAAAAATCGATATTTTTAATTTGCCGAAAGTAAGCAAAAAGCCAAGTAGAAGCTTATTTTAGTCCTACAAAACCTTGTAACTCCTCCATAGTGTTAGAAAATACTCACCAGAATTTAAAAAAAAAATAATTTTTTTAAAGAAATTTATGAACTAATTTTATTCTAAAATTTTCAAAGTTATTTGCTTAAATTTACATGAAAACACTGTTTCGGTCTTAAATTGGTATAAAAAGAAACGAATTGTTAAAATAGGCAACTATTTATAACAAAAGCCATGAAAGGTGGCAACTTTGTTTTCTGATTCTATGCAGTTATGCGTGTTTGTGTGCATGTGCTTGTGTGTGTGTGAGCACGTACTGCTTAAATGCCATATTTCATTATTCAAGTAATCGAAGTTTATGTCATAATTTTGATAGATTTTGCTTTTAAAATTCTACAAGTTGTCAGTAGATTTTGAAAAGCAGACAGACAGTAATCCCCATTTCCGAAATGCTAAATTATGTGTTAAGTACGAGTACATATTTTATTTAAAATTATGAAGTTTGAGTTTTAAATAGATTAAACGTTTTGGCTTAATGCCCTAATTCAGTAAGAAGAATTAGGATGGTTTTGTTTGAAAATACTTCTGAGTTCTTTTGTTTGAATTCAGTAAATTATTTTCTTCAAAAATAGTTGCTGTCTCTGATAATAAAAAATCAAAAGACTAGGGTGCTGATGAAGTGCGTGGCTGCACAGAAAAGTATCGGTATTTCCCCCAGCTTAAAAGTCTAAGTTTAATTTTTCTTCTCTTCTTTAGAAACTCACATTAATTAATAAAAATATTTCATTCAATAAGAATTGAAATTACTGAACTTAAGCCTGACTATGAATCATTTTTGATTAAAGTAAAAATATTATTACCATATTTTTAAAACATAAAAATTAGTTTGAAAAATATATGTATGTGTTGGATATAATGTTTGAATCAAAATCATAAAGCAAATACACGAACCTTCTAGCGTAGACAACAAAATAATTATTGTTTGAAACTATAATAATAAATGATGCTTTTTACCGTCCATAGACAAGACGGCACAATCGTCGAACTGAATTAGGGCATAAATAAAAAAGTCAAGTCTTCCTATTGTTTTTTTATTACGATGCCCGTACGTCTGTCACAGGTTGTTTTCTCAAGAACTGTAAGGGCCATATGGTCCTGAAATCTTCACAGTATATGTGAAAATAACAAATATGTAACGGTTAAAAATTAAAGGGTGTTTTAAATCGAGCAACGAAAAGTGTTCAAATTTTAATATTATATGCAGAGAATTATAAATAGACAATTGAAATTTGCAAAATTAGTGCCTTTTTATGCAGACCACACCAATTGACACTGAAATTTTTAAAATCATAATTAAAGAGTTTTCTATCAGTTTGACCCAAGCTGTATTTTTAAAAACCCTAAAGAGTCATTTCTTGAAATCTTCAATAAAGCTAAAACTAAAAATTCACAAATTAAAATAAAAAATGCCGAAACGAAAAAACGTTAAATTTAAAAAATTATTTAAATGACAAATATCACAAAAATTAAATAAATCGCTTAAATGCCAAAAAAAATCAGCAAAAAGTTCGCCAAAAAAACTAAAATTAAAACCGCCAAAAACCAAAAAAAGGATAAAACACATCAAATCACTAAAAACCTATATGGTTAAAAAAATGGAAAAAAACATTAAGAAATTGTAAAAATTAAAAAATCACTAAAAGTAAAAATATGTAATATACTGTACTAAAAAAATCGTAGTGGTGGCAATCTTTTGAAATTATCAAAAACGCTTATACTAAAAATCCCTAAAATTATATGCTGAAACTAAAAGTCACAAAAATACAAAAAAAACGCGTTAATTAAAAAATCACCAAAATAAAATAGATCACTAAAATGCAAAGAAAACACAAAAAAATAAAAAGTCGCTAAAAAACTAAAAATAAAATCGCCAAAAACCGAAAAAACCCCAAGAAAAATAAACGAAAATAAACGCCAAAATGAAAAAGTAGCTTAAATTCAAAAACTACTGCATCCCAAAAAAAATCGCCAAAAACTGAAAAAAACGCCAAAAACTACAAAAAAAAATCGCAAAAACTAAAAAAAAACAAAACAATTTGCAAGAAACTAAAAAATTGCCATTAACCAAAAAACCGCCAAGACGAAAAATAAGCTAAAACTAAATAAATGGCTAAGACTAAAAATATGTTTTGTAAAAAAAAACAAAACAAAATCACCAAAAACCGAAAAAAATCCCCGAATTGAAAAAAACGCCAAAGCAAAAAAAAAACATTAATATAAAAAAAGTCGTCGAGAGCCGCTAATAACCAAAAACATCTCTAAAGAAAAGAAAAAAGTGCCGTACGAAACCTTTATTGAGCGAGTCAAAGTAGCATTGCACTGAATTTATTATATTAGATTTTGTAAATACAAAAGCTTTTTTCGTTCTGAAATTTGTATGGAAAAAATATATTTTGAAACCAATTTTTGTTATTTTTCATACAAATTTGAATCGTTTAGAAAGGGATTTTTTTAATGTGCCCATGAGTGCTGAAAAATTAAAACCAAACGAACAATTAAAAGAAGAAAAAATTTTCCATTACACCTGATCTACACCTAAAACAAAGTATCCAGGCTCTACGCACGACAGTGAAAATTACTCCCGATTCGGGTAATTAGTCACAAAGCGGCAACACCGTTGCATTGTTAAATTTTTGATTACTTGAGAATTTTTAGTACACTTACGTTTATGTAAATAAAATAATAAAATAAGTTTTCTCATAGACAAGCCTTTTAGATCGAATTTTTTTGTTTGCCGGGTATGACTTACTTCAGTCACGTAGGTCTTATTTATCACTAGTATTAACTTTTTCCTTGGTCCTTCAGGCAGGACCAGAGTTGCCATAGTGTAGTAAAAAAATATTGTTGTCTATTGGCCCCTCAAGGTTGGCAACATAGCTGGTTTATGAGAACTCTATTTAATTTACATTATTACATGAATTTAATATTCTACTTTGTAATTTATTTAAAAAATGAACTGGCTAGTTAAGTAATTAAAATTCGATTATTTTTAGATAAATCAAAATATCTTCACTCGTATCGATTTTATCGAAAAGTTGTTAATTTTTATAATCCGGACCCTCATTTATATTCTTGTCTTGTCTGCTTGTGTGACAGCAAAAAAAAAAGTTAACTTCAAAGTTCTTAAAATATGAATATCGAATGAACTGGTGTATGGGAAAAAAAGTTTATGTATTAATAAAAATTAAACAAAATCACTTTATGGATTTAAAATGTTTAAATGACATTTAATACAAAATATATGCATATACGTTTATATGTATGTGCATATGTATATATTAAACACACTTATATGTAAATATGTATAAGAATAACATCATACATATTAAACAAAATATATACATGCAATAATATTCTGCATATAAATTGTTAAAGTTATTTTAGTTAGATATTTACGGTTTTAACAAAAAAAAAAAACAACAAATTCAACATTTATGAAATTATCATAACTTGTTTAAGTTTGAGAATTTATTTAAAGAAATACATATTATATAATTTCTTAGAATAAGCGACAAACCACATTTAACAAAATCTTTTAATCATTTTATGGTTTTGGTATTCAAAAGCTTCTTCAACTCTAACTTGACCATCATTTTACTCGTACGCACTTATTAATACAACTTTGAGAATAAATACTCGTATCTATCTATAACTGCTTTTTGCATCTGCCTGTTGCCGGCGACTGACGGCGCGAGTGAGTGCTTGACTGCCTTTACATTTGTCTGCGCCTTTTTGGAAAAGGCCAACCAGACAACATAATCATTCATTCATGTTTCTGCTATTTGGGTATTTTGGTGATAATTGTTTTAGTTTAAAATATTTTCAAGCTTTTTTTTGTTTTTGTTTTTTTGTAACAGTTTAATTGCATTTAGAATGAATCAAGTGAATCTATGAGTTCAGGGTTAAACTCAAGATACACACATGCTTTTGCTTTTAATGGCTTTTATTTTTAATATTATACTTCTCACAGAGAATTTCGGGCATTCTATAAAATAATTTAAATAGCGGACTATATTATTGAAACATTTTGTCTGTGTTTTTAATATAAAAAAAGAGTCCGACTTTGCCTCAGTTTACTTATTTTAACATTTTGTTTTTTATTTAATCTTAAACCAGTTTCCAGCTGCAACTTTTTTCATAATTTTTTTTTTTTTGGGAATATGCGCCGCTTAAATTTTATTTTGTAACTTGCACTTTTGAAGGTCTTCATTTTTTGCAGCTACACAAAGTGCATTCATGTTTATCTCGCAGAAGATACTGAATGAACTTGACATGACAGTGGTGTGTGTATTTATGGAACCTTTTAATTATTGTTATTTTTAAAATCTTACAAGTCCTCTGAATTTTACTTCATGCAATTAAATAAGGTTTTTTTAAGACATTCATACGTGTTGCTTTAATAGTATTACATATTTTTTTTATTCTTATTTTTAGGTATTTACATACATGTCGTTTTAATAATTTTTATTATCGAAATACCCAAGCAAGTTTTTCTTTCATTTCATGCCTTAAGCAATACATGTATGCATAACTTGATTGCAGGGGTTTTTTTTACACTACATTTGATTTTGTAATAAAATCCTTGCTGTGATAAAAGAAAACAAGTTACGTAATAGTTACTTTGTAGCTCCCTTTTTAAGTTAAACTACAGAAGTTGGAAAATGTTTTGTAATGTACACCAAAAAAATTATTTGTATTATTTCAAGCCCAATTTAGGACTTTAAAATATGTTTTTTTTTTTAAATGCACCAACTTCATAAAAAAGCAATAAAACAACAAAAACAAAATAAAAATTTCCTAGATTCAGTTATATAAAATATTTTTATATGTGTGCTATCGAAAATAGGTTGGCAAATTGTACAATAACATATTTATGAGTTTACTTATAATTATTTTTGTCACTAAATCTAAATTATTTTTGCTTTTAATAGGCTATTTACACATACACAAAATCCAGCAGATTTCAGTTGAAATTTTTATGAAAATCTAGACCGTTCACACGAAGTCTTTTTGGTACTTATCTGTACTCTTGATTAAAAACAATACCCATTAACTGAAAATTTTTTAACACTACAACCAAAAAACTGCAATCTAGCCAATTCACAAACCTTTTTAAGAACACAGGCTGAGTTTTTAGTATAAATTTGAGAGAGAGAAAACCATAGTTAGACACTTGAAATTCTTAATGCCCATTTCACCAACTCTATTTAAATATATAAATTAATATTTAAGAAATTTATTATTCAACATATTGTCATAATTATATTTTAATTTTAAATTTATTTGCTGGTGGTTCAGCTTTGTATATATGCATTTCATTGTTGCTGTAACAAATCATCAGTAGACTTCAACCACACATTTTGAATAGTCACACGTACAGTTTCGTAAGAATTAGTAAAGTAGAAGCATGTAAAACATGATATTAAGTTTTAATGGAAATTACACCGCCCACTTTTTGAAACAAAAGATTGTGGCATTCTAAGTGCTTAAACCGTTTGCCAACTTTCGTAGGGATCGGATAAAAAGAAAAAGATATATTTTAATACTGAGCTTTAATGCACTATTGATTTCTTTTTCAGAGCAAAGGCTGTATGCCAAGTTTAATTGGAATTTAGCAGAACTATATGATATATAATATTAAATATCAATGGACGTGGCTCCACCCATATTTTTATATTTGATATTGTGTCAAATTTGTAGCCCAAGGTGAGTGATAAGCCTTGCTTGATTAGTTAGCGGATCCGCTCGAGTTGATCTGATATTTCGGAAACTAGATATATTTAAGATTTATAAATGTTTTGTTAAATTTTACTCACTGATAATGTTAAAAAAACGAAAAGAACCGAAAAAACCCGGTTTTAAACAATCAAATCTGCAATAAAAAGTCTCCTAACCAGCCCAAAAATGTGTTTTCCGGAAAAAAATCATAACTTAATAAAAAAAACAGTTCCGAACCGGTTAAAAAATAGCCTATGTCTTATGCCGATAAAGTAGCTTTCTTTTGATGAAAGAACTTTCAAAATCCGTTTAGTTCTATTATTTTTTTTGTTCTTAAATTTGTTGTTCTTTAATTTTTTGTGCAAATACGGAATATGGGCATATCTACGAGAAAGTTTACTTTTTTGTCGCGTGCGACAGCAAGAAATTAACCTAGTATTTCCAAACAATGCAGAGCTGCTAACAGCCTACACACTACACACACTACTATATAAAGAAGTAAAGAAAAGTTTAATTTTCTTTGAAAAAACCAAACATGTTTGTTTGGTTTCTGTCACACGCTACAAAAAGTTGAAGTTCCTGTGAAAATTATAATATTTATTTTGCAAATGTAAATTTTTAAATTGCCTGCTGCCTCTTTTAATTAAAAATTTTGTGTTGCTCCATAATTTTTGTCTAAATTAATTAATTGATTTAAATTAAATCTTTTCCCATGTCCCTCTTTTATTTCTTTTCAATTGTTGACGTGACCTCAGCACTTATGTATGCTTTTTATCAGCGTGACAAGTGTGGGACAATACACAATAAAATTTTGACACCTAAAAAATAAGTTCTAAAAGGAATTAAAAACTAATTAAGAACTTGGTTCTTGAAAAAAAATAAAAGTTACTTGTCTTAATATTTGTTAAGTTTATAAAGAATTCACGGATTTTCTCATGGATTCTCAAAGTCATTGTTGCCAGTTTTGTTTTTTTTTCTTTATACTCTTTCCATATCAATCAAATTTTTATTATCATTTTGTTAAACGAACCATCGAATTTATATCCGCTTTAACTGACCATAAGATATTTTAATATAAATACGTATTAACTGGTGTGATTTCATATAAAACTTGTATAATTTTATTTAAAAAAATATAAAACCCAACAAAAAAAACAGCAGTTACACAATAAAACTTAAAACAAATACTCTTAGCATGTTAAAATATATACAATCACACATACTGGTATAGGTATTTTAAATAAAACTAGATTTTTGCTAAAATAAAATTTATATATATTCACTCGCCCAGATTTTAAAACTTTGCTGATGAAGGTGATGTCATCTTAAAAAAAGTCATATTTTTTTTTAAACTAATTTAAATATTTTATATTTTCTTAATCTGGATTCAGTATTTGAAAATAGCAACAAATTCAATATTTAATTTATAAATAATTCTTAATTTTTATATTAGAAGAAGAAAATAAAACATCCGCTTTAATAACTAAAGCTTTTATACATATATGCTAAAATTATATTTATTAAGGCAATAAATATTTATAAATACAAGTAAAAATGTTGTTGAACTTTCTGTGGCCACTTATCCAGTTTCCTAAACACGTAAGCTGTTAATTAGCTTTCAGAAACTACTTAAAACTATAAACATACTCGTATATGTTGTTTTATTTTAAGGTTTTTGATCTCAAACATTTGAATTCTAATTTTAAATAATTGTCACAATCGTGGCAATTTTATGCGAAGTGCGTGTATGGGTGAGTGTGTGTGTTTGCCGGTTAAGAATCATTTTAATTAAACTTGTATTTGACATGCATATCACATGCGATGTACAACTGCTTCAAAACAAACACACCAACAACAACTTATTAAATGCTAATTAATTGGCTAAAAGCCTTATGAGAATTTTTGTTTGCTGATTAGTGTGCAAGATTCTAAGCTTCTTGACATTTTTATAGAAAGTGTTTTTTTTTTTTTTTTGTTAAAATGCCAAATACTGATTATAATTTAGACACATCGATTTGTTACGGCCAAACGGCTTAGCTGAGTGTCTGACTCATTTGGCGTTCAAGCGCAATATTTATTTGACACTTGCACACTAATTTCAAACAAAAAAGGTAAGAAATTTGATTTTTGGTTTTTCCCATTTTAAACCAGAATTTATTTGGAATTTCAAACAACTGAAACATTAACTTAAACAGTCTGAGAGTGTGTGAAAGATAGACTGAGAGAGAGGGAGAGTGTTATAAAGAGGGAGGTGGGTTTGAGCAAAATAAAGTTTAAAAAATCTGAAGATTTTTTTTGCGATAAGAAAATGTCACGAATAAAATTAAAATTAGAACTGGGTATTCACGACGTATATTTTCTGAACAAACTAGTATTTTTAAAGTTATGAGAAACACGCCGATAATAATGATTCTGGCAGAGAATCGCACAGCAGTGTTTTATTAGGGCTAATAAATCAGTCAATGATTATATAAGTTTTATTTTTAAATCTTATTCAAACACAAAATTTTGTTTTTCACCTCAAAGTTAAATAAATCTTAAATAGCAAACATTGTGCATTTAAGTGCTGTTTAAGTTCTACAAACATACCATATGTTTTGTGCTTGGCATGTACATGAACATCATGTGAACGTATTAAAAATAATTTCGCTTTCCATAATATTTGTAGGTCTGCTGTACTTAAAATATTGTAGTGCTACCGTACTTTCAACGTAATGTGATAATAACTTTAATTAGCTACTGAAAAAATTAAAAACTATTTAAATGCATTTAAATTTTTTATGAAACTTCACTTAAACTATGTTTAAATATTCACTGATTTATTAGACATTAGGAGTTAATTTCATAATAACTCACACTTGCAAATGTATATAAAATAATATATATATAAAAAGCAAATAATTATGTTAAACATTTTAATGCATTATTATTACACTTAAAAAAAGATCTAAGTGGCCAAATGCATTGTGACGGGTGTGACTCACTTTTTAGTTTTTCCTATAAATCAAATATATAAAATTTATAATTTAAAAAAAGGTTTGGAGGGCAAGGATGCCCTTTAACTTTAAACACTAAAAGAATTATATTTGTGCTAAAAAGGCTGTGCCGGGTGTGACCTTCTAAATCTCAGTTCTTACTGAACTACTATTTTTAAGTTATTTTCTGCATGAGCTTCCCTAGTAAAATGTTCATAGTCCTTTTAAATGCATTAAATTCTTACCGCCTGCAAAAGTTATATATTTTCCCCATAAAAACACTTTTTTTAAATGTGACGGGTGTGACCTTTAAAAAAATAATTGATTTTTTCAATGTATTTTTGATTATATTAAAAGCTGATATTCACTATACTGCAAAAGCAAACAAGTTTTGTGAAAATACCACCCTGTTACAAAGGAATTTGTAAATATTTTTATAATACATACATACGTGTATATAAAATTTCTCTAGATCGGGATTATATATGTATGTTTATTCAAAAGTCGCATGATTTTGTAGGTTAGTGGCTACTAGCCTAAACAACTAACTATCAGGAAAATTTTAAACGTTTCTCTAAAAAAACTTTTTCGAAAATGCGACGGGTGTGACCTATTATGAAAACTCGAAGGCTTAAAAGAAATATAATTTTTTATTGACTTCATTTATAAAATCAAAATAAAGAGACTCTGAAAGAACCTGTTTGATGGACTACAAGGAAGGTTACATTTAACTTTAATAATTTTTGATCTTATTTTCTAAAAAAAAAAAAATTTTTTCAAAATGTGACGGATGTGACCTATAAGAAGAAATAAACCTTTTTATTGACTTCATATATTTAATGATCATTTGCAATATAAAGAGACTCTAAAGAAACCTCTTTGAAGAGTTGCTGAATACCAGCAAATTGTTTTTGGTGGACTGCAAGAAACGTTACGCTTTATTTTAGTATTTCTTCTTTTTAGTCGGTTTCTCTGTTTAAAAATAAATGCAGTCCATATTTTCTTCGTTCTTTTTAAGTTTCTTCCCTTTTTATATTTTTCTATTTTTGATATCCATTGAGAAAATAGAATTTTAGCGCTACTGTGCCGGGTGTGACCAAATATTTATAATAACTATTAGTGGCAGAATAAAATTGAGTTTCACAAAGTTTTCTGCATTGCTATAACTTTTTAATAAGTACCATGCATTTATTATGTGCAATAGCAATTTTATTAATCTTTTTAAATTTTTATTGTGACGGGAGTGACAAAAAATGTTATTATCTCAAATATTCCATAGAACTCTCATTACAAGATACACAAAAGATGTAACGATTTTCATTAAGAAAGAGAGAGGGAATAAAAAGAAGCGTATAATAAAGACCAAATAAACAAAGAGGGAGAGCAAAGTGTTCAATACGCGCTCATGAGTATTTGCAAATTAATAAATATAGAAAAATTTTTTAATATATTAATTTTTTCACAACTGTTATTCTCTGGAATGTTTTTTTTTTAAATAAATAAATTATTTATATACGTTTATTTGTGTAGTGTTATTTAGGGTGGAATGGCCTTAATATGCTTCTTAAGCACCAGAGAAAATAAATTAAATACTGTGCAGCTTTTGAGGGAGTTTGGACGAGAAACAGTGTTATCCAAGGACTGGATTCACATGCAGTAATTTTTGTTGAGCAACTTCTTAGTTTGCTTGCCACGGAGCATCATGTGATGACTGCCTTATATTCTCCTCGCTCCCCCATAAACTCAAAAGTTGCTCAACTATATTTTTTTATATTGAGCGCAACCAAAGTGTGCGTCTTTTTGGAGAGTAATTTGTGAGTTAGAGTTTCTTGTTAATTTTTTCTGTCATATTTCATGCGTCAAGCTTGTTATTTTTCTGTGACCTACAGTAATATTAGGGAAGAGCAAACAAAAAACACAGGAATGTAAACTTTTTGTCACGTGCGCTGTTTTTTTTAAGAAAACCAAAGTTTTTTTACTTCTTTATATATCTATAAAGGCCGTCAATAGCCCTGCATAAGGTAAGATTTTAGGAAATGTCGCGACACAAAGTTCTGAAATACAAACATAATTGTTTGTTGTCATATGCGACAAAAAAGTGGACTTTCCCTTAAAAATTTCCATATGTTAAAATTTTGTATAGAAATACGAGTATATTGAATAAGATCAAACAATCTTTAAATGATTCGTAAGGTAAAAAGGTTGCATAATCTTTTTATCGCAACTATTTCTAGTGGGACCTATCTTAGTCGAAGATCGGATCATGTTTTATCAATTATTTGTAAGGCAAGAAGGCTGCACCAATTTAAAAAATTATTTCTTTGAAAATCTATCCAAACCATTTTTTCCCCCTCAAGTTTTTTCTAGGACTCGTCTAGCTCTGCAGGACACGACTCAATCCCTTGAAGGAGTTAAATATTATACAAAAATTAATATATTTCTTAATACTGATGCTTAGTTTTTATTTAATATTATTAAAAATATATTTATTCAGTGACATCATTGTTTTCGCCACAAATCTTATTCATTTCTTTAGTGTCTTGTGCAATATGTTTGCTTTTATTTTGCCTTAAAAGGAAAACCATAAACAAGTTACCTTTTGTAGATGAAACAAAGATGATTTACATAAATATGCTATTTAAGATAAAAGCGTATGAATTTCATAACCAATTTATTTATGAGCAACAAAAGGAATTAATTTTGCATAATCATTGCAAGTTTTATTTGTTAAACTTCAAAATATGAAGACATTAAAAATAAGGTATTGTCTTTTTTCAATAAAAGAAAAATATTTAAGCGAAAATAAGAGCGAAGCCATTTGACAAAGAAGCATGTTTTTATTTATACAGACTGCACAAAAAAAAGAGGAGGTTATAAATTCGTCTGTATTTTTTGACATTGCTACATTTGAAACCGATTGTAAAAATTATTATTTTTTGTCTGAGAGGGTATAGCTTCCGATTGATTACATTCGCAGTGTAAAAAAGTAGGCGGGGACAAGCCCACAAATTATTTTATTTGATTTTATGATCTTATTTAGTTGCTGCAAAGCCTAGCAAACACCTTTGCTTCTTGCAATTATAAAAAATGGGTGTGGCTACGCCCATTTAAATTTATTATTATATTTCACATGGTTATACTCAACCAATTTTTCAACAACTTAATACACACCTTGAGCTATAGATACAATCTTCCATTAAAACGTGGACGGAGTCACGCCCATTAACATTTAATGTTTTATTTCTAGTGGGTCTTCTTAACCAATTTTTAAGAAACTTACCACATACCTTGGAGTGTAAAATAGATACAATCTTCAATTAAAAAAAATAGCGAATTCATGCCAATTAAAATTTAATTTTAATTTAACGCACTTCTTCTTACCCAACAAATTTTCAAAACTTTTTTTGTTTGAAATACTTTACTTCCAGTTTGGTCTCATACATTTTTTTTCGAAAATGTTTAATCAGTACCTGAATTCAATAGCTTTTATTACGATAATCATATCGCTTTAATAATATATATGACGAACATTTTTCGACTTTGCTATTCATTAAAATATTTTAACGATATTCGCTGTCATTTGTAGAAAAAAAATGAAATCACAAGATTAGATTCGTTGAGGTTTTCTTTATACAGGGATACGAGTACCACATATAATTGAGTAAGATTATGCTGCAGACTATCGTAAAAAAATTACAGAATAACATTATCGTTACCGCAAACGAATAAATATGTCGATAAATATTACGATTTTCGGTACGCAAAAAGTTACAGAATCCAGGTACAAATCTTGGCTTTGAAGTCGATTTTTTTGGCAGAATAATTTTTTTAAAATTAATTTATAAAAATAAAATTTTTTAAAAATAAAGAAATTTCAAAAAAAATGTCAGCAGTATAAAAATCTAGTCAAGAAAATTTAAATACAGTCATTTTCACCTAAAACGCATAATGCTCTATCTACCAAAAAATTTAAAATTTACTTTTATTATAAATTCAGTCGTATTTCATCAAAATCTGCGAGAACAAAAATAACGATTTAATTAATTTATTGCATTGGAAAAATTCGTATTTAACATTTTCCATTTCAATGTGTTTTTCCTTCTTCTGCAATACTATGAAATGTCAGTTAGGACATTTTGCGTTTCAGGCAACGATATATGATGCCATAACCGCCAAGAAAACTTAAGCGACATAAATTTTTCACTTAATTTTTTTTTTTGACTAAAATCTATCATTCGCCATCGAAAATAATCGCTTTCATAAAAAAAGAGAGGTCAACAAATGTGTTAGCTAAGCTTTTTTTGGCGGTTATGGCTCATATTTTATATGGCTGAGTGTTCATTGAAAACAACATATCACAGGCAAAAGTGTCTAAGGGTCCGTATACATATTAGAGACCTGCATAAACAATCCTAAAATGTAAATACGTCTTGTTTTTTAAATGTGTTGTCGCGGCATGTATTATAGAAAACCAATAATAAATACTGTCGTATTATAAGCGAAACATGATGGAAGCATTGATGTACATACGTGTATATGAGCGTTAACAAACCACGAACACCCCTTGTTCATAAAAAAACAATCAACAGAAGTAGTATTGATGCGTGCATGCTTGTTATTTTGCATATTGTGTGCGTGTGTGTAAGATGTAAGTGGTAAGCTATTACGTGTTTAGGGTAGGTTTTTTTTAAGGCAAGCGCACACAACTAATATCAATGCATGTGTGCGTTTTTATGTAAGCTGAAAAATAAAAGAGCATGCACACAACTTATGTAGGTATGTATGAATGTACATGCTTGCGGTTTGTAAACACGGCACAAGCATCACAAATGTTTCAGTCATGACCTATTTTCTTATTTACTCCTATACCTGCAATAAGTTAAACAAATGTTTGGCCAACACTGTTGTTTAGTATTTCTTTTAGACCATTTCCCTGTAGTAAAACATTTGAAAAATCCCTTTTGTCTTAAAAGCTCTTGTAAGAGATCTTGTGCAGGCCTTTAAGACATATAACCCAACTCTAAAGATATCCTGGGAAATAACTCCCGGTTAAATAATTTTCCCCACCAATAAAATCCTGCAATTCTACATAAAAAAGCACCAAAGACCTCTCACTCTTAATTTATATCATTTTAAGGTACGTCATACTTCCATGCCGGGCATTTTGAAGATGCCTGCTCTAAACAGGCAATGAAACGACTAAAGAAAGTAATGAGAGAGAAAGAGAGTCAGTCAGATATTTTGTTTCCAACTGTATTATAAATTTCACCACTGTTGGTATGCCTAAACGTCTGCTTTACAAAAATCGGGTTTCCCCCCCAAATTTTCCACTTTAAAGGCTTTCAAAATGTAGTTAAATTTTACATTAAAAAAAACTAATAAAGCTAAGAAAAAAATATTTTATAACTCTGCCAGTAACTAATAAAAAAAATACTCTTTTCGTAGGCACAGCCGCAGCAAGTACTTTACCATGTGGTCGCCGTTGCCAGCTTGAAACTAGATACGAATATATTCATCAATTCAAATCAATTGATTAACACCTTTTTTTCTGCAATTCAGTAATTAAAGAGAAGAAGGCCTTGACAGCTGATGCTTGCAAAAATGTCTTTAAGTCAACAAGTCAACAATGCGTGATTGATTTTTATTACTATTTTATGACTTTTAAGTGGTATTTTTGTGCTATAAAAAATTCTTTAAAAATACAATTTTTTTAATTACTAATCTTTAAGAAAAAATATCCACTTTCTATCGAGGCCATTCATAGCAAGATCATTTAGTTATTTTTTATTATTATGAATTTTTTTTAGTGTTTTATTCTATTGAATCAACAGGTGTGTTTGGCAACAATATGAAATAAGTTAAATAATGCATTGTTAGCTTATAAAAAATATATGCAATATATTTAAAAGAGTAACTGAAAAAATTTAGAAAAAAAATTTTAACAAAAAAATTTTAAAACCCAAATCAAGCCTAAAAATGTGTCTATAGAACTTTAAAAGAAGAAAAAGCTTACACAGTTCCTGCACAAGCAAAAGTTAAAAGTAAAAAATTTGAATCAATATTTTGTTTATATATTCTTTATATTTACAATTCTACTGTAAGTGTGAATGTCACTGAACTCCTCGTAACTGCTGGACCGATTTTATAACTTTTTTATGGGTTTGTGTAGCGCCCTGGATGATTTAGATTCACAAATCAGATGGCACCGCAGTCGTTATCTAGGTTATTTATCTATACTGCAACTAAATGGCTGGATCGACTTTTTTATAATTTTAATTAATTAAAATCTATAATAAAAACTAGTCAGTCTTAGATCACTTAAATTATAAATAAGTTGCGAAGTGAAGACTTTAAGAGACAAGATTTGTAGCGCTAAATTATGAATAAAATATATATAATAATAATATATTTAAAGTATACTCTATCGCTGGTCAAAATTCATCAATTACAAAAAAAAATTAAATTAAAATTAAAATTAAATTTAAAATTAAAAAAAAAAAATCTATAAGATTTAAAAAAAGGGTTTTCTCACATTTATTCATAAAACAATAATTTTTGAGTTCTATTTGATTTCAAATTTAATTATGTGTCTTCAAAAATTCAACATTACAAATCTCAAAAAGAAATCATCAACAAAAACAAAACTGTTATCTAAAGATATTCAACCACTTGCAATACTATTGTGCAATATTGCAATATTATTGTGTAAAATAAAATCCATGTGTTACGAGTATATTAGAAGAAGCCACAATATATTGTATAAAATCAAATGCCTTTTGATATATGTTGCACAAAAAGGAATATGTTGTACTGTCTTAAAAATATTGTACATGTCATCTGAATATAACTATACACTTACAATATTATAGTACAATATTTTACAATAAATTTGCCTGTGTATAATATATATTAGAAGATTGCACAATAAATTTAATGAAATCAAATATTTTTTTATTTATATTGCACAAAATGGAATAGTTTTTACTGTATTGAAAATATTGCACAATAACGATTTACTAGCACTTAAGTGACTAAACGTTATTTTTCTCTTTTGTAAACTATTACAAATTGTTTAATAAACTTAACCTTATATACATAAATCTCATAACAAATAAGTTTTACAATTTCTTTTAAATAGATTGTACTTATTTTTACATATATTGTAAAAAAATGAGCAATATATTTTTTATTGTGCAACTATTCAGTGGAGTGGAGCAAAGTTACAATTAACAATAGCATTAGATTCTTAAAAATTATGTGTAGTCTATTGGTACCTTTTACTTTTGCATATATTATTAAAAAAATTGCTCAATATATTCGAATTTATTTTTTATATTGTGCAACTTTTAAATGTAGTGAATCAAAGTGACAGTAACAATGGCATTAGGTGCTCAATAATGATGTGTAGTCTATGGGTACCGTTTACTGTCACATATATTAAAAAAAAATTAGCAATATATTTTATTTATATTGTGCAACTTATTGAATGGAGTGGAGCAAATTGACAATAACAATGGTATTATGTGCTCCATAATGATGTGTAGTCTTTGGGTATTGTTTACTTTTACATATATCTATTGTAAAAAAAATATTGCGCAATATATTTTTTTATATTGTGCAACTTATTGAATGGGGTAGAGCAAAGGACAATAACAATGGAATTAAGAATTCAGTTATGATATGTAGTCTTTGGGTATGGTTTACTATTGCATAAAATTGTGCAATATATAGATATATTTTTTTGCAATTTATTGAATGAAGTGGAGCAAAGTGAAAATTAACAATTGCAATAAGTGCATAAAAATTATGTGTAGTCTACGGGTAGCGTTTACTTTTGCATATATTATTTTAAAAAAGATTGCGCAATATATATTTTTTATATTGTACAACTTATTGAATGAAGTGCAGCAAAGTGACAATAAGATAGGCATTAAGTACTTATGTAGTCTATAAGTGCCTTAAGGAAGTATTTATTGTATCAAAATTATATAAGCCCTTATTTATTATGAGTCAGGTTCATTGTCGACATATTATAACAGACAAGAACTGGGTCGAAATATTGATCTCGGTACTTTTGATGATAGAAAGTTCTGGTTGAGAACTTGGCCATTTTTCGCATTTACGTTTTTGTGAGGATGCACTTTAGAATAATTTTGTCCATCCTTGAGTATTATGCAAGATTGAGTAATGGTTTTTGCTAATTTTTTTTGTGGTAAAGAAGGCAAAAAAATTTCAAGACCTTCTAAAGGAATGAAATTTTCATGGCTCCTATACTAACCATAAGTGCATGTTTTCGTATTATTAAGAAGTCAAGAACTAAGTATATTAATGTATGATAGAATTCTCATTCGGCTTATATTAAAATTAATATAAGAATTTCTAGTTTACAGACATTTTGTTATCGATTACTTTCAGGCTGATAAAGGGTGCTGTAGTAATAAAATAACACTCGATATTTTTCCCTTTAAAAAGTTCTAATAATTTGAAGATTATATCTCTCTATTTTACCCTAACATTATGCTTAGCAGAGAATGCATATAGTTACATCCCTGCCAAACAAAAATGTTGCAGTAACATTGAATACAGAAACGACTGACTGCTCGCCCATCTTCATATGAAACGTATAAATTTAATACAGAGTCATAAAAAAATAACAAATAGCACACACGGCGTGACACGTACACGTACGTACGTACGTACTTTGTTTATTTGTGTAAATTTTATTTTATTAGTTATTGTTTTTTTTATTAATTCATATTTAAATTTACTTAAAATTTTGTTTATGGAACCGGATTTCGTAGAGAAAAACTATTTGTATATTTTGTTAATGATTTATTTTTTTTTCCAAAAAAAAACAAATATGGGCACTTCAAATAAAGTACTATTTTTTTTTTTTGATGATCTATTAAAGCAAAAATATTTTTATAAATAGTCATAAGTATTTATTGCCAAAAATTACTAAACCAAAAAACCACAAAAAAGATTAAAATTTTTTGCTACTTAAAGAAAGAGAAAGTGCTTGAAGGGTTTTTTTTGCTGGTGGTTTGAAAAATGGTTCATCATTTGAGACTGTCTTAAATTACAAAAGACTTCAAAATAATGAAATATTGCTACAGCTTCATGCAGACAAAAGATTTCAAACAAAAGCCTTAAAATTACTAGCTCAAAAATTTATCTTTTGCAATTTAATTTAAGATTACGTAAAAGTGGTTACTTTATTATGTATATTTGAATTGACATTTCAAATACCAGTAATTAACAAATTTTTGTTTGGTTTGCTTTTGTTATTTTCTATTTTTTATTTTATTTTACTATTTGCTAACTTTACTTAGTTTGTGTTGAAGTGCACTTATGTGTTCTAAGAAAATTTCAAGTGAGTGAAGAGGACATTGACTAAAGTCATTAGCAGCTAAATGACACTTGCACTCACTCCTCACAAGAGTTGTTGTAACACATTTTTGTGTGTCTTAAAGAACAAACACTTAAAGTAGTTAACAACTGAATACTTTAGAGTAGTTTTTTTTTAATTCAAATTTTAAAATAAAAAAAATCGTTTTAACACTCACCATGCAAAACACTGCACGAGCCATTTTTTTAAAAATGCCTTGCTTTTAATATGAACAAGAAATCACAGCTTTTTAAAATTTATTTTGTAAACGTTCTAGAGATCCAATTATTAAATCTTAAAAAAAGACAAAAATTAAATAAATATATTATATTGAAACACTTTTTTGTTTGAAACAAATGTCTTTAAAAAGCTTTCAAAAGCTTTTCTATAGTAGTTCCTTTTTGTCCTTTAGTTTCAAAAAATATTTTTAAATTTTATTTTTAAATAAAATATTTAAATTTTCTCATATATAATTTATTTAAAAGTAAATTACAATTGAATTTAGCAAGTTTGTTATTTAACCTGAGACCGTACCGTTTTGATAGATCTTTGAGAACTGAAGAAGATCCCTCGCAAACTTTGCAATATAAACAATGTGTGTGCGCAAGCGTTTTCGCCGACAACAAAGAATTTGACAACACACATACATACATACACTCAAAAGGCATGAGATGCGTTGTGAAGTGTGTTTAACGAAGAGTAGTTAATACAGCAAATGCGCTAATAACAGCATCTGCTTATTCAAAATTTTAGCTGGGTGTGGGACAAAGATGCCAGATGTTAGTGAAAGTGATAATTCCCATTCCAACATTTTAAACGTTTCCTCAATTCGTTTCTAGTCAGATTTCATTCTATAAAATTTGTTTAAGCTTTACTGTTTTTAAATCTCATTAATGGGAGAGCGATTTAAAGCAACTTTGACAAAAAAAATTTGTGAAACAGCTATTCAAATTGTAAAAAAAAACTCTTCGAATAAACTTTAAACGAATAAAAACCATCGGAATGTGAGTACATAATTTGATTCATAACTTTTTATATAAAGTTTTTTCTATAAAAATTATTTCAATAAACTTATTCCGCTTAAAATCGAGTACTAATAAGAAAAATTATGTCTTTAAATAATATTTTAACTATTTCTTCAAGCTTTAGATCTGTTTATATTTTTAGTTTTTAGTTCGATATTTCCTTAACCTTTGGTAAACTTCTTTAGGATATTTCTGAATTTTTGTTTTTTTTTATATTAGTTTTTTCTTTTGGCTTTTTTAATTTCAATCGAAATATTGAACTAAAAACAACAGCTTTATTAATAAATCTTATTAAGGCTTTAAAAAGGTTTTTTAAAACAAATTTTCATACAAAATTTTTCTTAAAAAGTCTTTATTAAGTAATTTGTATAAATAAGGCTGTTAAAATATGAAAAATAGTTTAACTGAACATCTAAAATTTAAAAATTAGACAAAAAATTTTTAATAATATTTTATATAATCAGGGCTGTCATGAATAAAATTCCACGTGAAATGTTTCCCAGGGAACGATTCCAACTAATAGCAAGTAATATGGAGAACAAAAATTCTAATTGGAAAAGGGAATAATTTCACGCGGAATTTTATTCATGATAGGCCTGAATAAGTGTTGCAGTATCCCTTAATATAAAAAGACCCTAACTAATTCTTTTCTTTGGAACTGAAATTATTGAATACCTAATGCGATAGAATAATATCAAGGGTATCGAAAAATGTAAAATTCTCGTTTTCAAAATAATAAAATATAATGAGTTAGGGCCTTTCTTTATTAATGTACAGATATGTAATTACCATGAGAAAAAAATAAAACAGTAATTAAATAATTTTTAACTTAAAATTAAGTAGCTCGCTAAAATAATTTTACTAGAATAAAATTAATCGATTAAAATTATTCGAGTAACATTAATCGAATAAAAATTATGCAAACAATTTTATTTAACTGCAATAGTTTTTTCAATTTATCCACACATTATTAAAATCGTTACCCAAATATAAAAAGGCCCTAACTCATTATATGTTTCAAATCGAATTTTAAACTAAAAACTAAATAGCTCGCTAAAATAAAATTACCACAATAAAAAAAAAATCGATTAAAATTATTCGAGTTATAATAATCGAATAAAAATTGTCGAATAATTTTATTCGACTGCAATAGCTATTCCAATTGATCCTCATACACATACTATGCACACCTAGTATGTGTTTGTAAATTATTCGACTATACATACATATCGTTACCCTAATATACATTCATTATTATTTTTTTACGTCGAATTTTTTGTATATTTCAATTGAATACCATATAAGATATAGAAAAACGCAAAATCTCGATTTAAAAAAAATACTTAGTACCTTTCTATATTAAGGTTTCCGAAACTATCATTCAAAACATGCAGTTTTTATAATTATATTGCCCATGAATTCAAACACCAAATGATAGTTCTATAATCAAGAAAATTAATATACAGGGGGCTAATTACGTCACTCGTTACTGAACTAAATTACGAAATGTTTCAATAGACTTTATATGAAAATATTTTAAAATTTCGAAAATAATGGAATGCCGTAATTTGCCCCTAGATTTTGTAACAAAAATTTGTTTCTATACGTATCAAATTCATATGAAAAATGGTGAAAATTCGTTTCAAATAATATTATTTCCATACAAATTTCAAAACGAAATAAGTGGTTGTATTTAAAAAGCTTATATTAGTTAAAAGAAATTTTAATTGCATGTGAAATTATTCGAATATAATGTAAGGTAATAGAGAATAAAATTATTTGAATAAATTTAGTCGAACAACATAAATCGAATTCAAACTGTTCTTTGTGTGTCAATAGTGTGAACTTTTTAAGGCAATTCCGCTTTTACTGTGCCTAATGATTCATATTATGTTTTTAAATTATTCGAATACATATGTTTACATGTGTTTATATAAAGAAAAGTTTTATTCGATTAAAATCGATTTTTATCGCCAGATTGTCTATTAATTTAAATTCAAAACGAGACTTCTACAATGAAAAAACCTAAGTACATACATACATATGTATGTATATAGTACATAAAAGAAATGATTCAAATAAAATTAGAGTGAAAAAAATTATTGAGTATTTTAAAACTATAAATATAATAATGCGCAGAAATAATATTACAATAAAATGTATCGAAAAAAATTATTCGAATACATAAGAGAAATGATTCTAATATAATTAGAGTGAAAAAAAAACTATTGAGCATTTGAAAACTATGAATATAATAATACGTAGAAATAATAATAATGTTAAATTAATCGATTAAAATTATTCGGATAAAAGTAATTAGATTAAATTAATCGAATCAAATTAATCGATTGAAAATTATTATATATGTGTTAATATTTGTAAAAGGAGTACTTTTTTGCAAAGTTGGCTGAAGTAGTTGGAACGTTGACTACAAAAGCGAAGGACCTGGATTCGAGTCCAGTCACCGATAAGGTCATTAAAAAAAACAAAACCAAGCTTTATTGATTTGACGTACATTAGTGAGCTTTTCTAAAACTTTTTATAGGAAAGTTAATGTGCGAAAGCATAAAGTATATGGTCACTGAACTGTACCGATTTGAGCTCATACTAAAGCTAATGTAACATCACCGCCTTCTCTTTTGTCTACTTCCTTTCAGCCCCCTTTAAGTACCACTTTTTTTTACTTGAGATAAACAATAAAAATAAATATCTGGCAACTCTCTAGCTTTTACTCTTTAAGCATCAACTTCTCTGTTAACAATATTGTGCAAAGGCCAAAAGCGAACAAGATTAACAAATTCTGTATTGGACATGTTTAAAACAAGTAAGCGAGTGAGTGAGTCTCTTCAAAAAAAAAAAGAGGAAATCAATTTGGAGAGAAAGCAGCCTTCAAAATTCGCTGGACTCTGGCGAAATTGCAACAATACATTTATCATGCTCATGTGTTTGTAAGATAAAATTTTAAAGATACGATCTGAAGTGGGGTGATCGTAGAATAATTGAATATTTTCTGCAGTCAACTTTATCATAAAATCTTTTTTACTAATTTATATTCTGAAGCCATGGAAGGAGAGTCTCTTCAAGACATTTAAAATACAACTTGATTCAATTTAATTTGTAGCAGTTTCTGGGTTTTTTTTCTGCTTGAATTTAACTCAAACAATCTAATTAAATTAGAACTGTTGTCGGTTTTTTAGAATTATATCATCAAGTTACTTTTTATTTATTGTCGTATAAAATTATTTAAATTTTTGATTATTTCCTTTTATTTAGAGCCAAATTTCAAATGGATAAGATTAACATTTCAAAACGCTAAGAAACCAGTTTCATGAAAAGTTTATATTTTAATTTACATTTTTGTGTTTTAATGAAGAACAAAACTACAAGTTTTACTTGTTTAGAATCTAAACTTTAGATCAAATTTACCTCTATGACTAAAATTTTTTAAAAAATATATTTTTGAAAATAAAGATATTAACGAAAAAACACAGATCTTGCATATTTTAGAAAGAAAAAAATTATGAAGCAATAATAAATCTATGTTTGCTGATATATAGGAGATCTGCTGAAATACTTCTATATTATATTCCAGCCCCGTTATGAAAAAACGATTGGTAAATTTAAAGTTGGTTTAACACACGAATTTTGTATGGCAAAACCGGTTTTAATGCAGGCTTTAACTTTAACAAATCGTTTTTGCATAAGAGCATAAAAGTTTAAAGACCAATTAAGCTTAGGTTAATATCTAAGTATAGTTATGGAACTAGTTCCAGAGTCAGAGGGAGCAATTAACATAATATTTATTTACACTATTTGATAGGTCCATGTATGCAACAACATCGAACATGTTCAGTGCCGCTTACTAAATTACTAGACCGAGTCCCAATTAAATTGGCTGGAGATCAAGTCGATACATCACGAAAATGGTGAATACCATACCCTACTCCGTAATTTTACACTAGAATTTTCCCACGTCATAGCACGAGTACGTTTGGATCAATTGTCACCAAATTTTCTGCAGGGTATGTAATACTATACCAACTTTAGCCCAGCAAAAAATTTCAAAAAAGATAATCGGCTTTGGAATTAAGCATTTTTGGTGGAAGCACTTCCCTGGATGATCAACTTAAATATTTAATAGCTTTTTAATTTTAGCGTTTTTTTTTTGTTTTGGCATATTTTTAGTTTTGGCGTTTGTTTTATTTTTAGCGTTTTTTTTTATTGGCGATTTTTTAATTATTTTTTTTTCTTTCAATACATATTTTTAGTTTAAGCGATTTTATTATTAATTTTTCTTCCTTCGTTTTTGCCATTTTTTTTAGTTTGTTGGTAACATTTTTACTTTTTGGTGATTTTTTTTGCATTTTAGTGATTTATTTTTGTTTGGTGATTGTTTTAATTCAAGCGCTTTATTAATTTTGCAATTTTTTTCTAAGTGTATTTAAAATTTTGCCTCTTATGGTTTTTAAAAAGGCAGCATGGTGTCAAAATTGCATTAGCTGATAGCTGATTTTACTCATTACATTTCAGTATTTATTGGTCTAGTGTGCATAAAAATACAATAGTCCAATTAACAATCTTGTGCAAATGGTCTTGCATCGTAGCATGTGCAAAACGATATATAGTATATTGAATGAAAGTCACCACCAAGAATTGTGAAGTAGTGAGTATCAATATACTGTACCATTATGCACGTGCTACGATGCAAGGGCATTTGCACAAGTTTGTGAATTGGGCTATTAACATTACAAATTTCAAGTGTCTATATCGATTATCTTAAGTAGAAGGGACTTAATTTGTATTTTTAAAGAAATTGAGTTTTTCAGTGATTCCAAAACATTTCACATAAATTTGTTGTAATATTGTAAAAAATAATAATATCTGGTACAAGCAGTTGTAAATAAGTTAAATATTAAATATTACAGTTTCTATTTTTACTCCTGTATAGTTACAATTACTTGAATTAGGGCCTTTCTACTTGAGACCAACGATTCATACTTGCATGTACATATATTCCATTAGGATTCCAACATGATTCGGTTCGTTTTCACCTTTGGTGTGCGGAACCCTAAAATTAAAACGAATATCATGCCAGAATTCTTAGAATCTAAATCAGAGTTGCTGGGCTTTAACAAACACTATCAGGCCTTGTTTTAACAATATCTCTCTTTTTAAAGTTTTGCTTATGCATGCGTTTGGATTTCATACATACATATAAAGGTAATTTGGTGTCGTAAAACTGTAACCGTAAAAATTTACATTACATAGAATAGATTAGGTTATATTATATATAAAAGATTGGCAATCAATATTGACCCAAATCATTACGTGCTACTTCTCAGTGAAAAAATGGAAGTCATTCTAGTGGAACTACATTTTCATTGCTTCCAGAAAATCGATATTTTTAATTTGCCGAGAGTGAGCAAAAAAACATGTAGAAGCTTATTTTAGTCATAGTGTTAGAAAATATTCACCAGAATTAAAAAAAATATATTTTTTTTAAAGAAATTTATGAACTAATTTTAGTCTTAAACTTAAAAGTTATTTGCTTAAATTTACATGAAAACACTGCTTCGTATAAAAAGAAACAAATTGTCAAAATATTGCCTATTTATAATTTTTCCTAGATAAAAATATATGTGTGTGAAGATAAATTCGAATTTAACTAGCAGAGACAGGAACCAACATTTCTAACATAGCATGTTAAGCACATAACAGAGCACTGTTAGCTATTTAACAGTATTCGCTAAATGGATTATGATTCCAAATCCTTGGAACTGGATCGAGATAGATAATTTTTTTTTTTTGGAAAAACTGCTCCAAAATGTAGTTTATAAAATTATAAAAGTATTATGGAGAAAACATGTCCGGTAGAGCCAATAAATCAGATTTAAGAAAACACTATTTTCTTGAGAAGATTAGTGGTCATTTGGATAAAATATGGAAGAGCACACGTACTACACCATATAAGTGTGGTACTCTGGAGGGTCCTAAATGTGACCCAATTGATCACGTTTCTCAAATAATTTTGGGAATTGAAATAATCGATTTTGAAAAAAATGCTTTTTAGTGAAATTTCTTGAGAAGATCAGGGCAAAATATGGAAGAGCACACGTACTACACCACATAGGTGTGGTACTCTAAAGGGTCCTTAATACGATCCAAGTGTTCACGTTTCTCAAATAATTTTCGGAATTGAAATAATCGATTTTGAAAAATATGCTTTTTTAGTGAAATTTCTTGAGAAGATTAGTGGTCATTTGGATAAAATATGGAAGAGCACACGTACTACACCATATAGGTGTGGTACTCTGGAGGGTCCTAAATGTGACCCAATTGATCACGTTTCTCAAATAATTTTGGGAATTAAAATAATCGATTTTGAAAATTTTTAGTAAAGTTTCTTGAGAAGATTAGTGGTCATTTGGATAAAATATGGAAGAGCACACGTACTACACCATATAGGTGTGGTACTCTGGAGGGTCCTAATTGTGACCCAATTGATCACGTTTCTCAAATAATTTTGGGAATTGAAATAATCGATTTTGAAAAAAATGCTTTTTAGTGAAATTTCTTGAGAAGATCAGGGCAAAATATGGAAGAGCACACGTACTACACCATATAGGTGTGGTACTCTAAAGGGTCCTTAATACGATCCAAGTGTTCACGTTTCTCAAATAATTTTGGGAATTGAAATAATCGATTTTGAAAAATATGCTTTTTTAGTGAAATTTCTTGAGAAGATTAGTGGTCATTTGGATAAAATATGGAAGAGCACACGTACTACACCATATAGGTGTGGTACTCTGGAGGGTCCTAAATGTGACCCAATTGATCACGTTTCTCAAATAATTTTGGGAATTGAAATAATCGATTTTGAAAAAAATGCTTTTTAGTGAAATTTCTTGAGAAGATCAGGGCAAAATATGGAAGAGCACACGTACTACACCATATAGGTGTGGTACTCTGGAGGGTCCTAAATGTGACCCAATTGATCACGTTTCTCAAATAATTTTGGGAATTGAAATAATCGATTTTGAAAATTTTTAGTAAAGTTTCTTGAGAAGATTAGTGGTCATTTGGATAAAATATGGAAGAGCACACGTACTACACCATATAGGTGTTGTACTCTGGAGGGTCTTAAATGTGACCCAATTGATCACGTTTCTCAAATAATTTTGGGAATTGAAATAATCGATTTTGAAAATTTTTAGTAAAGTTTCTTGAGAAGATTAGTGGTCATTTGGATAAAATATGGAAGAGCACACGTACTACACCATATAGGTGTGGTACTCTGGAGGGTCCTAAATGTGACCCAATTGATCACGTTTCTCAAATAATTTTGGGAATTGAAATAATCGATTTTGAAAAAAATGCTTTTTAGTGAAATTTCTTGAGAAGATCAGGGCAAAATATGGAAGAGCACACGTACTACACCATATAGGTGTGGTACTCTGAAGGGTCCTTAATACGATCCAAGTGTTCACGTTTCTCAAATAATTTTGGGAATTGAAATAATCGATTTTGAAAAATATGCTTTTTTAGTGAAATTTCTTGAGAAGATTAGTGGTCATTTGTATAAAATATGGAAGAGCACACGTACTACACCATATAGGTGTGGTACTCTGGAGGGTCCTAAATGTGACCCAATTGATCACGTTTCTCAAATAATTTTGGGAATTGAAATAATCGATTTTGAAAATTTTTAGTAAAGTTTCTTGAGAAGATTAGTGGTCATTTGGATAAAATATGGAAGAGCACACGTACTACACCATATAGGTGTTTTACTCTGGAGGGTCCTAAATGTGACCCAATTGATCACGTTTCTCAAATAATTTTGGGAATTGAAATAATCGATTTTGAAAAAAATGCTTTTTAGTGAAATTTCTTGAGAAGATCAGGGCAAAATATGGAAGAGCACACGTACTACACCATATAGGTGTGGTACTCTAAAGGGTCCTTAATACGATCCAAGTGTTCACGTTTCTCAAATAATTTTCGGAATTGAAATAATCCATTTTGAAAAATATGCTTTTTTAGTGAAATTTCTTGAGAAGATTGGTGGTCATTTGGATAAAATATGGAAGAGCACACGTACTACACCATATAGGTGTTGTACTCTGGAGGGTCTTAAATGTGACCCAATTGATCACGTTTCTCAAATAATTTTGGGAATTGAAATAATCGATTTTGAAAAAAATGCTTTTTTAGTAAAATTTCTTGAGAAGATCAGGGCAAAATATGGAAGAGCACACGTACTACACCATATAGGTGTGGTACTCTGGAGGGTCCTAAATGTGACCCAATTGATCACGTTTCTCAAATAATTTTGGGAATTGAAATAATCGATTTTGAAATTTTTAGTAAAGTTTCTTGAGAAGATTAGTGGTCATTTGGATAAAATATGGAAGAGCACACGTACTACACCATATAGGTGTGGTACTCTGGAGGGTCCTAAATGTGACCCAATTGATCACGTTTCTCAAATAATTTTGGGAATTGAAATAATCGATTTTGAAAATTTTTAGTAAAGTTTCTTGAGAAGATTAGTGGTCATTTGGATAAAATATGGAAGAGCACACGTACTATACCATATAGGTGTGGTACTCTGGAGGGTCCTAAATGTGACCCAATTGATCACGTTTCTCAAATAATTTTGGGAATTGAAATAATCGATTTTGAAAAAAATGCTTTTTAGTGAAATTTCTTGAGAAGATCAGGGCAAAATATGGAAGAGCACACGTACTACACCATAAAGGTGTGGTACTCTAAAGGGTCCTTAATACGATCCAAGTGTTCACGTTTCTCAAATAATTTTCGGAATTGAAATAATCGATTTTGAAAAATATGCTTTTTTAGTGAAATTTCTTGAGAAGATTAGTGGTCATTTGGATAAAATATGGAAGAGCACACGTACTACACCATATAGGTGTGGTACTCTGGAGGGTCCTAAATGTGACCCAATTGATCACGTTTCTCAAATAATTTTGGGAATTGAAATAATCGATTTTGAAAAAAATGCTTTTTAGTGAAATTTCTTGAGAAGATCAGGGCAAAATATGGAAGAGCACACGTACTACACCATATAGGTGTGGTACTCTAAAGGGTCCTTAATACGATCCAAGTGTTCACGTTTCTCAAATAATTTTGGGAATTGAAATAATCGATTTTGAAAAAAATGCTTTTTAGTGAAATTTTTTAAGAAGATCAGGGCAAAATATGGAAGAGCACACGTACTACACCATATAGGTGTGGTACTCTGAAGGGTCCTTAATACGATCCAAGTGTTCACGTTTCTCAAATAATTTTGGGAATTGAAAAAATCAATTTTGAAAAATATGCTTTTTTAGTGAAATTTCTTGAGAAGATTAGTGGTCATTTGGATAAAATATGGAAGAGCACACGTACTACACCATATAGGTGTGGTACTCTGGAGGGTCCTAAATGTGACCCAATTGATCACGTTTCTCAAATAATTTTGGGAATTGAAATAATCGATTTTGAAAATTTTTAGTAAAGTTTCTTGAGAAGATTAGTGGTCATTTGGATAAAATATGGAAGAGCACACGTACTACACCATATAGGTGTTGTACTCTGGAGGGTCTTAAATGTGACCCAATTGATCACGTTTCTCAAATAATTTTGGGAATTGAAATAATCGATTTTGAAAATTTTTAGTAAAGTTTCTTGAGAAGATTAGTGGTCATTTGGATAAAATATGGAAGAGCACAAGTACTACACCATATAGGTGTGGTACTCTGGAGGGTCCTAAATGTGACCCAATTGATCACGTTTCTCAAATAATTTTGGGAATTGAAATAATCGATTTTGAAAAAAATGCTTTTTAGTGAAATTTCTTGAGAAGATCAGGGCAAAATATGGAAGAGCACACGTACTACACCATATAGGTGTGGTACTCTGGAGGGTCCTAAATGTGACCCAATTGATCACGTTTCTCAAATAATTTTGGGAATATGCTTTTTTATTATTATTTATTTCAATTATTTATTATTTCAATTCCGAAAATTATTTGAGAAACGTGAACACTTGGATCGTATTAAGGACCCTTCAGAGTACCACACCTATATGGTGTAGTACGTGTGCTCTTCCATATTTTGCCCTGATCTTCTCAAGAAATTTCACTAAAAAGCATTTTTTTCAAAATCGATTATTTCAATTCCCAAAATTATTTGAGAAACGTGATCAATTGGGTCACATTTAGGACCCTCCAGAGTACCACACCTATATGGTGTAGTACGTGTGCTCTTCCATATTTTATCCAAATGACCACTAATCTTCTCAAGAAACTTTACTAAAAATTTTCAAAATCGATTATTTCAATTCCCAAAATTTTTTGAGAAACGTGATCAATTGGGTCACATTTAAGACCCTCCAGAGTACAACACCTATATGGTGTAGTACGTGTGCTCTTCCATATTTTATCCAAATGACCACTAATCTTCTCAAGAAACTTTACTAAAAATTTTCAAAATCGATTATTTCAATTCCCAAAATTATTTGAGAAACGTGATCAATTGGGTCACATTTAGGACCCTCCAGAGTACCACACCTATATGGTGTAGTACGTGTGCTCTTCCATATTTTGCCCTGATCTTCTCAAGAAATTTCACTAAAAAGCATTTTTTTCAAAATCGATTATTTCAATTCCCAAAATTATTTGAGAAACGTGATCAATTGGGTCACATTTAGGACCCTCCAGAGTACCACACCTATATGGTGTAGTACGTGTGCTCTTCCATATTTTATCCAAATGACCACTAATCTTCTCAAGAAATTTCACTAAAAAAGCATATTTTTCAAAATCGATTATTTCAATTCCCAAAATTATTTGAGAAACGTGAACACTTGGATCGTATTAAGGACCCTTCAGAGTACCACACCTATATGGTGTAGTACGTGTGCTCTTCCATATTTTGCCCTGATCTTCTCAAGAAATTTCACTAAAAAGCATTTTTTTCAAAATCGATTATTTCAATTCCCAAAATTATTTGAGAAACGTGATCAATTGGGTCACATTTAGGACCCTCCAGAGTACCACACCTATATGGTGTAGTACGTGTGCTCTTCCATATTTTATCCAAATGACCACTAATCTTCTCAAGAAACTTTACTAAAAATTTTCAAAATCGATTATTTCAATTCCCAAAATTATTTGAGAAACGTGATCAATTGGGTCACATTTAAGACCCTCCAGAGTACCACACCTATATAGTGTAGTACGTGTGCTCTTCCATATTTTATCCAAATGACCACTAATCTTCTCAAGAAATTTCACTAAAAAAGCATATTTTTCAAAATTGATTTTTTCAATTCATAAAATTATTTGAGAAACGTGAACACTTGGATCGTATTAAGGACCCTTCAGAGTACCACACCTATATGGTGTAGTACGTGTGCTCTTCCATATTTTGCCCTGATCTTCTTAAAAAATTTCACTAAAAAGCATTTTTTTCAAAATCGATTATTTCAATTCCCAAAATTATTTGAGAAACGTGAACACTTGGATCGTATTAAGGACCCTTTAGAGTACCACACCTATATGGTGTAGTACGTGTGCTCTTCCATATTTTGCCCTGATCTTCTCAAGAAATTTCACTAAAAAGCATTTTTTTCAAAATCGATTATTTCAATTCCCAAAATTATTTGAGAAACGTGATCAATTGGGTCACATTTAGGACCCTCCAGAGTACCACACCTATATGGTGTAGTACGTGTGCTCTTCCATATTTTATCCAAATGACCACTAATCTTCTCAAGAAATTTCACTAAAAAAGCATATTTTTCAAAATCGATTATTTCAATTCCGAAAATTATTTGAGAAACGTGAACACTTGGATCGTATTAAGGACCCTTTAGAGTACCACACCTTTATGGTGTAGTACGTGTGCTCTTCCATATTTTGCCCTGATCTTCTCAAGAAATTTCACTAAAAAGCATTTTTTTCAAAATCGATTATTTCAATTCCCAAAATTATTTGAGAAACGTGATCAATTGGGTCACATTTAGGACCCTCCAGAGTACCACACCTATATGGTGTAGTACGTGTGCTCTTCCATATTTTATCCAAATGACCACTAATCTTCTCAAGAAACTTTACTAAAAATTTCAAAATCGATTATTTCAATTCCCAAAATTATTTGAGAAACGTGATCAATTGGGTCACATTTAGGACCCTCCAGAGTACCACACCTATATGGTGTAGTACGTGTGCTCTTCCATATTTTGCCCTGATCTTCTCAAGAAATTTCACTAAAAAGCATTTTTTTCAAAATCGATTATTTCAATTCCCAAAATTATTTGAGAAACGTGATCAATTGGGTCACATTTAGGACCCTCCAGAGTACCACACCTATATGGTGTAGTACGTGTGCTCTTCCATATTTTATCCAAATGACCACTAATCTTCTCAAGAAATTTCACTAAAAAAGCATATTTTTCAAAATCGATTATTTCAATTCCCAAAATTATTTGAGAAACGTGAACACTTGGATCGTATTAAGGACCCTTCAGAGTACCACACCTATATGGTGTAGTACGTGTGCTCTTCCATATTTTGCCCTGATCTTCTCAAGAAATTTCACTAAAAAGCATTTTTTTCAAAATCGATTATTTCAATTCCCAAAATTATTTGAGAAACGTGATCAATTGGGTCACATTTAGGACCCTCCAGAGTACCACACCTATATGGTGTAGTACGTGTGCTCTTCCATATTTTATCCAAATGACCACTAATCTTCTCAAGAAACTTTACTAAAAATTTTCAAAATCGATTATTTCAATTCCCAAAATTATTTGAGAAACGTGATCAATTGGGTCACATTTAGGACCCTCCAGAGTACCACACCTATATGGTGTAGTACGTGTGCTCTTCCATATTTTATCCAAATGACCACTAATCTTCTCAAGAAATTTCACTAAAAAAGCATATTTTTCAAAATCGATTATTTCAATTCCGAAAATTATTTGAGAAACGTGAACACTTGGATCGTATTAAGGACCCTTTAGAGTACCACACCTATGTGGTGTAGTACGTGTGCTCTTCCATATTTTGCCCTGATCTTCTCAAGAAATTTCACTAAAAAGCATTTTTTTCAAAATCGATTATTTCAATTCCCAAAATTATTTGAGAAACGTGATCAATTGGGTCACATTAAGGACCCTCCAGAGTACCACACTTATATGGTGTAGTACGTGTGCTCTTCCATATTTTATCCAAATGACCACTAATCTTCTCAAGAAAATAGTGTTTTCTTAAATCTGATTTATTGGCTCTACCGGACATGTTTTCTCCATAATACTTTTATAATTTTATAAACTACATTTTGGAGCAGTTTTTCCAAAAAAAAAAAATTATCTATCTCGATCCAGTTCCAAGGATTTGGAATCATAATCCATTTAGCGAATACTGTTAAATAGCTAACAGTGCTCTGTTATGTGCTTAACATGCTATGTTAGAAATGTTGGTTCCTGTCTCTGCTAGTTAAATTCGAATTTATCTTCACACACATTAAAAATATTATCATAGAACACAAAAAAGGGAATTTTTCTTAATATATCTTCCACTTCAGTGACCAGGCATCGAAAAAGAGAACATCTTGCAATGACAACACTATATAAAAATTATTAGATCGGATCAAAATTTTCACTACTTCCAGATCGCAAACGAATTTTTGTTTGGTTAAGCAACGTTTAGAGCAAAAATGAAAGGTTTAATCATAAGCCAACAAAAAATTTTCAATTAAACACATTGCAGACTTAATGCTAGAACTCATTATCTTACACAATCGTAAGACTTTTGAAAAAATACAACCCTGATCTAATGACTTCTGGTTGTCTTTTGAATATTTCCCTAGACTCCATTATACCAGGATTGTATTTGATCAAAAGTCATACGATTGTGTGAAAAAGCTAAATAACAAAACTGCAGTACTTTTGAAATATTTAATAAAGTTTATTTAAAACTTACGAATACTAAAATTTCGCAGCAAAAATTTATATGATTTTGTGCTTTGCAACGCAATCGTTGTGCAGTCGTTAGGGTCCAGTGCCTGCATATAATGTGACATAATTAACTCCTTAAGCACAACAAAAGAAACAAGTCCAATTTATGAAACTTTATACGGTTACTGACACTGATCATTTTCAATTTTATTGAATTTATTTTTAAAAATACTTTCACTTTTTTTGTACATATTTTAATAATTCACATCTTGCAAAGATAGCATGTAACTTTGGTTTTTTTTTTTTGATTATTGTTCAATTTCCAATTGCTCCAATAAATGAATTCTTAAACAGCAAAAACGTGAACTTATACAATGTAAAATAAAATCTAACAAACAAGCTACATATTTTATAACAGCACCCCCCACTAAGTTGAAAGCAATTTGGAATAAAATAAAATCAGACACTCACTTTCGTTGTGGTAAAGGGCAATATTAAGCTTCTACCTATCAATCAACTGTTTGAAGATTTGGTCATGTAAAGTTAGGATTTCTAGTTGTTGAAGCTTCAAAGATTTAACGAATTATGACAGCATTGATGCACTATGGGCTTAAACATTTCATGCTTTGGATTAATCTTATTACTATGAGGTCAGCCTGAATTTCCAATTCCTATAAATAAAAATTCTCTCTTAACAACATATATTAAAAAAACTGTATTGAAATTTGTTTTCTTACGACAATTATAATCAAATTGTATTCTTTAACTCTTTCATATTTATCTGCTTTATAAATTTCTAACTTCAATGATATGATAACATTCATTCCCACGTATATATTTCTTTAACAAATTTCATACTAAATTCATCGAATTAATATTGCCATTTACAAAATTTTCTGTCAAAAAAAAATAAATGTCATTTCAATTGTTAAAAATTCTTTGAGTCATTGTTCCCATTGACATGAGAAATGTTCAGGTTTTTTTTTTATTGAAAAAAAAATTAATTAACACTCCTAAATGGCATCACTTTTAAAGGTCAATGTAACAGTAATTAAAATTTCAATATATTCAAATATTGATTGTAATAAATTACTAAACGATTCATCATCATTTATACATTAAATGAACTTATATGAATTTAAATGCCTTAAAAAAAACACGAGTATTATACTGCAGTCGTTTACCGAAAGTGGAATTTATTAAATTTCATGATACTATGAAATTTAAAAACAATTAAATATCTAAATTTGTTTGCTTAATGTTAAAGCTTGAAGAAGAAGAATTAAACAACGTTAAAATTAAAATTCTTTGCAAAAAATTAAAGAGAAAAAAAATTAAACCTAATCCAAGGCCGGTGAAAGTCTGAGATTAACATCCACAGCGAATTGATTTGAATTTGCCGTTGCATAGAATTTTTAATCTCCACACTTCAATAGTACCTTTATAACATTGACAAAAGAAAATTGTTACACTAATCTTGACACTCCTGAGGAAATTAATTCAGTCACGCTTCACTCACGACATAACAAGATTACGTTTCTCCGTTTTACTTGTTATAATGTGAGATAAATTGTAAATACTAAATATATGCTTAACTTTTCTTTTGCCTCAATGGCTTTAAATTTCACCCAGTTATTTACCTTCTAAAGTGATTTCTTTTAAGCAAATGTTGTTTTTTAAACAAGAAATTACTACATTTTCCTTAGACAGGCTTCACACATGATAATTTTTGTTGGACAACTATTGTGTTAATAGGGGAGAGAAAATATATTAATAATTAATAATAGCGGCATTATATTTTCCTCTCTCGCTAAGTAGGCACAAAAGTTACTTAACGAAAATCGCTGTGTGTTAAAATACTCCTGGAAAGTTTAACCTCTTTAACTTTATATTAAGCGCTAAAGGAATATGCTTTTTAAATATCAAAAACTTTTTCAAGAATTTTAGAATTTTCACACTAAAAAATATCAGATTTTATTGGAAAACTATATGTTGACTAAATCTCTTTCAATATATTATTGATTGATTGAATTCATATCAGACGAAACAAGAATTACACCCTCCAAAAAAAAGTTCCCCATATCTGTTAATAAATTGCTTTATTCTAAAAGTGATAAACCCAAAAAAAAATTTTTCCTAAAATAAAAAAAAATTAAAGGATTTGATTGACATAAATATAAAAATGAGTGTGACCAAGGCGAATCCATACTAGGTGGTCGCAAAGGATCAGGTGACTATTTTCGCCGCTTGTAATTTGAATATATCTGAGATGTCAAGACACATTTTTCAGTACATTTTTCTGACATTTCAAATATAAATTTCTCAAAGCAAAATGAGCTGAGTATACCTTATATGAATTTGTCTTGAGACACAAACCTTGTACTTTAACAGAGCTCTGCTAGTGTGTTAACCCAGCTCTGTTAAGCTATAAATATTCGATTAATGCATTGCGAAAGGACTTTTCCAGTAAATGAGGCAACCGGGCAGAAGAAAGTAGTGCCAATTTATAAACAAAATGTTCTTTTATTATTGCTCATAAGACTATATCTGAAAAGCAAGAATTTGAACCAAATATTGCCAAATTTTCAACATTTCATATTCTGCGGTATACGTCCTTTTCAGGTAAACAGTTTTCGTTATAGATTAGTACTCAAGTAGTCTTCTTAAATAATAACTTTAAATTTGCTCTACTATATTAACATTTTCTAAGATGTGACCCCAAATTTCCCTGAGAAAAAGCTGATGCGAGTTGTCAGTAGTATTCACTAATTCTGGACCAGATTATACTTTAAAAATATGCGTATTCAAAATTTTTTAAGATTCGAGTTCTTAAAAGTTTTACCAAAAACTTCAAATTTGCTAAATTATTTTAACATTTTCCAAGATGTGACCAAATTTTACTGAGAACAAGTTGATGCGAGCGGACAATAATGGTCACCTATTGTGGATCAGATTGTGCTTTAAAAATATGCATACTTATAATTTGTTGAAGTGCGAGTGAAACATTTTACCATTAGTTATTTTCATGTGTGTAAAGAGAAATTTAAATTTATCTAGCAAAGACAAATACCAAAAATTTTAGAAAAGCCCAATTTGCACTTAATAGGGCACTGTTAATTAAGCATGTTATGCTAAGCACTGTCGAAATATATGTATGTCATAACCTAAGTATGTCATGATATAATAATCTCATAATATATTTAAGTCAGTTAAAACTATGTCATATGTGCATGTCATGATGACATAACATGGCTGCACCAAAACATATTTGTTATGATATAAAATATATTATATCATGACATAATTATGTCATATATGCATGAGTCATAACATGTCTGAGTCAAACTGTGTCATGACATAATTAAGTCATATGCGAATGACTTAATTAATGCTGTATACATAAAATAAAACTTCAGTGTAATAATATATTTGATATGATATACAGTGAAATATCTCATGGCCGGACACGTACCGTCGCCGTATTTTTTATCGGTTATTAGAGGTTAACGCTTATTTTAATTTTGTTCCTACAAAAAATTGCCGGGTTATTAAAGGTGTCCGGTTATGGGAAGTGTCCGTTAGCAGAGGTTTCACTGTATGAATAAATGACCAGGACAAGTCGAAAGTTTGTTTGTATAAAAAACATGCTATTGTCATGACTAAATTATGTTCTGATATAATACTGTTAAAACATGTTTTTGTTTCAACATACTGATGTCATGATAATATTGTCATAATATGCACGACATATTGATATCATGATATATCTATAACGTAATATATTCATGTCATGACATAGTTTTCTCATATCATGACATACGTATGCGTATGACATATACTTTTCGTCACATTTACATATTATAACATAAAACATGATATGACATAAATATTATTATTGTTAAAATCGCCTTAGACAAAAAAAATTACTTTTGCAAATCTTTTAAATAAAAATGGAGTTATGGAGTAATAGATGTAGGGTAATAAAACCCAGTTGAAAAACGCCTTCTGTTTGAAGAAGCTTTGAAATATTGTTCCTTCTTTTAGCGTGATAAAAGGCAAACCTTGTATTGTTTTCTTCTTTCTTGTACTAGATCAATTATTAATAAAACACTATATTTGGTTTATATACCAAGGAGAAAACAATACAATGACTGTCATTTATGGATAACGGCAGCCACTGATGATGATTGCTTTGATAATGCAGTATTTGAATATTTACAGCCAAGGCGAATTTAATATCAGTTGAAGTCTTCCGTGTCAGAAGACATTTGGATTCAAATTGCTTAATTTGGCATCGACAGCTGATAATCAGCCAGGCGGAAAAGGTCGCCTGATACTGAATTCGCCTTGCTTATAGCTGCTGTTGTACCTGGGTGGTTGTTATTATTTTTTTTAAACGTCAGTCACATGGCGTACTTATACCGATGACATTACAATAAAGAGCACATGCGACGTTTGCATTCACAGCCTGTCAGTTTTGCAATGGGCCTATTAGAAAACCCTTTAGGAACAAAATCTGGGAGTGTAAGTTTTTGATTATCAGTACTTTGAAATATTAAAGTCTTCAAGTTGTCACACATGTCATGCTAAATCCGCCCAAATATATTATCTTACTGTTTATCAAATTCTGCAAAATCCTATACTCACTATAGTACATGTAATAATTGTGCGCATTTTCAAGGACAATAAGTAAATAACTTTTTCCGCTTCACTACAAAAAAATTTAAATTCCAAAGACAACTCCAGATCATGTATTGCAACTTCAGTCAGTGAGTCACTACAGTTGTGAACAAATAAATAATAATAACAACATGCACTAACATGAACATACAGACATAAATACTTACACATATGTATTTACATATATATGCATGTATGTATGTGCAGCCACTCCGTTTTAAGAAGCAAGCAGACTAGGGAAGCGAGCTTATTATTTTTATTGCCTTGAAAATGAACTTTCGAGGTAGAAAAAGAGGGTAATGCTTCACATTATTTTTTTATTCGTGTAAAATTTACACTGTAAATCATGCAGAAATCCCTTTGGAAATATCAAACTGTGAATGTACTTTAAAGTTAATAAATTTCAGCTAAATCAGTGTAGAGTGTGTGGGTGTGTGTTTTCTTTCAATACCTCATGACTTTAAAACGTATCTTTTTAATCTTATTTTCGACGTTCTTGGATTTTTTCAATTTAGACTCTGACGTGTAGTCATACCTTAAATAAAAATTAAACGCTATTTTTTAATTTTTATAAGAAATTGTTTTTATTATTCAATTTAATTTTTGGCAATTCGATTTCAATGTCAAAAAAAAATTAAATTAATCAGAGTTGGTCTGCATGAGGGTACGCTTGCATGTATGTATGTATTTGAGTATGACGTGGGACAATATTTCACTTGAAGGCTTAATAAGTCCAATTTAGGAATTTCCAAAAAACAAATCGGAAGCAGCTGCGTTATTTTTTTTTTGTTCCTCGAACAATAAACTAAAGAAACTTAGTGAGACAATCTTATGTCAATACAGTGGGATGACAAATTATAATTAATGACATATTTTCAAAATGATTATGTAATTAAACAAGCACACGATCTATGATTGTAAGAATAATTTCAGTAGATGCTTAGAAAATTTAATAAGGAATTCTATAAAATATAGTTTAGGGCGTTCACCTGTTTTGAACTCTACTAAAAATTTTCTTTTATATCTTTTAATTTAAAATAATCAGCTGATCCCATTTGTACGTGTAGTTTACTAGGAAGTTTTAGTTGAAATCATTTTAATATGTATTTAAATTTTATTTATAATATTAAAAATATATTTTTTTTAAAATTGCTGTTTTATCTTAAAATTAATCTGCTTAAAAATAACAGTCATGCATGCATTAGATTTAAGGCTTCAATTATAATTAATAAGTATAATAAAAAAAAATATTCCATCAAATGTTATAAAAGCAAACACCAACAACAACAAAAAAAACATGTTAAAATTTTTGCTCTTCATACATACATTAAAGTTTTAAGTTATTACTGTCTTAATAAGTTTCTTGCTTTTGTCTAATAAAATTAAAAACTAAATTAATTTGTGTGTTTAGGTTTTTTTTGTTTCTAACTCGGAAGTCAGCATTAATCAATTGAAAATCTATTTCAAATACAAACTTGGAATTGAATTAAACTGACATAAAATACACGCGTCCTCAGATAAAAAAAATATATAAAATTAAATCAGCCAGATAACGTTGAAATGTTCGTACCATATCATTAAAGTCTGTCTATTCTGTGGTGTGGTTCAACCTTCAAGAAATATTTTTGTTTGAACTTTTTTCTTTATTAATATTCTTTTTTTTCATTAAATCTGTATTATAACGGTTGAAAACAATAAAAAAAATTAATAAACAAGTATAACAACTTGTTTGTATAAATACAGAATATGTGATTTATTTAAATCAAACGTATTAACTAATGATGCCCCTCCTCTTAGATTTGTAGGAAAATATATTTTTGAAAGGGTGTAAAACCAGCAATAATTAACCAGCTACAACTTGAGCGCAACTCCTTGATTTTTTATTATTCATCTTTCTGTCTGTGTGCATATTTTGAGTTTTCAAAATTTTTTAGGTTTTTAAATCTTTCACGCAAGTATTATATAGAAAACTTTTACCCCTGCCTGGGTATGGAGGCTCTAAAGGAATTGAGTGAGTCGTGATAAATTTTCATATTCATCGTAATCTTAACAGTATAATTCCTAGTGCAAATTATGGCATTTTGTGACATCGCAATAGCTGCAACGTTTGTTAAATCCCATTTTTCTTTCGTTAGGTAACATTGCGTTACTAACAAAAAACCTAATAACAACACAAGAAATGCCAAGTTTGTACTCAGCATAAAGTCTCAGTTAGACTGCAATGTAATGTAAGTGCAAAGTAGGAAACAGCTAATCGATATTTATTATATGAAAAGTAGGTTACGTTGCATTACGTCTCTATAACAATTTTCATTACTTTTCACATAACAATATCGATCAGCTGCTTTCTACTGCTGCTGTTACTTTACTATACAGTTGGCTAACTGAGCCTTAACACTTTGCTTGACATTCACAATATAATCATTCTGTGAGTCACAATCAGTATCGTCAGATTGAAGAAGATTGTGTTGCAGAAGAAATTTTTGATATCGCCAGAGATTTGTTCATGTCTGTATAAAAAACATTTATAATTGAAAATATAATTAAGGAAGATTAATAAGCATTTGAAAAAAAAGTTATGTCTCAATAAAAAATTTAAAGAAATCCTGAACGATATGCCGTGTTTTTAGAAATTTTTTATTTTAATTATTTAATTTAATAATTTTCTTTTTCTATTTTGGTTACATTTTTCGATTATATTCGACAATTCCGTTCGTATCATTTGTTATGTAAATAGTTACTAAAAACGTTTCTGCCACTGGCTGACTCTTGTTATTGTTTTGACGGTGGAATTGTGGAAAATGTGTCTTTTACAGCGTTGTACGGGACTTTGCGTTTACTTGTTTGCTGATTCATCAGCATTAGCAGCGATGCCAATTTAGCGCGTTTTAACTATGAGAAACGCGCTTTTTTAAGAGTCCATAACACTAATTCAGTTCAATATTTTTTAAAATTTTTTCTATAAATTCTATTCCCTTGACTGTGGTTAGAATTAATAAATTCAGTGAAGTGCAACTTTGACCCGCGCGCGAAGGGTTCCGTAGGGACACTAGATATGTAATTCAATACGAACTTTAGCCTATATGTATAAAATATAATTTTAGAATTTTTTAGTTTTGGCGTTTTATTGGTTTTGGCAATTTTTTTAATTTTTGACGTTTTTGGGCTTGTTTTGCTCTTGTTTTTTTTTAATTTTGGCGACTATTTCTTATTTTGGCGACTTTTTTTAATTTTGGCGATTTTTTTCCTATAGGCGATTTTTTTAGTTTTGACGATTTTTCGGTTTATGGCGTTTTTTTTCATTTCGACGACTTTTTTTAGTTTTGACACTTTTTTTCTCGTTTAGAAGATTTTTTGGCGCTTATTTTATTTTGTCGATTTTTTTTCATACAGGCGATTTGTTTAGTTTTGTCGATGTTTCGGTTTTTCGCGATTTTTTATTTTAGCGATTTCTTTTCATTTAGGCGGTTTTTTACTTTTGACACTTTTTTTCTCGTTTTGACAATTTTTCGGTTTTTCGCGTTTTTTCATTTTGGCGATTTTTTAAAAAAAAAAAATTTAGATTTGACGCCTTTTTCGTGCTTTGGTGATTTTTTTCGGTTTTTGGCGTTTTTTTCATTTTGGCGATTTTTTCATTGGGCGATTTTTTCGAATTAGGCGATTTATTTAGTATTAGAATTTTTTTTTAATTTTGGTGATTTTTTTGTTTTGGCAATTTTTTTAATTTTTGGCGATTTTCAGGAGTTTGCCCCTTACGGTTTCCGAGATACAGCAAGTTGTCAAAATTCCATAGTCAAAATTATATAAACTGATAGAACACCCTTTAATTTTAATTTTAATATATTTTAGTGTTATTGTTGTAGGCTGTATAAAAACACTGATTTTACAAATTTCAAGTGTGTACAATTGTATGTGTATATGTGACAGCGCATAGAGAAACGGACCTAAGGGGAAAAAATCAGTTTTCACTTTTTTTGATGTGGACAACATCTGAGCAAAACCGGTTTTTACCCTTAGGTCCCTTACTATTTTGCGCGTCACATATTTATATATATGTGTACTCGTCCTATGAGTTGAGAAAGGTAAAAAAAAGACATTTGTACTTTCAAAATATTAGTGGCCCTGTGGTCGGGTGAGGCCTGCACAATGTCATTCAGGAGTTTGTCGGTTCAAATTTCAATTCTGATTAAAAATAAAATATCATTGCATTTGTAACAATAAAATAATTTGTGAGTTTTCATTGTTACGCTGCAGTTCAATGTCGGAATGATATTTATCTATAATTTATATTAATCTATACCGAATACGTTCAAATGGGATAGTTTCATGACAAAACACAAGGTGCATACAAAATATCAATTGGACCCATCCTAAACCATCCCCATGTAAAAGTAACTGATCCGCTCTTTAGGAAGTGTTAGAAGTCACAGTGGTCCGTTTCACTTGCAGACCGATTACATGAGAAAATTTTGTATCAGTTCCATTTACTGCAGGGTATTCGTACTTGTGACCCAAAAAAATTATATAATTTATTAAGCATCTATTCTAGTTGAAGTACAGGAAGCATTTGAATCGCAAATCTCTTCAACATAGGTCGGATACCCAATTGGGTTCATTGTGATTCCCTTCTGTTGCCCAAAAAAGCAATATTTACCCTCCCATTTGCAGCCATAAGTGACCCTATTATCCATCACTAAGCCACCGAATTCCCATAATGCAGCCCCTAATTTCCTCGTAGTTTACACTTCCCGACATCAGTAATGCTTTCATGGAAACGTCTGCTCAGCCATCTAAGCCTATGACGTTGCAGCTTCGGGCAATGACAGATAATATGTTCAATGGTTTCTGGTTTCTCTTCATCACTGCACATCCTACAAAAATTTTCAGTGCCACTCTCCCAAATGCTGGTTCTTGCTCTGACCAAGCAGTGATCTGTCAACACACCTATCATGATTCGCATCGTCTTCCTATTCATGTCTACTAGTAGTTTAGATCTTTCTGACTCTAGTTTTGGCTAAAAACCCCTCGACACGCTACAATCCTCCCTACTTCGCCATGAAATGTTGGTCCTGCTTTCTACTCAATAACTGAGTTCTTTATAGGAATGACCTATCGGTAATTTCACCGATCTGGCCGACATTCCCTTAACATAAGTTGTTACAAGGTTTGCCAAATAAAATTTAAATAAAAACTAAGGATTTCGATTATTTTTAAATGATTTTAGTTATTTAGGATATCATTTAGAAGAAACAATATTGTAAAATATGAAAAGAAGTTCCTAAAAATCAAACATTTATTTTTATTAAAATTTAATCGAGCACATAATAAAATAGAGCATTTTGGTTATAAATATTTGACATCGCTGAGCATTAGCAAGTGACTTCACGTGCTGCCACAGGAAATAATCGAGAGATGCTAAATCGCAAGACCTTGACAACTACCCATAAATTAAAACTATTTCAATGGCAAACTTGTACTATTTACAATTTTGTGGAAAAAGTGCTTAAGTCAAGATATTCTTATTGCGAGTTTTTTGCACTTCTGTAATCTGCTTATTCAAAAATACTTCTGGGCAAAATTTCAATTGTTTTCGCAGAATGATTTGTTGCTTATATTTTTTCGACTTAAAATCTAATATGGAATTAACGCATAATTTATATTTATTTATTACAAAAAAAATTAAAGTAAATAAATAAATTTTTTTAAAATAGACTTGAAAGTTTAAAAGTGACTTAAGCATTTTTTCCTGATTGCCACAGATTTAATCCCATTATGTCGTTGACCGCTGCTAAGCAACCTTCTTCTTCTGTTGATTAAATTTAAATATCCGCAAAGACATATTTTAGTTTTTAATCACTCTAATAGATCAGGATAAGATGAAAATAGAATAGAATACATTTGGTGGCGTCTACGCAACCTAATGAAACATAAAGTTAAAGTTTAATGTTTAGTAGAGAGTGAACCGTGGGTTTTTCCCCCAAGATTCTTAGAGGAAACTAATGTTTAAGAGAGAGAAAAAAAGTCAAACTGAATTCTACTATTTAATATATTTTAAAATATATTTAGTTGTTTGTCATGCAAATAAGCTGCAGTTAAACGTGTATTTATGACTAAACTTTATGAATATAGAATTTTTATGACTTTGCTAATTTTATGTAAATGTCTTAAATGATCCGTTTCGCAAAGCTAAAAAAAATTTATATTTTAGGCTGGGTACTGGATTTCAATATCATGACCTTATAAGATCAATTTTATTAGTTTAAAATAAAATTTAAAAAAATATTTTATATATATTTTTATTTATATATTTTTATTTCGGCTTAATGTATTAATTATATGGTTGTTTTAAAGTCATAAAATATTTTGCCATCATTCTTTTGCCATTTTCGTTAAAAAAAAACTAAAACTACTTTCAAATTTTATGATATTTTTAAAGCTTAAGACTCCAATTAAAATACAAATTGATATGATTTTTTAGCATTAAATAGTTAACTGATTTAGAGTAGATATACGTAGCATAAATATGAATATAAAATGTATGCATAAATAAAATTAATATGCATTTAAATGAAATTCAAGTATTGATTTGGATTAAAAATAAAACGAGACTGACGTACTACAACTTAACATTTTTCATTTTGGCCAACAAAAACAACTTCTTTGTTTATCATACGTAAGAGATGCGCACAGAAATGTTTTTATTTGCTAAATTTTTAAAATTATAAAACTTTTGATACAATCTCTTGGTTACAAAATAATATAAACTTTGCAACTTCGACGAGGACTTTAATATTATAAAAAAGTTTATAATTAATTTTATGGGGCAGTAAATCTTAATAATTAAGAAAACTTTTTTATGTTTTATGTCCCTATGAAAATTTTTATACAGGTCTGTGTAACTAATAGTAAAAGATACTTTCACCCAAATTGTCACAATATTTTACCTTATTAGACAATAAAAAAATTTAAGTTAAAAAAACATTTTTACAATAGGCGTTTCCAGCATAAAAGACATGACCAAAAATTTAAATTTTATTAAAAAGCTTTACTTTACCAATAGTATCATAAAAAGCCTTCATATCATTTTATTTTAATGTATTTATGCGCCATCTCAATTGTAGTGAAGTAAAACCAGGCTGCTAAAAATTAATTTCTATTTATCTAAACTCTTAGAGATATTTAATCATATTTCTTATACATATAATATTCAAAACATTAACAAGTATGTTGTAGTTGTGCTTTTTCCATAAATATTTTGTTAAAACTACAACTAATAGGAACAAATGAACACTTGTATTCCATTATCTTTTAATGTAACTTTCGTTTAGATATATCTAACTCCCTGCTCAGAAACTGAAAGGATTATTGCAGCAATTTTTGATTTTGTGCCTCTCCAGGATGTCAAACGTTACCATCATTTACATTTAAAGTGAAAATGGATTTTTATATTGATCATAATTATGCAAATTATAGCTCTAAATTAGTCCTATATTTAGTGCTAAATTTGATTTGGATCAAGTTTTTATTTTCAAGACCATTAAATAAATCAAGGCATTCGCATGTGACAAAGCAAAAAACGCAAATTTCAGCAAAACCTGAAGTAATATATTAATAAGATTTATTTTAGAATACTGTGCACTTTAAAATGGTTTTGAGTTAACACAAAAACTATTTATATAATTTATTGAACTAAAGTATAAGCACAGTAGCACGTGACATTTTTTCAGCATGATATATTTATTGTTTCTGTAGATCTATAAAAAAAACTTATAAGCAAAAAAGCTAAGTAAACGTTTTAAGCACAGTTAAACGTGACATGTCGCACGTGATATTTTTTCATCATGATATTTTTATTGCTTCTGCTGATCTTAAAAAAAATTATAAGCAAACAATCTCAGCAAAAGTTTACACGCCAGCTAAACGTGACAGGTCGCGTGTGACATTTTTTCGTCATAATATTTTTATTGCTTCTGTTGCTCTTTAGTAAAAATTTTAAGCGCAGTAGCTCGTGATATGTAGCATGTGATATGTTGCACGTGACATGTCGGACGTAACATTTTTCTATTGCGATGTGTATTGTTTCTATTGCTCTTTAAAAAAAATTATAAGCAAACAAGCTAAGTAAAAGTTTTAAGAAAGTAGCACGTGATATATCGCACGTGAAATGTCGCACGTGATATTTTTTTATTATGATATTATTAACCCCTGACCAAAAAAGAGGTCTATCAGTTTGTAGTGTATGTCTGTACAAGTAAGTATTCGTGCAGACCAAAAGGCTGGACCGATTTTAATTTTGTTTATTCTGTTTGAAAGATAACTTTATCGAGAGTGTTCTTAGGTGTTTGAAAAAATCGGTTCAGGTTTTTAGAAGATATCACATATTTTCTGGATATATCGGCGGTTTTTGAAATTTTTAATTTTTGTTATTATTGAAGCAATTTAAAATGCTATTTAAAAAAAATAAGCAAAAAAGCTAAATAAACGTTAAAGCACAGTCGCACGTGACATTTTTTTCATCGCGATGTTTTTATTGTTTCTGTTATTTAAAAAAAATTTAAGCAAAAAAGCTTCATAAAAGTTTTACATTAACACATGAGAACAACAAACTTTAAAAAAATATCGTAAGCTGAAAAGCAAAGCCACGTAACCAATAAAAAATTAAAATTTATTAAATTTTTTAACCCTTATTATAACAATTAGCCGAATTAAAAATAAAAATAAAGAAATTTTACTTCAGTCACTTTAATAAATTTGTTTGGTTTTTTCTCTCTTCTATAAAATTTAAAAAAGTGTAGTTAAGTGATTTTGCAAATTCAGCTAACGATATGTAGTATGCAATAAATTAAAACGTGTATAAGAAAATTAAATAAACATAGTATCAGGAATACGAAACAAATGGTTTTTTTCAGAATGAACTATTCTAGCTGCTTTTAATTTTTGACTAACGCAGTAAAAGAAGTTTCAACTGCACCATACCTGGAATACCTATTGAGGCTGGGACTTACTATGCTAAATAGTCGTTATGCTTTTCAGAAAATGCAACCCCGATCTAATGGAGCTTATAAAAGCACGGAGTGCTTTTTAATCTTATCAGATGGCATGCTAGATAGAATTCTATAAAAAAATGGGATTGAAATGCATTCTGTATTTCTTCCTGGTTTTTAATTGACAAATTTGTTATATTTAATAATTACATTTTTCTCCGCACTGTTTTTCTCTCTCTCTCTCTCTCTCTGTATCTCTCTCTGGCTCTCGTTTTCTATCTTTAATTTTAAGTTTTTCGTTTTATCTCATTTTCATTCAATTAAATGAAAACTATGTAAAATTTTATGTATCAAAAAAAATTCTTTTTAATCTTGCACTAACGATTTTGCACGTGACTAACTTTAAATATGCACCACGATCAAAATTTTTTATAGAATATCTCTCTTTAATTTTTAGTTTTTCTTTTCTTCTCATTGTTGTTTAAATAATTAAAAAATATGTAAGATTTTTTAAGTTTTTTTTAAGTTTACACTTGTCATGTCGCACGTGACCAATTTTAAATATGTACAATTAACAAAAATCTTTATAAATTATGTATCTACAACTTTTCCATGTAAAAAATTTTATTCTACAATTACGACATCGCACGTGACCATTTTAAAACAGATACCAGAATCACAAATCTTTGCATTGTTTCAGCAAGTTTTGTTTTATGTTAATTATATTAAATATATCTGTTGGTACTAAGAATTTGATGACTATATTCTATCTACGTACTTATTTCAAATGTAGTTTTTCCATGTCGTACGTGATATAGAACTATGTGATTTATATTAGCAAAACTTTATTAGCTATGCATTCTTTTATGACAATTTGTATCCTTATAATATTTTAAGAGAGCAAAGCTCAATGGAAAATGGAGTTTATTACAACAAAACAGGCAAAATAAATATCCAAATGAAAAAGTTTTGTTAATTTGAGTCTTGCCAGTCGAATATCTGAATAAAGGTTAAATATAAAGGTAAGATTTTGATAATATTATTTAGATTGTTTCTGTATGAAAATATAATAAAACAAAGCATTTTCAAAAACTTTTTTTGCTGTCGTTGGATTTTTCAGTGGAAACGCCCATATTCTTTTGCAGGAAGAGAGTTTTCTTTTAGAAACTTTAAGTTCTTCTTTTTCCCCTCTTGCCTTAAAACTAGTTCCTTGTTGGTACAATTTAGACGGTCGGCTTGAGTAAAAAAATTATATAAAAAGCACAAATTTTTTTTGAGCGATTTTCATAAAAAATCGTGGAAACAGGGGAGAAAACTTTATTCAAAGGAAAAAAGGGAATAATAACAAAAGAGTAAAGAAAAAATTCCAAAAAGAAAGAATTATTAAGTGAATGAGAATTTCATTAAAGGAACTATATATAAATAAAGATTATTAAAAAAATTTAAAAATTTATTAATTTTCAACTGATATAAAAGAAAATTCTTGTTCTAAAAGATAAACTATTCGTTTTCCAGTCACATTGAATATTCCACATGTTTGAATAACTTAACTATTGTATTTCCGATCATAAAAGATGTTCAGCATAAATCTTTTTCTACTAAAATTTTTCAAGGTGATTGTAACTGGACTTCCACATCGACTTCCTTAAAGCAAATTATACTGGGCAAAGACCACATACTTTTGCATGTAGATAATAAGGAAATTATATAAAACTAGATCAATTCTCTTATATATGTATATATTCATTATAAGAATGTAACATATAAGGAAGTTTAAATCCGCATTTTTATGAAAATCATGCCCAACAATCAATCCGCTTTATATCTCTCCAATTGATTGCAGCAGTTTGTTTTTGAAAATACGTTCTAGAGACTATAAAAATTAATTTGTTTTATTAACGCATTACCGTATAGTTTTATGCTTATTTAAGATAATTAATTCAATTCTATTTGTCTTAGAATAGAACCTGCTTTAGTAATCTTAGCTAAAAGTACAAAAATAAAATTATAATAATTTTTAAATTTACGTCACCCGTAATGTTGCGTTTTGATGCGCGGCAACAGAGAAATATGAATTTATATTGTTTGTTCAATTAATTTGCCTCTGGTTATTTTATCTTTTAAGCCTGTTTGCTTAACAAATTTAAGAGGACAAAAGAATACTTTAATTTAATTTTATTTTGTTATGAAAACAAATAGAATAAATTGTTATGTAATTACGTTTAGTATTAATATAAATATTTATTTATTTACTAAATTAGTTGTTTAATTATTTTCCCCAAATAATTATAATAAGGAATAAAAACGTTAAATAAATAAATAACCTGGAAGCTGGCAAGATGGCATAATTGAATTTTCATTTTTGTAATTTACCTTCACATTCCCTTGAAAAAAGTTTCTTAGGTAAATATTTACTTGAATACGCCACATACACCTCCCCCCCCCCCCCCACCCAACCAAATCAAGCAATTATCATAACCTACTGAGTTTGCAAACTTTTACTATAGCAGTTATAGATTTAATTTTTTGTTTGTACTAAAAACTTCCAAGCTTATAAATGTTTCATATTGAAGACCGTATGGCCATGGCTTCTTTTAAATATTTTTCTTTACTTCCCGTTGTGGAAAATAGGAAGTTGCCGAGTTTACTTCATGAATTTATACATGTCTACATACGTACCCACGTCTGTCAAGAATGATAGAATACAAGATTAGGCCACAAAGTGTAGCACTTTCCCAGCAAAAAATTACACATTAACATCAGAACTACTTGCCATATAATGACTTACTTTTCTGATTACCAAATTTCATTACTCGCTTACAAATTACATTACCTAAAATTTAAAAAAAATTATGTACAAATTGCTAAATGAGGAGCATTAGAAAATTTTTTTTGTGTATTTGAACTCAAACTAATACGCTTACCCCTGCAGCCACAACCTTATACATACATATATACTTTAGATACGAGTATACACTAAAAATAAATACCACATGAAATAAACTTCAATATAAAATTTATTTGAATTTAAAGTCATAGTTAAAAAAAATTCAAACTGAGAAAGAACTTTAACGTGTCTGTGGGATTTCGTTTTTTATGTGTGTAAAGATGAATTTTAATTTCATTAGCAGAGACAAAAACCAAACATTTTAGCAGATCGAATTTTGTTCTTAACAGCACACTGTGAATCATCTAACAGTACTAGTTCCAAAATTATTTCAGAAATGCCAGTAAATCTAATGTTCAGAGAGATCCATCAGGAGGAGCATTATTTCTATATAGTGTCTGTCTTTCTCAATGACCACTTGTCCTTCCAAAAGAGTAAATTGTTTTTTAATTCAATTTATGCATTATTTATAAATCTTAAATGTATTCAAGCGTAATAATTCCATTAATCATATTTCAAATCCTATTTTTCATTAATTGGTGAGTATAGTCGTACCGCCTTATTCTGAACTCTGTGACAAATGACAAAATTATAACAAATGAAAATTTTTATATTTTAAGCAATGTAAAAATTGTCATTTGTTATAATTTTTATTTTGTCATAGAGCTTAGAATACTGGTGTTAGTATCCGTTCCGAGATTTTGCTTCCGAAAAAAATACTCATAAAATTAATTTTACTTCATTTATTTTTAAAAAATTGTTAACAGTACGCTGTGAAGGAAAACAAATTTGCTCTGCTTAAATTTAAGGTTTTTGTCTCTGCTACTTAAATTTAAATTTATCTACAGACATAGAAAATGAAATGTTTCTTTTTTTTCTTTCCGCACTCTGGTTTGCATATATGTAGTCATTAATTTAAAAGATGATTTGATTTATTAAATTTGTTTACTAAAAATAATAATTTTAATAATTTGGGGTAATATTTTCCGACTTACTAAAAATTATTAGAGAAAATACATGTTCAGTTATGAAAGTTATGTTGTGGAATAAGTATAAAATGACATGAAACATCGGCGGTATTTGATATTTTATGCAAATGATCTTGCGTAAGTGCAAATGTAAAGTATTGTAGTTTTTTTTTTGAATTGTGTGAGTATTTTGTTGTTGGATTTTAAATAAAAGTTACGATATTTTTCATTTGCACTTACGCAAGACCATTTGCATCAGACATATACATACATAATTTTCTCAGTCATATTTCTCTATAAAATTTTTTTTAAAGATTTAATTGCTACTCCTAATAAAATTATTCTATATTAAATTTTCTCCGTGTAAGCACATCAAATAAATATATCCCATCTATTTTTATCACACGATGTGTGCAGCAGTCAAAAAGTGTTGTAAATGTAAATAATATGTAAATAAAATCATTGTAAATAACTCCAATCTTTTAAGACTAATTTATATTCTTGAAAATTGTTGTTTTTAATAATGCTATTATAACACATACAAAAATAAATTGTATAATTAATTTATGTTGCTGTTTTTGTTTAGTCAAAATATGTATTAATGTTAATGTATGGATCGCCAAAAACAATACACAGCTAGACTACTTTGCTTAAAATTTTTATTTACCATTTCGAATTGGTAAATATTTTTAAAATGGTCCAACAAAACCTTTACATATTATATAAGATTGTTACACCTACGTGTTAATACACTATTTCCATTTAGCGTTTACTCAAACAATTAGTTGCATGCAGCAAATCTAAATAGATCGAGATTATTTTATATAGCAGGTCCTTTTTTAAAAGGTACTTTTTTTAAAGTACATTTTCTTAAAGGTAGTTTTCATAAAGGTACTTTTTCTCAAATGTTCCTTTTTCTAAAAGTACTTTTTCTAAAATCTGAAAGCTACTTTTTCAAAAAGGTACTTTTTCTAAAATATACTTTTTTTAAAAGGTACTTTTTCTAATAGGTACTTTTACTAAAAGGTACCTTTTCTAAAAGGTATATTTTCTAAAAGGCACCTTTTCCAAAAGGTACGTTTTCTAGAAGGTACGTTTTTTAAAAGGTACTTTTTCTTAATGGTACTTTTTCTAAAATGTACTTTTTGTAAAAAGTACGTTTTCTAAGAGAATTTTTTTTCTAAAAGGTACTGTTTCTAAAAGGTACTTTTTCTAAAAGGTCCTTTTTCCGAAAAGTACTTTTCCTTAAAGTAATTTTTCTTAGAGCTACTTTTTCTAAAAGGTACTTAGATGTACTTTGTCTAAAAGGTACTTTTTTGAAAGACGCTTTTTCTTAAATGTACTTTTTCTAAAGCGTACTTTTTCTAAAGTACTTTTTCTTAATCATACTTGTTCCAATAGGACTTCTTCTTAAAACTACTTGTTTAAAAAAGTACTTTTTTTATAAGGTACTTTATCTAAATAATCTAAATTAATCTTTTTTAAGAGATTCTTTTTTTGACAAAGTACATTTCCTATTAGGTGCGATTTCTAACTTATTTTAAAAAGTACGTTGCTTAAAAGCAGTTTTCTTAAAGGGTATTTCATTAAAGAGGGACCTTTTTAAAAAGGTACCTTTTTTAAAAGGTACTTTTTTTGAAAGGTACTTTTTTTAAAAGGTATTTTTTAAAGGTACTTTTTTTAAAGGTACTTTTTCTAAAAGGTACTTTTTCTAAAAGGTCCTTTCTCCGAAAGGTAATTTTCCTTAAAGGTAATTTTTCTTAGAGGTACTTTTTCTAAAAGGTACTTAGAAGTACTTTGTGTAGAAGGTACTTTTTTGAAAGACGCTTTTTCTTAAAGGTACTTTTTCTAAAGCTTACTTATTCTAAAAGGTACTTTTTCTAAAGCATACTTGTTTCAATAGATACTTCTTCTTAAAACTACTTCTTTTAAAAAGTACTTATTTTATAAGGTACTTTATATAAATAAAACATATTTTAAAGTTGTTTTTCTAAATTAATCTTTTTTTAAAAGATTCTTTTTTTGACAAAGTACATTTTCTATTAGGTGCGATTTCTAAAAAGTACTTATTTTAAAAAGTACGTTCTTTAAAAGTAGTTTTCTTAAAGGGTATTCCATTAAAGAGGAACCTTTTTAAAAAAGTACTTTTTGAAAAATATATTTTTCTTAAAGAGGTTTTTTTACAATAAGTACTTTTTTAATATACTTTTTCTAAATAGTACTTTTAAAAAAAAAATTAGGTACTTGTTCGAAAATGTACTTTTTGTAGTAGTAATATTTCTAAAAATAATTCTATTTTAAAGTACTTTTTTGTAAAAGGTACTTTCTCCATGAGGTACTTTTTTAACATGTAATTTTTCCAAAAAGTCCTTTTTGTGTAAAGAACATTTTCTAAGAGGTATTTTTTTAACCAGTAATTTTTTCAAAAGATACTTTTAATAAAAAGTACTTTCTGCATGAAAAACTTTTTTAACAGGTAATTTTTTCCAAAAGTACTTTTGGTAAAAAATGCTCCTACTGAATTTTTAACGTTTTCAAATTTATTGCCGTGATGTGGCCTGATATCAAATCCGTACTATAAATAATTTTTGTATATTCCCCGCATCGTTGTAAATTTCAGGAAACATTACATTAGTCTTTAATTCTGTTTGGAAATTGTGTATACTTAACAAACATAATTTTCAAAAATTCTTTTTGTCTGTTTTATATGTATTTTTTTATATTTGGTTTCTTTCATTCTTATTTAGTTGTTGGGATGACAGCATCAGTAAATATTTTAACAGTCACAAATTCAACAAAGCTTTTATAATCGTTTTAATTAGTTTAGAACTGGTTGACTTAGAAACAACTTTTATTCAAATATTTTATGCAAATTAAAGTGAATATTTTTTTCAATGCTTATACTCGTATCATATTTATTTTTTAAGTGTTAAATTCTTTTGCACTTAAGCACCCATAAAAAGCGAAGACATTAAAAATCACACTTTAATGTAAGAGGAGTAAAAATCCTTTTTACCAATGCATTACTTTTTATTGTTGTTTGCATACACGTGTTGCATATTTAAAAAGTATTTTTTGATAACCTATGGCATTACAAATTGGATTAAGTTTTTCAAGCAGTTGTCCACCTGACACCACCTGCTGGCAACGCTGTTTTCCTAGAAAACTTTTTCTAGCAGAATATCTTTTTGGCCTTGAATACAAATTTCATACCGTTTTAAGATTCCAGACTACGTGCGAAATAGTTTTTTTTTAAACTATGCCGAATGTCACATAAAATTAAATTTCATCATTACCATGGATGTGTTTTTTTAAACACAGTAAAACTTTAATTGAAAAAAAAAATAAATGTCTGTTACTAAATCTTTAAAAATAACTTTAAAAATAGTTTTAAAAAGTCTTAATTAAGTTCGAAAACTCATTTATATGTATATTTTTTTTCGAGTGCCATTAATTTTTGCATCTAAATAACACAATTTTGTCATAAATTCGGAATTAAATTTGAATTTCCATTTGCATACCATACAACAAAACCGAAAAATTTTTGCATTTTTGCATAAAAGACAATAACGTTTTAATACGACAGCATTAAGACCTTGAAATTAATTTTACACTTAAAATCCAATATTTCAAAGAAAAAAAAAGGTTTAATATTTTTATCGCTTACATATGAGTTTTACGTATAAATAATACAGCGATTGCAAAGTATTTTAAATAATAATATAAAAATAAAATAAGAAAAGTATGTTGCAAACATAAAAGAAATTATTTCTTTCCATGATTTCAAAAACTTGCTTAAGTCTCATAATTTCACAGTTTTTGACTTGCAACGTTCATGAATTTGTTAAAATATTAATATATAGAAAATTTTAATATGTAAATGCAGTTTTATTATATTTAGATATTTTTTTATAAATAGTACTTGTTAAAACGAAATTTTTCAAATGCGGTTTTTTTAATGATTATTTGCTATTAAAAATTTCGAAATTCATTTCTTTAAACTCAGGAAATCTTTAAAATTATGATTTTTTTTTTGCACAAAAATTAATACCCTTAAACACTAAAGCCTTAAAATTGATATTACGTTAATGTTCGAAAAGTCGAAAATAAAATCGAAATTTCGAACATACCCCAAAAACTTGCTATATTTATGTTTTGGCATAATAGCTCAACATTTTTCATGCAAGTTATATTTTTATGCATTTCTTACATAAAAAAATTTTTCAAATGATGTTTCCTAAAGATTATGTGCTATTTAAAATTTCGAAATTCAGTTCCTTAAAGCCAGCAAATCTTTAAAATTATGACTTTTTTGCACAAAAACTAACAGCTTTAAGCTTTAAAGCTTTAAATTTGATTTTACCTTAATGTTCGAAAATTCGAAGTTAAAATTGAAATTTCGAACATACCACAAAAATTTGCTATACTTATGTTTTGGGATAATAAGTCAACATTTTTCATGGAAATAAAATTTTTATGCAGTTATTACATAAAAAAATTTTAAAATCCTGTTTTCTAAAGATTAATTTCTATTAAAAATTTCGAAATTTAGTTCCTTAAAGCCAGCAAATCTTTAAAATTATGTTTTTTTTGCATAAAATCCAAGAGTCTTAAACACTACAGCCTTAAATTGGATTTTTCGTTAATGTTCGAAAATTCGAAGTTTAAATTGAAATTTCGAACATACCCCAAATAGGTTCCTAATTTATGCTTTATCGTAATAGCCATAAGTTTTTCAACTAGCTGATATTATTACGAAGATTTTATAAAAAAATTTTGCTCATTTTGCATAAATGATACCATCTCATATTGTATGTGAAATATAAATATTAAAGTAGTAAATATTAAAATTCTAATTTATTTTCATATTTATTACAAAGTATGTATGTATGTATGTATGTATATTGAAAAGATTGAGGAGTTTTGTTTTTCTGCAATTTCGAAGTTAGTACAATTTCGAAAACTTCCGTAAAGCTTATATTATCATTATTTTCGTCTTGTAACTTTCATGCATTACTTAAAATATATAAAACCTTAAGTCACAGTAATTTTTTTGCAAATCTTTTTAAGACTACATATTTACTTTTAAAAATTTCGAAATTGAGTTTTTTAAAGTCAGCAAATCTTTAAAATTATGATTTTTTTTGCATAAGAAATTATAGCTTTACACATAGAAGCCTTCAATTTGATTTTATGTCAATGTTCGAAAATTCGAACTTTAAGTCGAAATTTCGGACATACCCCAAAAGGTTCCAATATTTATATTTTCTGTAATACGTATAAAAATTTTGGTCATTTTGCATAATAGATTCTGTTTTATATGTTTTGATCTAAGTATTGAAGTATGTATGTATGTAGTATATATTAAAATTCTAATTTTGTTTTTATATTTCGAATAAACATACTTGCATAAATTTTACATTTTATAGTTTTGCCATAAACAAGTACATAAGGCTCTTCAAAACATTTTAAAATTTCATACATATTTTAATATTTCATCATAAAATTTGAATTCAACCATTTGTTACAAACAAATTTTTGCCATATGCAAGGAATAACATTTCCATACAATCATAAGTAGATTATGTTCATATGAGTAGCAATTTCTTCTTTACACTATTTTATCACGTGACATTTAGTTATATGAAGAAAACGAATATAAAATTTTATTCACTTTGTAACTGTAATTTTATTATGCAAAGCTATAGTTATTTTTTTATATATAAAAAATATGTAAATTTGTCAAACATACTTTACGTTTATACAAAACTTTTACATATGTATATGTGGATGTTATTAAAACTTTTGTGATTCTGTAAATATGTACACACATTCACAAGTATTTATGCACATACATGTGGGCAAAAGTTCACCAAAATGTGTGTTTTTTTTTGTGTATGAAAACAAATCATCAATCAAATTAGTTGATCCATATCAACTATGCTCATTTTGCAAATCTTAAATGTCAGATAACAAAATGACAAATGAAGGCACTTAATGTCAAAATAGTCTAATAGATTCCTAATTGTTTAAATTCAAAGTATAGTTTAAAATAGGTGCAAAATCCCCAGTAATTTAGTTTGAAATTTATTTGTGTTATTCTTTGTGAAAGACACATTTAAATATTTTCTTTGTATTTATTATTCGCACTCTGTCTACAGGCTTGTTTTGGTTTAGCCTTAATTGAAAAAAAAGATAAAACATATAATAACAACAGTTTGTCAATTAAGTGTGTGCCAAATGAAAATTAAAAATATTTATATCAGATTTTTGTATGAAATAGAGTAAACTTAAGAAATTGTTAATAAATATAAAAAAATAAAACTGTTTTTGATTTTCTATAAAAAAATATCGGTTCGAATAACCAGGTTTCGTCTTAAATCTTATTAAATTTTATTTTAATTTAGTTTATTTAATTTTGTTTAATTTTTTTTATTTTATTTTATTTTATTTTATTTTATTTTATTTTATTTTATTTTATTTTTTTATTTTATTTTGATTTATTTCCTTTTATTTTGTTCATTTTATTTTGTTTTATTTTATTTTATTTTACTTTATTTTATTTTATTTTATTTTTTTATTTTATTTTGATTTATTTCCTTTTATTTTGTTTTATTTTATTTTATTTTATTTTATTTTATTTTATTTTATTTTATTTTATTTTATTTTATTTTATTTTATTTTATTTTATTTTATTTTTTTTATTTTATTTTATTTTATTTTATTTTATTTTATTTTATTTTATTTTATTTTTGGACATGTTTCAAAATCATTGCTCTAAATTAAATTAAATTTTTCTTTGTGCACAAATTTATTTGACAAACTTTGTATGTAAATGCTTTTTAATAAATAAATTGCAGACAATATACAAACACCCTTATTTATAAAAATTATTAAATTATTATAAGGACTTTAAAAAAAAATTTAGCAAAATTTGTTTTAAACCCCCTATTTAAAGCCTTAATAAATTTTATAAATAAGGCTGAAAGAAATTATGCTATCAAATCAAATAAAATTCATTTATTGTTAAATTGTTAAATACAAGTTATTGTTGACACTCTTGCATTAGCTACTGAATTGTATTAAATTTAACTTGTGTGTTTAATGTGAGAAAATGGTTTTCACACAATAGTCGGATTAAATTTTGGGAATTATATTAAACTAAATAATTAATTTAAGTCTTTTGAATAGACATTTAGAGATGTAGTAGGTGATTATACATAAATCATTCGCTTTAATTGCAAAGGGAAGTAATACATGTATAATAAAATGTTTCATAAAAGATTGTATAAAAGTAGTAATTCGTTACTTAAAGTTATACGTCATCACAATTTGCTTATTTACCATCAATCATCATTTCAAGATGTAAGCTTTCCATTTTTGGTAGGGAATCACAATTATAATTATAATCACAATTTTAATTTCTTTGGATACACACCCATTTATATGTTTGTATGTATACAACATATACGAGGGCAGGTCAATAAAACGCGAACTTGTTGTTTTATTTTACTTGCATGTTATTAAAGGTAAATATTAAAAATAAAGCAAAAAGCAGACTGAAAACTTCCTAAAAAGCTGCCAATAGCATTTAAAATTTATTAACGTAGGGTATTTAAGGAATTTTTAAACATTGCTTAGGCAAAAAACACTTCACAATTAATAAAAAAAATGTAAAACAGAACCATGAGAGTGATTATTATGCTTTCTGTGGGTTTTACTAATTTAATTTAGTAATTAAGATATTTATAATAATTGTAATTAATTTATATATTTTAAATAAAGTGTCGCATGCACGTTTTCCAATTCGATATACATAATTGATGAATATGCTTTTTAGCGATGCAAAAATTTAAACTATTGTATACCAGTTTTCTCTGAGGTTTAAGGCTTTGATACACTCACCACGTACAGTTAAAGGTAATTTGGTGCAGGCACCACTTAATAAGTACTACCAAGTTTTTATACATTGCTTAGTAGAAGTTTATGCAATCCACAACCCGTATGGAAGTCAATACATTTTCAGTGCATTTTTTTACCTCCAAAAGCAAGAATTTTTTAAGGCGAATTGTGGCGAATATAACTTACATAAATATGTTTTGTTTTCAATTGCAAAATTCTTAAAAAAACTGAAATTACCTTTCACTGTTTGTAGAAATATATAAGAATTAGTTTGTTAAGATTTATGGCATTTTTTATATAATTTACTTTCTTAATTTTAACAAGAAATGCATAAAACTTAATAAGATACATATGTAAATATTAAAAAATAATAAGGTCAGAAAAAAAATTTTTAAAAATCGTTTAGCAAAATAACTATAATTTTTCTTTATATAATAATATTGTTTTAAAACTACCACAAAAAATTTGAGTTTCCTTAATTCATAGTAGTTTATTCCTATCCTCTAAGGTCTAGGAAATTTTATGAGCCAATTAGCACTTAGTTGTTTTAGTCAGCTAGACAAGCGTACATTTTTTGATGTCGACAAATACTTTTTTGCAAAATGATGGAGTTTATTTTTTGGAAATTTTTTAAGCCAGACATCAAATGAATACTTATATATACATGTTTCTTTAATACTATACATATACATACATATGTACATTTGTAACTGTATGCAAAACGATGTAATTCTACTCTTAGGCATATTGAAACTTCTCACTCGATGCAGGTACATAGATGGCACGCATTAAAACCATGTCCTCCTCCACTCCCAACTGAGCATGCTCATCGCCATTTTCTTTTCCTAATTCCAAAGTGATTATAAAATCACCAGTTTCTAAACATCCACCTCGGCGCGCATATTCAATACCATAATCAATAGGCTTATATCCAAATTCATTAATTTCCCTTGTATACAGTATAGGCCTCAGATTTCTTCGTAGATTAAGATTCTTGGCAAGTTCTATTAGGCAACAGATTTCCTGCTTATTATACTTTGTGGGTTCTTCAAGTGGCAGCATAACATACACTGGACAATAGATTTCGCTGCGACTTAAAGCTTGAGCAGCTACTTCACATTTTGTATGAATAAAAATGGCTTGACATTCAAGTGTGCTGATTATACGTATAATAAAATTAGCAATCGATTGGATGTTAGATAAAATATCATGCACTGCAACTGTATTCCCTGCAATAGCTAGACGATAATCTTTAATCGGTAACAATTTTTTGACTATTAAAGGATATTTATTGCACCATGAACTCTTTTCTATAAACATGCAATCGATTTTCGATAGAATTTCATGACTTTCGAATAATTTAAAATCACTACAGCAACCTAGAGGTATCGTACCAATAAGGGGTTTCTTAAGGCTCTTGGCTGCCGGTATGACATCCTGCATTAAAATTGTATTTAAAGTCTGATCACTACTAAATAAATTTGTCAGCCATAAATAGTCCAAATGTTTTATAATTTCTTTTAAATCTAATATGTTGCGACAAACATATTCCAAATCGATGCTGCCAATCAATTTGAATTTGCAACTAGTTTCTATTTTATGTTGCAGAAATTTTAAAAAACGTAAACTGCGTATGCATGGCAAAGCAATAAAGTCCACTTGCAATTTTTCAGCAATTTCTAAATCTTTTGCAACAAGACAATCCAGAACATTCGATTGCAGGCCATAACACGTACTGGGTAGTTCTATTACATCGTACGAACTGACAAGGCCGTCTTCTTCCAAGAAAATGGCTATAGCAGCCCTGAGTTTCTTAACCACGAAGCCTCGAGGTCCATGCTGACCAATTGTAACTTCATCGTATAGCTTTATATGTGGCAAATAATGTTGCAAATTTATAACATAAGCAATCTCCTTAAAACTGCCATATCTATATGCCACATTAGTGGTCAGTGTCATGACATCGCTCTTTGCCAAGATTAATGAACAGTTATTACGCAGCCTGCCAATACGACAGGTATCCCCAGTTATTTGTAAAGTCAAACCAATTGCCAATTTACTGTGCAGCTCTTCCATTTGTTGCTCCTTTTGCGCTTGTCTAATCATTTCAACTAAAGGCTCAATTTCATTTGGCTTGTGGGTCAATATGTCTATTAGAAATGTTCTAACATTATTTTTCAACAAACGTTTTACTTCTTCGTTGATAATACTCTTTTCAACTTTGGCCATTAAGCCCAAATTATAATAACGCTTCTTACTTCTTTTACTCTTATGCTTATCATGCTCTTCACACTCTTTTTTAAATTGTTGCAGCTTCGCTTCTAAATCTTTTTGGCCATTTAGTAAGACTGTAAAATCTTTTTCGTTCTTACTTTCCTTGAAGTTTTCTATACGATTGTTAATAAATTCGATTTTGTCACTTTCCATTGTTAATTTAAAATGTACTTTATTTGCTGGCGGTCAGTAAACATTAAAATTTTTAAAATTGTGCACACAAAGTATAATTTTTATTCGAAATAATTAAAATATTTAGACATGACATAATAACAATACCATGCCAGGTATTGTTTTTTTTTTTGGCATATGCATATGTATGTATGTATGTAGCTTTAAGTTGGCAATGCTTTTGGTTATTTTTCAATCAAGGTGAATTGATTTTATGTGGTCTCACCTGCTGAGGTGAGTTTTAAGGCCGCTTGTAGTTAGAATATCCGTTAGATGTCATATGTATGAGTTTTTCAAACCATATTAGGCGAGTATGCCTTATAGTACGTTTCCATACACATATGTATGTACGTGTTTTGGAGAAGAAAACTTGTTTTTCTCAAAACTAATGTTTTGCTACATGTTTTCCCATATATTTTTCGTTTCAGCAAAACATCTCAAATAAGTTGTGTTCCTCCCAAACATAACATAATTTGTCAGTGCAACACTGCGTTGCTGGTTGACATTAGAAAAAAAGCCGCAATATTCTATTAAAAGATAATAAGGAAAATTGCATTTTTTTAATAAACCACATCAGTTGTTTTTACATGTTGTTTTTATGTACATGAGTGAAAAATTTGTTAATTTAAATAATATGAGAAAAACAACGAGTTTTGCTCATAGTGGAAACGGACTATTAAAGCCCCGTTCAGACTATTGTACAAGTATTAATACTTTCATCACATTTTACGATACAAAAATCTAAAATTTATTCGTTGCGACTGTCAAAAAATCTAACGGAAAATCACATATTGTGCTCAGACCATCACACTTCAAATAAAACGCGTAATACAAGCAGAAAACAAAACAGCTGTTCAATGAAAATGTCTGTGCTATTCATTGGCGGCAAAGCGGTTTTATGTAGGCGGGGACGTGCCGGCATTTCAAAAAAATTCAGTAAGAAAAGATATTAGAAAAACGAAAAAAATTACGTCAACGAAATATACTTTCATACGACTCACTTATTCAAAATTTTGATTCGTTATACATTTGATAAAATATTACATCAATGACGACACGCTATCGGCGGCGAAACAGCCGACTTGGAAATTCGGTTTGTGTGAAAATGCAACCCTGATCTAATAAAACGTACAGGGTGGCCCAGAAAGACCGAAGTGGTGTGAATTCCTTATAACTTTTTATTTAAGACATATTTTTTTAATTTTTTGTTTTTTAAATACAGTAAATTTATAGGGAATATTTTTAGATTAGTTATTAAAAATTGTATCCCGCAAGTGGTGGCCATTTTCTGCTTCGCACAAATGTGCTCTTTCCATTTCCATTATTCATAACTTATTTATGAGTGATGAAGCCCATTTCCAATTAAATGGGTTTGTTAACAAGCAAAACTTTAGGATATGGGCTAAGGAAAACCCGAGAGTACTTCATCAACGACAATTACACCCAGTTAAGTGTACTGTTTGGTGCGGTGTTTCTTCAGAAAGGATCATTGGTCCATATTTTTTGGAAAATGAAAGAGATGTCGCCATTTCCATTAATGGTGATCGATATCGGGCCATATTGGAAAATTTTGTAAGGCCAGCCGTGGAATACCATCCGCAAATATGGTTCCAACAGGATGGAGCCACAGCGCACACTCCGAGGGCCACAATGGCTATTTTACGCGACATCTTTGGGGAAAGAATAAATTCGCGTAGAAGCAATTTTAATTGGCCTCCGCGTTCCCCGGATTTAACCGCTCCAGACTGTTTCCTTTGGAGTTATTTAAAAGGGAAAGTTTATGTTAATAAGCCTAGGACTATTGAGGAATTAAAAACCAATATTCCAGACGAAATTAACAACATAACACCGGAAGTTTTGCGAAAGATCATGGAAAATGTGTTGAAAAGAGATCATTTGTACGAAGCAGAAAATGGCCTCCACTTGCGGGATATCATTTTTAACAACTAATCTAAAAATATTCCCTATAAATTTACTGTATTTAAAAAACAAAAAATTAAAAAAATATGTATTATCTGTATTATCGTTAAGAAATTTTCTAAAAACGAAAAAGTCTTATGGGATGTCAAAATTTTTATCGTATTATTTGCCACTTTGATGACATTTTGCATTCAGACTATACCACTTGCACGTATAATTTTAATTTTTGACAAGTATAAATACAAAGTATAATAGTCTGAACGCGGCTTAAGTTATATTCCCACACACTGTGCGAATCACATATATAAATGTTTCAAAGCGAATTGAGCTGAGTATAACTTATATAAAATTGCCTAGATTGACATCTAACGGATATTAAAATTACAAGCGACGAAAATAGTCACCTCAACAGTTGAGACCTGATATGAATTCTCCTGGGTATACCTTAAATGAACAAGGCGAGTCCATATAATGTACTTTCAACTGCTGAATTGACTATTTTCACCGCTTGCAATTTGAATATGCGGTAGATGTCACCACACATTTTTCAGTTAATTTTTTTACATCAAAGTATGCATTTTTCAAAAGCTTTTTTGTCGGATCTTAACCAAGTTTTAATTAAACAATAATTGGCTTATAGGGCATTTACATTATCTCAAAATCTAGTAGTTACGAGATTTCGAGCTAAATCAGGCGGCTTTTTAATAGATATCATATACAAAACAAAATCTAGATTGTGAGTCGATTTGTAGGCAATCTAGTCTCAAAATCTAATATTTTTATTTAATTTTTACCGCCCCGTACAAAATATTTATATAAAAGGTGGTAGAATTAGCTACGGTCGGCTTCAAAAAATTTGTGAATTGGCTGCATTTCAGTTGTTTGGTTGTAGTTTTGGAAATTTTTCGGTTAATGGGTTTTGTTTTGGATAAAAAAAATCTCGATAAATGTAAAAAAAAACATAGTGTAAATGGTATAGATTTTCATAAAGATTTTAATTAAAATGTGCTAGATTTTGTGCAGGTGTAAATGCACTATTAGCAGAAACAATAAAACTCTTTGTATTCAACATAGAGACCGATGACAACAACCTGCACTATAGTTCCTTTCACGAATGTGTACGTGTGTCTAGGCTATTCATATAACTTTTATTCACCATTTCTTGTTTGGCGCCTCTTATTCACCAATGCTAAGGTTCTATGACAAACTAGATGGTAAGTAACATGTAGTAGGTGCAAAAGTACTGTAATAGTTTTAATTTGCTGTAATTTCTGGCGTAAAAGTAATCTCAAGACCTGAAATAAATTTTTTATAACAAAATGGCAACCAGTTGAAATTGAAATTATTTTTTCACCTTGTACTATTTTCATCATGTATGTACATCAACAACTTAAGAAAATTATTATTATTATTTATTTATTGGTACATATTCTACAAAGTTGCCCAAAAATGGAGGGGTCACTAAGAAAATATGTCCATGATGTTATTAACAGTATTTTTAAAAATAGTTTTCTGATAAATTTGACAGCTGTTGTTTTATATTGGTGCTCCGAGAGTCTTTCTTACATTTAGCAGGGTGATTTTTAAATTTGTTTGTTATCTTTAAGTCTACATTTTAGTTTCGTAACAATATACATATGTATATGCATGTAACTAGATAAATCCAGCATCGCTGAACTATTACTGAAGAATTTGAAGAAACAACTATTAATTCTGCTTTATATAAAACTTTGTTGTTGAACGGTAAGGAAGAAAAAAATCAGTTGTTATTTTAAAGTAAATAATTCTTATTTTATATGTGGAACCAGATTTCTTAATGGCAACATTATTTATCTAAGGCAATAATAAAGTATACCTATGCATTTATTATATTTGTTAATCGTGCTTGAGTTGCATTGTTATGGACTTAAGCGATTTTACAAAAAAGGCACTAGTATAAAAACTAAAAACGTTGCTCGTACAAAACGTTAATACATTTTTTTTATAGAAAACTCTTTTGAGTACAACCCTTCTTTACGTTGCTAGGATCCAAAAAAATACACGGGTTACTAAGTAAAGTCGCTAAAGAAAAACTGAAAGAAACTAAAACCCAACAGTTTAAATATGCCTTTCAACGCTGAAGAATATCTGAAAGCAAGATTTGAAAAATTAAATCAGAAAATAAACAAATATGAAGTGGAACAAAGTCGGAAGTCCAGGAGTTGGCAGGAGCAGGAACAGCTAATGTCACAGCACAGTAAAGGTTTAGGTTCCATAAAAATCACTTTGGATGACATTGAAAATGGGGTAAGAAAATTTAAGCCAAGAAGAAAATTACGGCATTTGATATCGAATGAAATCTTAATTTATTAATATTTAAGGATATCCTCCATTAGTTCTTTAGTTTCTGCTAAAAAAAAGTTTTGAATTATTAAATTTATATCATATGCCGTAACATTGTCTCAAAATTCGCAATTAAAAATTATTTATTATTTTTTTATATTTAAGATAAAATTCAGCCAAATCACATTAGATATCAAGCCCGACACTACCTTACAATTAAGTGGAGATAAATATAAAACTGTAAGACGCCCAAATCCTTTTATAAAAATTAAATTACATAAAACTCCCCACACAGTGTTGTTCGAACAGCGCAGCACCACTGCGCTGAGAGATACCGATGAGGGCCGTTTGGTAGAGGAGGATAATAAGCTTTACGAGGCTCTGAATGGCAGGCGCGTGTGTTCCTCTAAAGAGACACAAACCACACAAGAACTCACCAAAACACGTGGTGTTAATACGGATTCTATAGTAAGCAATCATATGGCTGCTTATGTCTCAAATTTCGAAATGTTTGACACGTATAAAGATCTAGAACGAACAACTCAAAGTTTAAATGCAGATGGCATGAAAAATATCCAAGTTACTACTTACAAAGTGGAAGGTGTAGACCGATTTGCTGCAATCAAACAGTTGCCACAATTTCAATTGACCTTAATGCTGACCACGCGCTTACTGGCGGGAAACATTTTTGAAAATGAGCAAAGAAGATTTCGTAATATGATTATGCCGGATCCTCTGGCTCTGGAAGTAAATTATTCTTACAGACTACAGCTGCTCTGGTCTTATACTGGCAGTTTTTGTGCTGGCGAGAGCTGTTGTGTGGCTGATTTAAGTTGGTGCCCCAACAATAGCGATATCTTGGCAGTAGGTTATGGCACGTTTAGTACCATGTGTGGGGTTCTACCCAAAATTGGAAGTGTTTTTATATGGAATATGAAAAATCCAGTTAATCCAGAGAGAACTTATACTTTCAAAGCCCCCGTGGTCACGTTGGAATTTTCACCCTTCACTCCTAAGCTTTTAGCTATTGGCCTCTATGATGGCAGTATTGTTGTTTATGATATCAGTAAAGCGGAAAATGCCCAAATAAGTGTTTCTCCACGTTTGGCTACTGCGAGTTGTGAACCCATTACTGCCATTAAATGGTTTCGTCAGAGTAACAATGAAACCAGGCAGCTTGATTTGGAGCCATTTTTGGCTTTAACCAGGGATGGCATTGTTAACAGATACACCATTGTCAATAGTCCCAAGCTTTTGGGATTCCAACAAATGAAATTGGATCGTGTTGAGGGCAATGTAGAAGGTTTGGTAATCGCTCCAAAGCCCTTACAAATTGAAGCCCATCGTCATCCTCAGGGTCTTTATATATGCTTAGATCCTTTGCATACAGATATTTATTATGTTTTAACTGATGAAGGTTGTAGGCATGAGTGCTCGATTAACTATCCCAACCAGCATTTGGAAGTACTGCAAATGCATGATGCTGGTGCTAATTATATGGAATTTTCACCATGGTCTCCTAAATTGCATTTAACATGTGGCAATGATTGGTAAGCAATAGTGAGTATATAAGAAAAATTCGTTTAATGATGTCTAATGATAACTGTCCGTTGATGCGATTAAATACAAAACTATTCAACCAAAAAACTACAAAAATATACCATATTTAGATCTCACGAAGAGTCATCTCTAGACCCCTCAAATATTTTGGGAGCTCTCATTAAAGAAAAAAGAACTTTAATTTGAAAGGGGTAACAAAACCTTTTTTGAGTCGCTCTAATGTATATATTTTATTTTCTATAATCATACGACAAAAATACATGAATCTTTTTTAAATTTGTATCTCTTAAATACGATTATTTTTCAAAATCCGTAGTTTCAAGTAAAAATAAAAGTCTTTTTTTAAATATATTTAAGTCTATTTCAATATTAGCAGTACACTTTAGACTCGGATTGAACTCATTTAGTAGCTCGTTTCTGACAAAAACCTGTGATCAAATTTAAGTGATTTAAATGGTTTTGATAATAGGTTTGTGTCAAAAACGAGCTATTGAATGAGTTCCATCCAAGTCCAGAACACTTTATATACTCAACACTGTCAAAGATTTTACACAAAAATTGGCAATTAATCACAATAGTAAATTATGTATTCGCTGCCAAAATTCCACCTTGATTTTATCAGAACTTAGCTTAGCTGACATCATCACCCTTTTATAGCACGAGTTTACTCTATAGAACTTCACCATACAGAAGGTTCTAGAATGAAGTACATAATGAGCACTTTTATCATCATGGACGTAAGTGTTTTCACACCAAAAGTTGAAACCTGATTTTAACATTAAAACCACCAACAGCTGATATTGCGTTCACATTACATAGTGTAAACACCTGATGATTTTATATCATGAATCGTAATATAACGCTGACAGAGCAACTGTTATTTTTTTCATTAGTATTAGCACAAAGGGTTAGATGTTGATAATTTTATACCATGATGGATCAAACAAATATTTGAAAAATACATACTTGCCAAAAATATCTATTTTGTGTGTTGTTTAATTTTTTTGTCACAAATAATTGTGACAAAAAAAATTGTTTAATAAATATTTGATGTTGATGTATTTTTTCATGTTTTTTATAACACTTATTTGACAGCTAGTTTTTTTTTGTATGGAAAACTAAAAAATTTTATAATGCACTCTAAAATCGTAAAACCATATTATGAACGATTAACGACGGGTTTATTTCTTTGACTTTATCCTTGTCTTCTCAAATATTAAAGAAATAAATATTTCATTTACACTTCTATATTATTAAAAAAGTTTTTCTAATAATTAATTAAGCCTTGTTGTTTCCTTTTAGTCCTTAAGTACACTTTATTAAATGTTAAAATTTTTTTTCCAGGTGTATACGCATTTGGCTACGTGACATTCAAAAACCTTTGATAACTTTAAAATATCACATGGGACCCGTAAATGGCGCCAGCTGGAGCACAACACATTCATCAATTATTGTCGCCTTGCATTGCGATTCGATAGACATTTGGGACTTGCAGAGAAGTACATTAAAGCCAGTTTCAAGCACGAAAACTATGAACGAATCATATTATACAACTTTTAAGTAAATATTGTTTAAGAAGCAGTTTGACACGAAAATTAATAAAGAGATTTTATATTCTAGGCTCTCGCTTTGCGGTCGTTCTATGGCGGTGGGCAATAATAGTGGCATAGTGCAAATATTGGCCTTTGAGGACATGCCATTTCCAGCACATTTCCAATATGAACACTTGGAAAAAACCATGCATAAGATATTGGCTAATGAGCCGGAATTGTTGAGGGAAGTTAAAGGCCTGGGTTATTTTGGTTATTGAAAAGAAATCACTACTTTTGCTTATTTGCATACAAAAAGGTCTTCGAAAAAATAAATTTGTATGTGTATGCATAATATATTTTTTATTTTTTTTTTGCCTTAAACTATTTATTGTTTTTGGGTATTATTTACGTGGACACTTGATGATAACGACAAAAATACCTCTTAAAATTATACAGCAACTACTATAATAACAACTAAAGTAATATCAAATAAAAATCACCCATCCATCCACCATTCTCGCTCTTTAGCAGTGACTGGCTTGGCTGGCTGGCTGGCTGACACACTTGGTACTTGTGTTCTTGGTCTGATTAAACTTCATAATAAAATATAAAATAGAAAAAATATCAAATTTCACTCACTCAAATAAAGGGCTTTTTCTATTATACTTGCGATACTGCACGGGGAGTTGGACTACATGAAACATGCGCTTGAAAATGGAAAGAAAATATAATAAAAATACTCAATTTAAAGAGAAAATAAGAAAGGACAAAAACATTTTTTTTTTGTTCCCTTTTGATTAAATGCAAGCATGAAAACTGAAAATAATTAAGAAAAACGCGTGATATTTTTGGTTTTATTTGAGGAAAATTTATTTTGAACACACCAGAGCTGGACGCATGACACTTAATAATAATAAATTTTTGTTGTCATGTCTTGGAAAACAAAAAACAGAATTGAGTTGTTTTAATAACCTTAAAATAGTCTAATGCCCTAATTCAGAAGATTTCGAAAATTTTTGTTTGAAAATACTTCTGAGTTCTTGTGTTTGAATTCTCTAAACTATTTTCTTCAAAAATAGTTGTTGTCTTTAATAATGAAAAATAAAAGTATTATACAATAGTTTGAAAAAATATGTTTGGAACAAAATCAATCAGCAAATACACACACCTTCTAGCATAGACAATAAATAACAATTGTTTTAAATAATCCCAACTGCGGCTTTTTTTGTTTTTTTTTTGTCCATAGACAAGAAGATACAAACGTCGAACAGATTTAGGGCATAATATTTTCATAAATTTTTTTTTCATTACAATGCATTTACATTTGAGCAAAATCTAGTACTTAAGAGATTTCAGGAAAAATCTAATAGAACTCGAATACAAAATAAAATCTATTACGTCACTAGATTTTGTCAAAATCTACTTAAAATCTGGTAGAACTTACTGCTGCAACTACAGTTTTTTTATTTTTAACCCAGATATGCCGACGGGCATGCTAGTGCAAGTTTCTTAGTACTTTTCCAAAATAGATTTATTCAGACATATTAAATTACAAAACTGAAGAAATAATTAAAAAAAATATTATTAACTTGGATTTTGAGTCCGTACTACATGTAGTACGCTCGGCACATATGGAAGTAAAAACCAGTATTTTCTTGTGATATAATTGAAGTCTTTTTTATTCAGTAACGTTTATAAAAACACAAAATTAATACAAAAAAAAAATATTTAATGGTGTGGTGCACCACATTACACTTTACATGGAGCGGCACATCAAATTTAATGCAGCTAATAGTCTCATTATGCCAATGATTTCAACGTAGCGGTTAACATTTCCCATCGATTTGACGGGTGTTTGTGATAATATGTCTGTGATAATATGTCTTTGTGATAATACGTCTTTGTGATAATATGCATGTAGCAATACTTTAAGACTACTCTTGGACTAAGAACCATCCCTGCACTCTGGTACGGCTCGAACCAAATAATGTAGCCTTGATAAATCACTCCAACCCAAAATGTATAGCCATATCTTATAGGCTTTCCTTGGATATATTGCCTATATCCGTGACTACCACAGTATGGAACCACTGCTCGTCCACTGAATGCTGTATGGTTTTCGGAGCACTACTTTGGAAACTCTCGTTCTGTAAAAGTGGTCTAACTTTTGCAAACTAATCTGCTTTATCCAGACTGTTTTTATACACAAAGTGCAAATTTCTTATTATGAACTTAAATCTATCAATCCATGAAAGCTGCGCCTCAGCATATAATAATAAGGGTGGTTAACTTTCGAAATTCACTTCACGTTCCTCTCCAGCATCTTCATCTGTGATGTAGTTGTTCGCATCCTGAGTGAGCACAATTGAAATGTCTCAAGAATTTTGCAAAAACTCTCCATTACTTTCCTCTAAGGCATTTATTATCTCATTTAAGGTTAAAAATATGGGAAAAAAAGTAACTTTTTTTCATCACTAATGCCGAACGTACTACATGTAGTACGTCAGCAAATACATCAACTAAAATCACATATAATTTTGTTTTTCACGTATAATTTTGTTTCGTATTCGTTTTTATAACTATTATAATTAAAAAAACATATAAACGAAGAAAAAACAATATAGGCATATAAAACTTTTGCTGACCGATTACGTGACATCTTCCCACTTTTTCCAATATCACAAAACTGAATTATCTGATCCAAAAAAATACACATAAGCAATAACCCTAGATAAAACTTATCAACGCAAGATTTGTTGACCGTTATATTCCGAAGCACAACAACAAATAGATTAGAAAATTTAAAGAACAGTAAACGCAGAAACCTGAACATAACTGGTGTACTACATGTAGTACGGTCGGCATATCTGGGTTAAATATATACTAAAAACTTATCATGTGTAAATAAAACGGTGTGTGAATTGGATACATTGCAGCTATCTGGTTGTAGTCTTGGAAAAGTTTCAGTTAATGGATTTTGTTTTGGATAACAAATATTGATAAATGTCAACAAACTTGGTGTAAACCGTACAGATTTTCATAAGGATTTTAATTGATATCTAGCAGATTTTGTGAAGGTATAAATGCTTTATTAAAGAAAAGTCAGAAGCAATAAATAGTTTCATTTGAACGGTATTGAAATAATTTAAATATTTTTTTATCCGCTAAATGTGCAATTATTAAGGACAGATTACTTTAACCGAAAACTTTTACACCTAAATCAAGACATTTATTGTTATATGCAGCATACACAAATTATACTTAACATTTTTTTAATTGCTCTTCATGGTTGTAGATATAAGAAACAATCCATAGATTATTGAGAGTAACAAAACAAGAATTATAGTAAGTTGAAAAATTTTTTCCAAAAAAAAGAACAGCAAATAGTATTATTCAGCATGTGTTGCTGTTTTTGAAAAAGTTTCTAAGCCTGCTATGATTGTAGCTTTGTAACTCTCAATAATCTTTGGAAAGTTTTTTATAAGTATGGAAGTTTTGTAAGCTTTTTTGAATTGTGGTCGGAGTTTACTAAAGTATTGCGTAGCAGCAATAAACTTTAAACCAACAACAAATAAAAAAATTTTTAATTCCTATTAATTTTGGCAAGCATTAAATAAAAATAAATAATTGAAATAAAATTACCACATTAAATTAAATTCATGTTGTTTCAACATGAAATAATTTTGATTCAACATGTTTCTTTATTTCGATATAACAATACTGGAATGTTTAATTAACATGAAATAAAATTATTACAAATGGAAAAATTCTCCTTGAAGATTACTATAAATCACGTTGAATTATATATACATTTAAATCAATTCTTAAGTTCATATGGGAATTAATTTTTTAACGCATTATAAAAAAATTTCCCACGCATTTCAGCCACCTAAAAATTTTTACAACTATGAAATCGTGTAGTGTAACGTTGCCTTTAACTTCCAAGTAAACAGCTTCTTATACAGCTTGTTCAAAAACTCTCTCGTTAGAAAATTCTCATTAAAGGGGATATAGTCACACTTCCATCACAGGCACTTAAATCCGATTGTAAATTTACGTTCAGACGTAGCAAATATTTAATAAAATTTCAATAAATATTATTTTTAACAAATATTCATTTAAGCAATAGCGATTTCTTTTCTAGGGAAAAATTTTATATTTTCAAGGAAAATTCCCAATAAAATGTATTGGATTAAAACAGAGTAGAACTTTATTTTAATCAAGCACTAAATTTCATTTCTCTTAGCAAAAATATTTCTAAATATAATGGCCCTATTCATAAAAAAAAATTGGTTTTATAAAAGGTTTATTAAAAAAATTTCTATAGAAAATTTAATATATGCCCTAATTCTGTTCGACGATTGTATCGTGTTGTCTATGGACGAAAAAAAGCAGCAGTTGTGATTCTTTAAAAAATTATTAGTTATTGTCTATGTTAGAAGGTTCGTGTATTTGCTTTATGATTTAGTTTAAAACGTTATATCCAACACATATTTTTTCATATATTTTTCAAACTATTGTATTATACTTTAATCTAATTTTTAAATTTTTTAAAAACACGGCAATAATAATTTTATTTTTCATAATCAAAGACAACAATCATTTTTGAAGAAACTAATTTAGAGAATTCAAACACAAAAACTCAGAAATATTTTCAAATAAAAACGTCCTAAATCTTCTTATTAATTTTTTATGATTGAGGCCATTATATTTAAAAAAAAATTTTAAGGCAGTTACTCTTTTTCTAGAGAAGAAAAAGTCATAAATCATATGAGCAATACTATCAACTTACTGAGCTAAAAAAAATTCTAATCGTCTGACCCTAACCCATGTATGCGTCTGTTCCACAATGCCCAGCCTTGGTTTAATAAATTATAAAAATTGATGTGCGTCTCCATAATTGCGATTGATAAAAATTCAACATCATTATTAATATAATATTACGACACACTCCTTCACTCACATCTCATCGACACACAGACAATCATTTACATTTCCACATCTCTACATACTCACACACACACTTGCAGCTTTTGTGGCTGAGTAGGAGGAAAAATATTTGTAATAAAATTCTCCCATAAATGTTTTTGTGTGTGTATGCGAGAGAGTGTGTATAGATGTGTGTATACAGTACAGAAACCTTAAAAATATAAAATTTCCTCTTGTTTCCTTTTATTAGTTTTTTTTTACAAAGTAACAAGCCGGTTTTGTGGAGAATTTTTTAATATAAAATTTATATTATGCCATAGTGTTCTGAGTTTAGGGAATTTTTAAGTGTGAAAATTGGTTGTTATGCATTGTATATATGCATTTCATTGTCGCTTTAACAAACCGTCAGTAGACAGACTTCAACCAAACATTTTGGCAAATAATAAATAATAAATTTCTGGAATTTTAAATATATTTAGTTAGTTCTTAGTGAGTTTCTATATTATCAATTGAATTCTTTGAAATTTTAATTTTTGACAAAATATGGCTCAAAAACCCGTATTTATACCAAAATATGTATTTATGACCAAATTATGCAAAAATATGAATTTTCAGCAAAATATGCATTAACAAATCCATGCAACTTTTACGCAAATTCATTATTTCGTAAAGATATTTCGTTCTTGTCATTATTAGGGTGGAGGGAAAAAACACACATTTGCATGAAACCCCTGTCCCTGGTTATTATTGTCTTGCCATAAAGGAACGATTTCATACAAAATTAATGTGTTTTGAAAAAATGTGAAGTACTAATTTTGAGGGATTTTTAGGTATTTTTTTTTAATTTATGCTGAATTCTGCAGAAAAAGTCCCTGGCTGCCCTGATTATAAGTACATATTAAAATTGTTAGCCACACAAACACGTCCACATACATCCTGCCACCTCCTCAAGCAATGTATGTATATGTGTATCTGTGTATGTGTGTGTGTGTGTGTGTGTGTTAGTTGATAAATATGAAGAAAGAAAATGTTGCATTAACTTTAAAATATAATAAAATGGTCTTGTCTTTGCATTATAAAACTATTATAAATTAGGGAAAATATATGTTATAAAATTTACTTAAACAAAACAATAAAATGCACACCCTTTCCTTTCCTTTTTTTCGGGGTTTTTAAATTTAATTAAAGCCCAAATGACCTAAATGCAGCTTTAAAACGGCCAACACGAGTTAATAATAATAATAATAATAATAATATAATAAAATTAACATAAATTTTTTAGAAAAATGTCTGCATGCTTTGTGTTCTTTTTTAACAAAATATTTTTGTGGTTATAAATTTTTAAGTGCGAGTCACTGTGGCTTCAATCGCGTATCAGATTAAGCAAAATTGATAAAATTGTAGTCTTAGGATTTTAGTGTAATTATTTCAAGCCAATATTATTTGTAGAGAAATTGCAATAAAATTAACTTTTAGAATATAAAAATCAATCAAGAATTCGTAACACAAAAATTTTAAGTGATTACGCCTAGTCACGCTAAGCTTATGTATGTGTGTCATGTGCCAATCACGTGAGCAGGCAGATATATATTTTCTATTAAACATATTATGTGTCCTCATTTTTAGTCTCTTTTGGTATATGACATATAAATTTTTTAAATTTGATGTGAGACTGCGAAAAACAACATCAACAATCTCTGAAAACATTTTTCCACTTTTCTTAAAAAAAAAATTTCGAACCCTGTTCAACAGTTAAAAAGGTAAAAAACGCTAATACGGAAAGTAAACTTAGAATTTAATGATACCTTAATTATTATTCTTTTATTGGTAAGTTTTTTTGGATTTTTTTAAAGCGCCAACGAAGTTTATTATTGGCCTAAGCTTTAGTTTGAATTGAGATAAAACCAACAGAAATTAACAGCCATTTTTTCTAAAATCTTGTCTTTCGTTTGTAAGCAATAACGTTAACAATTGGTTTTTATAAAATATTCTAAAGCTTTCATCTATTAAATTTTTACTTAAAAGAAATAAAGAAATACTGAAAGTTCTTTTTATTATTTATTACTCACATAAAAATAATTCACTCGTAAAATTATTTTCATTCGATATATACATATATATTAATTTTCGGAAAACAAGCTGCTTGTTAAATTGCAGTTAAAAGAGGAACACAACTTTTCCTTATTTTATATTGTTTTGTTATAAAACAAAATTCGCAATATTGCAAAAACTTTTTAACAAATCTTTTAGTTTTAGTTGTTATCTACCAGGGCTTACAAATATCGATATGATTTTATATTTATCGATACATAAAGAATTAAAAAATAAAAATTTAATGGAAAAAAATATCTAAATTAAATATGCTCGTTGTCCGAAGGACTATTAAATAATTCATCGATGGATGTCGAAATTGCTTAATGGTCTTAAAGCTTTTTATATCAAAAACTTTTCATATCAGATGGTAAAAAGCTCACATATGCAGGGCTTACTGTAAATCAAGTCATTCTTTATATCAAGCGATACTCGGATGCTATCAATTAATATTCATATATATTAAAAACCAGTCAAATAATTTTATCCACTAAAATTTGTTTTTCGCACCACAGTGCGTGGCTTTCTTTCGTTTAACCGGAAATAACTTTATGTTTTATAACATTTCTAAAATGAACTATAAATTTTAATTTCTTTTTAACATGCAACAATCACATTTTTTTGGCATTTGCCTCTATCAAATGCGTTTAGTAATTTTTAATAATTCCCTTTTAATTTTTTCCATCACAGTATATGAATGATTTTCCATGAACATTGTTTTTTATATTTAAAAATTATTAAATATATGATGCGTAGAGGGTTACTACCAAAAACTCTTAAGTCTAGTTGCACTAATTTTGTGGTTCTTCCGCTTTCTATACAAGAAAAATCACAATTTTTTTTATAGATTTCCGCCTTTTTACCCTGCAAACAGACAAATGCAAAATTGATGGGTGGATGTTACGTCTTAGTCTCTTCTGGATGATAGTAGTAGGTCATTTGCAACTGCACAAAATCAAGCAGATTTCAATTAAAATCTTTATCAAAATCTATACCGATTACACCAATTTTTTGTCTCAAAATCTAGTATTTATTTCTGAGTTTTCGAGCTTAATCTTGCTGCTTTTTACTAGACTTCTCATGCAAAATAAACTTTATTTTATCAGTATTCGTATCAGTCTTAGAAATTTTTAAGTTAATGGAGTTTGTTTTAGATTAAAAAAAATTGTATACATATAAACAAAAAGTTTGTGTAAACGGTATAGATTTTCATAAAGGTTTTAATTAAAATTTGCTTTATTTTATGCAGGTGTAAATGATTTATTATTAAGATTTCTTATCCAAAACAAAAACCATTAACTTGAAATTTTCCAAAACTACCACCAAGGAACTGCAATGTAGCCTATTAACACACCTTTCTATTCACGCTTACGCTTACTTTTTAGCACAAATTTGAAACAAACATAGATGCATCACTAAAAGTCATTTCTCCACACAAAAATTAGAGAAAATCGAAACTTGAATATCAATTGATATTTAAATACAGTTGATGAAATTTGCCTTAATCAAGTAGATCTAGATTTGCAGACTTCGACAAAGTAGAATTTATTTTGTATGAGAAATCTACACGAAATCTACTAGATTTTTAAATACAAACGCACTATGAGATTTAATTTATTTTATTATTCATAGAAGTAATTAATATTTTGGAAGTAAATATTTCATTTCCTTTAAAAAGGTGGTTTAAAAAGGTGGAAATAGTCGAAAAATATATAGTTCTGGACTTGTTTGCCCAAGAAATTTTGAAATTATTCCTTATTCCACTTGTCAACATTGACGTTACGTCAACACAATATCAACAAATTGGGGCTTGTCCACACACTCTCTCTCTCTCTCGAGAAGAAAAATTTCTTTTATTGACAGCCTATTTCTGTTCCCTAAGGTGTAGAAAATAACATGAGCCTGCCAATAGCACTCAGTTGTTTTCGACAATGGTTAGACAAGCCCCAATTGTTTGGTATTGTATTGAAGTGACCTCGATGTTGACAACTTCTTTACCATTGTTGATTTAATTATTTTGTTTTTATTGATGTCAATTAATTTGAGTAAAAAAAATCAGAAGTTTGTGTTCAACTTCTCCTTAGCTTTCTAAGACAATGCTGCAAGACGCAAGTTCTTTTTTTGGATCTATACAAAAGTGGCCATATTAAGGCTACTCATATGTTGTTCATGGTGGAAAGACAAACTAAGCCAAACAAGTAACAGCTGATATGTGCTCCACATAGCAAACAGTAGTTTTGATTTTCAGATGAAACTTTGATTTAATTTAGATTTTTTCCTTAATTTTTGTAAGTTACGTTATACTTTTTTGATAAAATAAATTTCTTTTAATAAGTTTAAGGGGTATTTTGCTATCTTAAACTAAATAAAACTTTTTTGTGACTAGTATTAGATTTTTTGAAATATATTTAATTTTTGGCTTGTGAATCCTGAATTTATTTATAATATATTGTAAAATTTGCAATGTCAATTGGCCATATTAAAATTTGACAATTTTTCGGCAACCTTACAATTTCCAGTATTTTTTTTTTTTAATTTATCAAGTCGAATTCATATCAAGTCATATCATTTTAGCGAATGATGATCAGTTGTTAATTTCTCTGTTGTCAAACCAAGCAAAATTTTTGAAAATTTTTTGACAGCAGGAAGTTTTACTCTAACCACCATATTCATAAAATTTAAAATGAGTTTGAAATGTATTTTATTTAAATTTTTTCATACAACATTTTCTTAAAATGAATTTCAAATTAATTTTATTTATTTTTATTAATATAGGGGTAAGTGTGTAATTATGTTTTTTTTTTCTGCAGTGTTTCATTCTATTTCACCTCATGTGAATTCGCCTTGCTATTTATGAAAATGAGAAATAAAAGCAACAATTTGTTGCAAGTTATTTAGATGTCAAAAAACTACACATATTCCACGTCTAATTTGATGATATTGAATGAAACATTTTCTTAATAACATTTACCTTAAAAAAGAATGTTTGCTGGGCAGTAAGAGGGCATAAATGTAAACAAATATATATTAATACAAATAAAGCGACTATATATGTATATATAAAAAATCATTAACTTAAAAAAATCAAGTAAATACGGGCCAGCATAAAATATGTAAATTTTTTGCTACAAGAGAGAGTCTGGATGAGAGACCACTTGTGTGAGTGTATGGGGAGTGTGGGTGAGTTTCTTTGGTCGGTTTGAATTTCATTAAGGTGGTGGAAATTGCTATTACTGCAAGTTGAATTTTCGTAGAGTAATTTAGTGTTGTTGTTGTGCATTGTTGTTATTGTAAGATACTCAGACTGCAAGGACAAAAAAAATTTATGTATAAATAAAAAACACTCTGCCTTACTTTCTTTTACGCTGAGTGTGAGTGTGTGTGTGTGGGTGTGTGTTTGGGCCAAAATAACAAGAACAAGCGCCGGGGAGAACCAAGCTGACTGAAGCAAAGAGACGAGTTTGTGCAGTTGGAAAATGCTTATGATTTTTGTGTGCTCGCATCCTTTAACGTTTAACGTTTCTGGCTTAAAAAGACTCAAGACGGAAAATTCAAATCAGTCCATAGAAAACGCGTACGTGAACAAGAAGTAGCCGGTCGTGGCTACACTTTCGGCGTGTAATAATTTGTCGGTATGATAAACAAGTGATACACCCTGTAAAAGTTCTGTAAGTTGAGTTGATTGCTACAAGCCAAAAAAAAATCACAAAAATAAATTCAAGCAAAATAAACAAAAGAAAAATTTTGTAATTATTTCAAAAGGGAAAATTAAACTACCCAAAAGAAAAAAATATTACAGCAAGTAATGGAAGAATATATAAGAGGAGCGTAAAGAAAAATTTTTTTAGTGAAAATTTAAGGAAAACTTTTTGTACTTAAAAATAAATTAAAAAAAAAATTAAACATAAACCACAACATATGGACCATTTAAAATTTAAGGATATTAAATTAAAAATTTACCCATACCAATATGACATTTGAGTATGTGTTTGTTTATGTATAAGTGTGTAATTATGTACATATTTCTTCTAAGAAAGAGAGAAAGAGTGTAGAAGAGTAAAAGTGTATGTATAGGTGTGTTTGTAAGCCAATCTAGTATTTTATGTATGTGTGTTACATACATACATTCATACATAAATCACAATAATAAGCCGAAATGTGAATGACATTTATGTCTCCACTAACACATAGACATTTCTTAATAAAATTTAAATTTAAAAAGCCAAAACTTAAAGTAACTTTTAACACAAAAATAAACAAGTAAAGTAAAAAAAAACGTAATTGAGTAAAATTATAAATAGAAAGGGAGTAGGAAAAGTGATTTATTTATCTTTTGTTTTTTGTGGTATCATATTTCAAATGCAGACAGACAGACATGCGACCACTCGAACGTAATTGTGTTTGCATAAGTAGTTAATTAGAAAAACAGTAATTTAAGAAAAATTCACAATAGAAACACCTTCAGAGACTTTGTTAAATACAAAATAAAAATATTAAAAAACTTTTTATAAGTGTAAAAAAGACATGACGGTGTTGTTGACAATGTTGCCAAGTTGCTTGTTACACCAACTACTGCTACAACAATTAAGAAACTTTTTTGATATACATTTACAGTTAAATTATAAAAGGACTAATATGCCCAAAGACATTGTGAGTCCCAATTTTTATCAAATCAAATACAACTAAATAAATATAAAGATAGCTAAATAGTTAACTTATTTATTACACCACTACACCACTTTACTACTCCCCCCCTTTCCTATAAAAAAATTAAAATAAATAAAATAAAACATAATACGGAATCATAAATGTAATTTGATTTTAAAACCAACACTTAAAAATATTCAAAATTTAAACAATACAATTGGCTTATGGTGTTCAAAAATAAAAAAAACAGTTCCCACATACAAAAATTAAAAACAAATCCTTTGCTTGCTATTTTAAGACTGTTTTTGACTTTTAAATAAAAAATACATATATTTATGCATATCATACGAAATATATAGTTTTTGTATATACATATATAACATTATACCTTATATAAAATATTTACATATTTACATATATTATATACCACATATTTATATATATATATATATATATATATATATACATATATATATATTTATATATATATATATATATATATATATATATATATATATATATATATATATATATATATATATTTATGCTCCACTTGGCCGCAAACATCCAATGTTTTTAATGTTTTAATGCTTGTACTATATAAGTGCTAAATTTTGTATTAGATTTAAAAATTTTAGTTTTCTAATAATGTTTATATTTTGCCATACTAAGCGATTCAAATTGTTTTAATGCTAAATAGTTATACAGAAAAGTAAGTTCCTGTCCAAACTAGGAATTGTTGTTGCAGCAATTCTTGAGTTTATTGGTGAGAGGGGTGGGAAGATTGGGGAAGGGTACACGGCAACTCCCTTTTGATTTGAAATTCGTACTTGTTTATATCAAGTTTTTAATTGTATTTGACGTTTTTTATTTATTTAATTTATTCAGTTGTGTGAAAAATTAAAAATACAACAAAAAATAAATAATATCGTTAATTTTTCAGGGAAATTTGTGGTGTAATAGACATTTTTTAATACATAATTGCAAATTAGAATTTCATAATGTGGACACTTATGCAATTTCAAAGCAGAAATTTAAGAAATTGCAGCAACAAAAATTGCAAGTCTGGACGAGGGCTAAACAGAATTTCAATAATTAGAGTCACAATACCAGGAAGTTCATATTCGAATATCAAGAGGTTTAAGAGTTGAAATAAAAATTAGTATCTGTTAATGTGCATGCATTAAGCACACTCACCACAGTAGCCTACACGAACAGAATTGTAGCCTTGTAGACTGCTACTTAATTATTTTGGGGACGGTAGTGTAGCATCTTAGCTAGCAAATATTCAATTGTGTATGAATATTTCTGCCTCCTTGAAATATGTATTTCATATTTATAAAATATTTTCATGTCACGTATAAATAAAAATGGTTAAATTTATTTCTTCATATGAATTTCAGGATGTTCTTTCTGTTAAATAATATTAACTATAAGTTAACTATCAGTTATTCCTCTATTTGTATTATATTGGCAACACTATATTTGCTCATTGTCGCCAACAAAAATAGAAATTAGTTTATATGGACTACAATGAAAAACTCAGCATGGACAACAACCTGGCGAAGTGTTGCCTTGCAGTGGCCAAATTAATCATTCTCATATTGGTCGAGCTGGATCCAGCTCGTTCAGTCATTAATTTTAGATACGAACCTGTAGGCAAACCAATTTAGTTACATGGGTTTGATGATCATACGACTGAAGGAGTTGAACCCAACTCTACATATAAGTAAACATGTGACAAGGCGAATTCGAATTAGGTGGTCGCAACTGCTAAAGCGACTATGTTCGCCGCTTGTAATTTTAATATAACGTAGATGTCAAAACACATTTTGCAATGAATTTTTTTGGCATAAAAATTATAAATTTTTCAAAGCAAATTGCGCTGAACCTACATAATATCAACTTGCGGTTAACATTAGGTTTTGTGTGGTGAATGTGTTTAATGTTTCAGAGGTCAATGATTTGTTGTGTTTAACTTAAGATCAGCGTGACGTAAACAAAAGCTTGCGAGCTTCTTTTCTCATTTACTCTCACATGAATTGATTAAGGAGAAACAAAACGCGGTCGCTCTCGTACGATCCCTCGCTATTTGACTCAATTTCACTGTACAAAATATTTAATGTATATTGCATATATGGAACCTTATTTTCGATTTAATCGTAAGCGACAAAAATTAAATTTCTAGAGGAGTTTTTTAAATTATCAAATATGTTTTTGTACGCAAAATGTGGCTTATGATAAAATTTTACAGCTCGTATCTTAAAAGTTATCAACAATTTTGGCATTTGGCATAACATTTTAATTACAATAAAAAAGTCTACTTTCGATAACATGTCGCTTACGGTTAAATCGAAAAAAGGGCTCGATATGTGAACGAGTATGTACATATATATTTTTTGGGATTTTAAGGGTTCTATACACACATTTGTCAAAATTACAGCCAGCATTATTGTAGTGTTAGTGAAGATTTTTTGTATGTATGAAACTGACGCACAGTGGGATATTTTGTGACAAGGCGTCCAAAACTCTTGCAAAAAATGTTTTATGTCACCTTTTTAAAAAGTGTTTTTTCCTTATAAAAGTAAACACATGAGAGCCTCTAATGCCAAAACAGTTGGTCCTTGTTTTCATTGCCTCTCTCCATACAGGGTGATGCAAAATGTGCTTTTTCGACATTAAGTTAAAATTCAAGATTTTGTGGGAAATTTTAAATGAACATAATTTTTTGGTTTTATATTTATATATTTTGATTGTTTTTTTTTTTGTTTCTCAATTTAGGACCTTAGGGCTTTTTCAAATTCCAGCCTTGGATCAAACTCGTTCAGTAACTAAAGATTACTTTGGCTTTCCAAAAATTTTTATTGTTATTATAATTTTAAAAAGATAATTGTTTTGCAAATATTTTTGTTTGAGGCTTAGTAATATTTTATGTTTGTGTATGTGACTCTCAATAACTAGACTTACCCCCGCCCCCTTTTGTGTAAGACGTTGTAGTTAGAAATCTTGCCGTTTTTGTAATAGAGTAAAGGAAACTTGTACAATGTTTCTTTAATCAAGATTTCCATCGTCAACGTCTTACACAAACAGGCTGTTAGTCAAAATCGTTCAATAGTTAATTTTTGACACAAACCCTTGAACGAACAAATATAGACTTGTATCGAACTCTTTCAGTAGCTCGCTTTTAACATAAACCAATGATCAAACCCAATTTAAATTACATGGGTTAGATCATTGGTTTGTGTCAAAAACGAGCTACTGAAAGATTTCGATACAAATCTTAAATATATGTAGACTTGGGTCAAACTTATTCAGTCGGAGTTGAGTCGAACTCGTTCACTAGTTCATTCTTGACACAAACCTATGTTCAAACCAAATGGGTGACATCAAAGGTTTTTGTCAAACTTTTGAACTAGTGATCGAATTAGAGCCAAGTCTAATGGGTGTGATTATCGGTTCGTGTTAAAAATTAAGTAATGAATACGTTCGACACAAGTCTAGATTAAACGCATAGAATTTAAGTGGGTTTGATAATCGGTTTGTATCAAAACAAACTAGTTAACGAATACACGAAGTTCTTTAGCTTACTTCAAAAATTTTGGGTTGAAGTCTAGTGAAGAGTTCCTTAAGCAGGAACGAAATGCATATAGACATATTCAAAGACTTGTGTCGAACTCTTTCGTTGAAGGTTTGTGTCTAAAAAGATGTACTGAAAGAGTTCGATACAACTCTAGTGCATCACCAACAAAACAAGCAAAAATTCCTAATACATTAAAGACTGAATATCAAAAAAATATACTTTGGTATTTCTTATATAATTTTATACTCATTTAATATATATCATTTCATAAAAATTGCTAATTTTTTAAACCTTTTCTATGTGTATAATTACTTAATTTATTGATTATTTTCATATACTTATTGATTAAAACTATTTTTATTTATCAACTTAAAAAGAACTGTACCCAAACGTATCATATTTCGAAAAAAAGCAGTGAGTGGAAAGAATAAAAGTTTATGCTTTCACATCTTCCCTTACTGCTCATTATTGTTTTTAATAACATTTTTCATAAATTTTTCAGTTCAATATGCATGATGATAAAAGCTTTAAACAAATACCAGTGTGTAATACTTTTGTGATTATCGAAAAAAAAATATAATAAAAATTTTTGCGATAATGCTACTTTTTTCAACTTTTGTTAATATGTATATATTTTTACTCTGTCCTCGATAATAACTCATATAATGTGTTGCACATGCTTTAAAAAAAAAGATTAAAAACGAAAAAAGTTTATAGAGAAAAAATATAAATTGAGGGTGGGTTTTTTTTTGGAGTAGAGCACTAACTGGTTGCCTGGTGGGTTATCTGATACGTTGAATGGAAATTTCTACGAATTTACTTTATAAATTCTATATGGCTTGGTTTGTTGCTGTTGTTTGTTGTTGTTTTTGTTGTTACTCGTATTTTCATTGTCGTTATGAGCTATTTGCTAAAGATTAAAACAATTTTTAATAATGTTCATAAATTTTTGTTGTTGTTGCTTTTCTCCCCAACTGTGTGAATATTACTCACTTGCAGCCACAACTCACACTCACTTAAACACACATACACAGACGCACACATGCATACACACTTTTACGTAAAAGCATTTTTACTGTTTGTATAGAGATGCGTGTATTTAAGTGTTAAAAGGAAATAAAGTTTTTGGGGCTAAAAATATTTGTTTTTATATAAAAATCAATAAATTTTATACGCTACTATTTAATTTTTTTTTTCGGTGATGGCGCTTTAGGCGTATGCCTTAAATAACAGCTCTGGAAAAAGATTTATCATAGTTGTTAATTTTTTTTTGTTATAGTACATACATATGTATGTATACGCTATATAAAATATTATTAACATTATTTGCTTTATTGAAAGGGAAATAAAGAAGTCAATTTATAGTTTTGCAGGACAGGTAAGAATAATTATAACAACGTTTTTGTTAAGAACTGGCAAACACTGTTGTCTTTTATAATACTCGTAATTTAAATAATTTTAGAATTTCTTGGTTTTTGGTTTTTTTTTTTGCAAATTCTGAAAGTTTTATTGGAAAGCCATCAATTTTTATAAGGTTCGGTCCCCGTATTCTGTAACTCACTAAAGCTTAAGATAAATTCTATAGCTAAAATGCTAAACAAATAGAAAATTTGTAATTTTTGGCGATGATGAAAAACAGTAAAATTCTACCAGATTAGCTTTCGAAGGCATTGCCTGAGTTAGAAATATACGCTTGGAAATTGTATTCTTAGCTGAAAATCATTAATTCGTTTTAGTTAGTTTTCGTTTAATTGATCTCCTGTTAATTGATTTACTTAATTTACATACTTAATATCAAAAGCATCAGTTAACAAAATATCTCGTACATGCTTCACCCGGTTAGTGGCATCAAGAACTTTGAATTCTATTAAAATCTATTAAGGGGGGATTACTGTAAGTGAATTCATTATTTTACGTTTTAGTAGAAAAAAATACTAGACAAAATTAACTTTAAATCTTTTAAAATCTCAACTTTTTTAAGCAAATAGTTTAAAAAACAGTATTATATAATTACCGTAAAAAAAACAAAAAATTACTCATCCATACGGATGAATTATTCGAATAAAATTTTTTTATTCGATTACAAAATTTTATTCGAATAAAAAAATTATATTTTAATAAAAATAATTTTATTTTAATAAAAAATATTTTACTCGATTAAAAATTTTATTCGAATAAAAAAATTAGTTGCATTTCTTTTTATCAAAAAAAATAAAAAAATAGCCAACTAATATAAACCAAAATAAAGCACTCAAAGACCGCGCATTCATATAAAAATATTAATGATGAACTTTTTCCAAAAAAATTTTCCATTAGGAGATTGATTTAAAGAAATTGACGTCACATGAATATTAAGTCTATTTTTAGAAACTCTCTCGGATGGCAACTTGTTTTATACACCTGCTATTGACAAATGCGTGAAAAAAGTAGGGATGTTACCGATACCGATTCCGATATATCGGCGATATTTTACTGTCGATACGAAGATACTTCTCAAAATTTTTTAGAGCTGTTTTGAACAAATAATAACATGTTAAAAGCTTTGCACCATAGTAGTGAAATGTTCTCTCAGTGCTAAACCATGTATGTATTTTTTTTAATAATTAATTTTTTGTTAATTTCAGAATGAATTCAAATATCAATTTTAAATATTAATAATCTCTTGCACTGTAATTTTGTATAATAAAGGAATTACTCTATTTGAATTTTGTTAATTTTAACTTGAGTTGAATTTCAATATGCATATCGGTATAGGAATCGGTATCGGTGATATTTCTGTTTGAGTATCGGTATCGTATCTTCAAAACGGCGTATCATTACATTATTAATACATACACTGCTGCCAATTTATATTTTTGTGCTTCTAAAAAGAGCAGCCATTATTTAAGCACATCTATATATCGTTTCATTAATTTAAAAAGGCCAATCCTTTTTTTTTAAATCGAGTTTTTGCCTATTTCGATATATAATATTTTTCTAATATTTTAATTGGGCGTGGCTCTTCCCATATATAGATAAAAAAGCAATGCATTTTTTTTAATATTGGCTTATGGTAACTATAATAAGATATATAAATTTTTGACTCTACTGAATTTAAAAATCTATGGAAAACTGTATCTATAGTAGTGAAATTATTAGATGTGGGGATTTGTGAAGAATTGATTATATGCAAGTGTCAGTCCAATAAAAATTTTGATGACTGCATGTTTACAAAATTTGTATTAAAATCTCCACCCATAATAATTGGCATGAGATGGAGATTGTTTTCCATTTTTCGTGCACCAGCTTCAGTGTAAGGCAACAGTACGTAATGAAGATATGTTATAATATAATATTATAAATTCTTTATAAAGACTACTATATATCTTCTAAACAAATATTTGACATTCAAAACGCTCTTTTATTTAAAAGTTTATATTTATTTTATATTTTTACTTTTTAAAAAAATTATCCCCACTGGCAACAATATTATACTTCGCAAGCAATTTCTATTAAAATTAACATTGCTCCTGAAGGTATGCTTTAAAATTTGATTGAGTGTATTTCTATGCAGCTGTTTTAGCATTCTCTGCACTTCTTGATCGTATGATTACACTAATACACTTATACATAGCTCACACCGATTTGATAACGCTTTACGATCTTACTCAAAATTTGTGATAGTATTGTGAAAAAGATTTTTACCCGCCAGCATATAGATGTTTACACATCAAAATTTTATATTAGCGTACTTATGAAACTGTCGAGACACATGGTTTCTTCCGAGAATTTGCTCAGAATTTCTTGTAGATTCCTTTTTTGCTAAACGATTTTTGCAAAAAAAAAAATTGCGACCCACCCTAATGTACATATTTTTTATAATTATTTCCTTATCAAAAAAGTATGTTGTGCATAGTGAAGCACACAGCAAACTAATATTTGATGTATATTTTTGAATGTCAAAAATGGAAAAGATAGGAAAAATAGTTTTATGGTTACCAAAATCGCAATTTACGTTAAATTCTATCTACTTGTACGGCGGAGTATGTGTTAATCTTTATTATTTGTATGTGTATACATGTATTTATGTGTCTGTAGGTGTGTGCATTTTTAATAAATGGGTTGGCGAGGAGGTCTGAAGAGTTTATAGTTGGCTTAATAGTTCAGTCAAAAACAAATAGAAAAGCTGTTAGATTTAGTTTGGCAGCTTCCAACATCGCTGCATGTGGCCAAAGTTAGTTTTTATAAACGTAAAGTTATTTTTATTTTTCGAATATTCAGTAAATTTATACTCATTTCTTATCTCCCAGCAGAGAAATTTGAAGAATTTTTAGCAAGTTTTTATAAATTTTTGTTATTTTCTGTTTAGTTTTGCTGCTTAGTTTTTCTACTTCTCTTAGGAAAAGATTTTTATAACAATTTTCTTTTTTTTTCTACTTCATTTAATGTGGGTGGTTAAAGTGAAAGAAAACAAAAATGTAAAGGAATGAAGGAATAGACTTTAAGGGGTTGTAAGGATGTTGCACAGACACACACGCATACCCACACACTATAGACTTTCACAGATTCTTAGATATTGTTGGACGTTTGTTTGCAAAAGAAAAATTTATTTATTTATTTTGCAGGGAGAGAGAAAAAGTTTTGAATTACCAAAAAAAAAATATAAGAAATAAAGTATAAAAGCATAACGAGCAAGATAAAAATTCTGCAAAGTGCTGATAATTACTAAAAAATCTTTTGATAGTGGTTGAGTGAGGGAAGGAAGGGAAACACACTGTTGTTAATGTGTTGCTACGTGGGTTTCTATGTATGTAAAAAAATACTTTTTTTTCTTCTTAAGAAAGGTTGAAGGCATTTTTCGTATATACCAGTCATTTACACTTGTGTTTGTATTTTAATTAAAAATAAAATAAATTTATGCACACATAAGCATACACACACACTCAGTCAGACTTCTCTATATATCGTCCATAAGTAGCTGCTGCCTACGGTTTTACTATACAAATCTCTGACTTGATTACAGTAAGTCAACTAAAATCGGTACATTGTGCCGATAGTGGGAACTTAAGGATAAGGATTTTTGTTAAATAATTAAAATCATAGAGCGTAGTGCCAAAAAAATTCAAAATTCAAGTTGTCGTTCAAATAATTTGAAATAACAGTGAGCATATTTTTTTAATTTAGTTAATTTTTTTTAAAGGCCCTGGGAAATGGTTCAATTTATCGAAAGATTCAATTTAATGAGTTTCAAGCTATCAAGAATCGACTGAATATATTATTTGCTACTTATAATTTTTCTCAAGCGATTTTCTAAAAATACTCCATAATTTAAATTCACTACTCAACAAAACAAAAAAAAACAAGGAAGATTTTTTACACACTTCACGATTTTATGCTCTGCGGGTGACACAAATGTTGTCTCCATTTAAAAACTACCAGCTTTTAAAATTACTCACATCAGTGATGAGCGATAACGTGATTTTTTAATAATGTTGCGCCTTGTGAATGTGTTTTCTAAATCACTGTTCTTTTAAACCGTGACTGTGATGACAGTTTAGCAGTATTTTGTTTGTAGCAGTTCTGTTATTTTGAGAAAATCTAGTAAGAAGAGCAGCAGTGAAATTAAACTGTGACTGTGATGACGGTTTAACGCATTTCAGCTCTTCTGCTTTAAAAGTCTGTATTAGTATTGGTATTTTGATAAATACTAATAAGAAGAGCGACAAAAACCAACAATTAGCAAATCAATCCCGTCCAAATATTGAGATTTTTGTATAATGTTTTGTTTTGTATGTAGGCAGACAGACAAAAATTTGCAAATATGAACATGTAAGATGTACATAGTTGCCAGATAAGACGATTTAACACGATTTGAGGATTTTTTTATCGACAAAAGCTGAAGGTATAAAAAAATTCATCTAATCATCTAATGTTAAGTAAGCATATAAGAAAAAATCACAGTTTGTATAAAAAACTATATTTCCAAAACCTGTTACTTGATAAATTCAGTCATAGTTGTGATTAGTGATTTTTCAATCGCCGTGAAAAAAGAAACGTTTCAAAATATTGCCCAACTCTAACTCACATAAAAAAAAAACAAAATTCTTCTACTTGTTATGATAAGTTTAAACAAAACAAAAAAAAACCACATGTTAACAGAAAACACCTTTGATAAACTACAATTAAAATAATTGTATCCTTGTCTTCATACACCCAACAACAATAACAAAGCAAATAAAAAAATTTAAAACCTTTTAACTACCCAGAGTTGAGTTGACATACAAAAATTAGAGGTTTTTTAAAATCATCCCCTTTCTAACACCAAATCGCACGCACGTACACACACATACACACTCACCCACAACAGTCACTGACCGACAAAACGACAGTTGTTGCTTAAAATAAAATCCCATTATGAACAACACAATAGTCATTCATAACACCCCCTTAAAGGTGCACAAAATTTTAAACTTCAATTTTCAATACCCACCAAATACACTTTATTTATTTATGTCTAATTATGAAATTGAAAAATTGTTTGCGCTCGCTCGCGTTTTGTGGGTGAAAATAAAATAAATGATTGATTAGAATGGATTGTCAAATGTCATGTGAAATAAAGATTTCTACTGATTTACACGCATACACATGCATATAAATTTACTTTAAAAATTTAAGTTATTTCAGGCAGCCTTTTTCTAAAGCCAGAATAAAACACACGCGTTCGCTTATAACACCTTTTCTTAAATTTGTAGCCGAGGACGTGATATTTTACTGGAAAATATTTGTTTTCGCGGTAATGATCTGGGGCTAATTAACGCACTCGGAATCGAATAAAACATGAAAAAAAGTTCAGTGGAATCTTAAAAGGAAATTTAAAAGGTAATCAAAAAATTTTTAAATTTCGCAACTTTTACCAGATCGAAATTTCAAAATATGTACTTTAAATCGAAATATTTTTAAATGTTATTTTTTTTAAGTACGAGTATCGTCGTTAGTTTATAAAAGTCTGTGCATAAAATAAAAGGTTTGTGTGTAATTAAAGTCTACTGATGATTAGAAAAAGCACCCATGAAATTCATGTAGAAATACTTAACCACTATCAAATAAATATCAATTAAAATTACTCTATGCAGCAAGAAAGAGAATGACCACATAGGAAGCTGCCAAGTTCAGCGAACTTTCCGACATTCCCAGTGTCAAACTGAAGGCTTTACCTTGAGCTCTGGCTGGTTCGACTATGCGGACACCACGTAAGCACAGTCTACGTGGTATTACAATGGACCAATTGGTCTAAGTGAGACTGAAATTCTGAATGCCAGTCTTACCTAACTTACCTAGCCAAATACTCTGTAATTTCTTGAAATATAGATTTTTATTTTACTTAAAAACTGCTAAAATGACCTGCAAGGTTATAGGCCATATTTTTTTTCTAAAATTTAAATGTTGATTAAAATTTACATTTCAGCACTTTTAAGTTTTCTGCATACCGAGTATTATATCTGATAGACTGATCCAATGTACACATTATGTAGTTAAAAGAATGCGTACATTGATTATGACCAGGCCAACCTGAAAGATGCTCTAAAAAAGTGTTTTAAGCTCATTCAATATGCACTAGAAACTCAAAAATATGCTCTTAAAGAACATATTTTTAATTTAAAAACTTATGCCTAATAGGACATTAATATTATTTCAAAATCGAGCAGTTACGAAATTTCGAGTCTAGCTGCTTTTTAATATATTTCCCATACAAAACAAAATCTAGATTGTGAGTAGATTTGTAGGCAATCTGCTCAAAATATAATATTTTTATTTTATTTTTATCACCCTATACAAAATATTTATGTGTGTAAAAGGTGGTTGAATTAGCTATTGTCTGCTTTAAAAGTTCTGTGAATTGGCTACATTGCAGTTGTTTTGGTTAATGGGTTTTGTTTTGGATAAAAAATCTCGATAAATGTCAAAAAAACATAGTGTAAACGGTACAGATTTTCATAAAGATTTTAATTAAAATGTGCTAGATTTTGTGCAGGTGTAAATGTATTATGAGAAGACTTAGGACGTTTTTGTTTGAAAATACTTTTGAGTTCTTGTTTTTGAATTCTCTAAATTATTTTCTTCAAAATGGTTGTTGTCTTTGATAATTAAAAATAAAAATGTTATCGCCATGTTTTATAATATAAAAATTAAATTAAAGTATTATACAATAGTTTGAAAAATATATGAAAAAATATGTGTGAGATATAATGTTTTAAACTAAATCATAAAGCAAATACACGAACCTTCTAGCATAGACGATAAATAATAACTTTGGCTTTTTTCGTCCATAGATAAGATGATACAATCGTCGAACAGAATTAGGGCATTAACTACATTTGTATATAAACTAAGACAAAAATAAAGTAAACAAAAACCGAACAATAAAAAATTAAAAAAAAATACTAATTTGTATTTGGAGTGTACGCTAAAACAAAATTGCAATACAATTTTTAACTAAGGCATATAATAATTTTTTAACGGGCGTAAAAATTTAACTTTAGCTTTAAAAGATACTACGGTATCAGAATTAAAACTTTGGAACAATATTTCTTATAAATAAGACAAGCTTTTTTTTGTTATTGCAATAAGCAACAAAATATTGACTTAGATTTTTAAGTAAGAATCGCTGCCTGTCACATCTAAATAAACGTTTATTTATTGACAATATTCCTTCAAAGTCTAAAAAAAAATAAAAGATTGTACAAACCCTTAACTTTTAAGTATGTTAACCCAGATAGTGCCGCAAAATTTTTTTCTTTAGAACTTAACTTTTAAAAATAAAATTTTAACAAGTTTCTATAAAAAAAAATTATATATGTATATTTTTTCGGAATGAAGTGTCCTTTTAAAAGAACGGCTGTGCCAATAAAATAAAATAAAATCTATAAAGTATCAAAACATGCTTTAAAATCGTAAATTATGCTCTAAAAATTAAAAAATATGCTAAAAATATGCGTGTAACGTCCCTTTTCACAATGTATGATTAAGACTTAACGTGAACTTTAACTGACAGTTCTTCATACAAAACTTGCCGTTAAAGCGCCTCTTAGTTTTTAATTGTTCATTGTGAAAAGGGTCGTAAGACTGATATATGCAAAAACATGCTTTAAAAGGAAAAATATACAAAAATATACACTAACAAATCGATGCCAAAATTCATAAAAAGTTCTGAAACGGATAAATATCTTAATTCCGCTTTGATATATCAGACAAGAAAAAACATGCAATTACATATTCGCGGTTTTCTTGATTATGACAATTTAATATCATGTGGTCACAGGTTAATCAGTTCAACGAAATTTTTTGGCTTATTTTAATTAGTATTGTTCGAACTTCATTTTTTTCTATATTTATAATTTTATCAGGCTTAAGTTCGTATCGCTTTGTAAGCCAAATAAGATATGATAATTATTAATAAACAAATAACACCAAAGTTAATTGTAAATATTCTGACAAACACGTAGTAGAACGGAACAACTAGCTGTTTTCGGAGGCCACTACACCTTCATCATCAGCGGTTTTTGTTTTTGGTTCACTGTGTGTGCTGTCAGTTGATGCAGATTTCTGCTTTATATACCCAACTTTTATTTCAAATAGAATATGTAATTGTTAAGATTCATCGTATTTCAATTTTTTTAAAGCTTTTTTGTAATGAAAACTCAATTTTACCAACTCTAAACTTAGAACAGTCTTGCCATTGTCGTTTGTTATTTACTAATTAATTTTGTTCTACTTAAGACAAACTTTTTTGATTTGTTACTATTAAGTGCATTGGTTTAGTTTCTTGCCACAGGCCCATGGCTATTAATTTTAATTAATTTTAATTATTATTGTTCGAAATTCATTTCTTTCTATATTTATGATTTGATCAGGCTACGAAAAAGTTGTAAAGTGTTTATCATCTGAGCTATGTAAAGTTTACAAGCATATGAAACATTAAAGTTCCCATTTTAAATTTTAATATTTTATGCTGAAAAATACCCTACTCGTCCATAAAAAAAGCTTGCATTTAGTATTTAATGTGTGGTAGAAAAAACCAACAGACAACCTAAACTATCTACTAACACGAAATATTGTTTACATGTCAATTTTGTGTTTCTTTTGTTGCTTTTTTTTGTTTTCTGAAAACTCAATGCTAACAATACATTTTAACCAAGTTCAATGTACAAAATGGTTGTACTCTCGTACATAACTAATGTTAAAATATCTACACACACATGTCCTGTTTGTGCACGCGTGTGAATGAAAAGTATACACATTTGTTCGAATGTGTGTGTACAAGTACAAATATTAGAAACAAAACATTGAAAATGAAAGTGAAAATTGAGTATTATTGTATGCTTTTATTTTTAAACGATGCACATACATACATACATACAGAGTGTACTTTACAAACATGTCTAAATATGTATGAATGTGTGTTTGCACACATGAACATAAACCGAAACTTACATACATATATTTTCAGTTGTATTTATTTTCGTATCTACACTGTATGTATGTAAGACTGTGAGTAGTTTAGGATTTTGAAAGTGAAAGTCAATTGAAAACCTTGACCATTTGCTGACCAATGATTTTTTTTCATTTTTTTTATATACATATAATCGTATGTATGTATGTATGTTTTTTTCAAATACATTAAACCTACATATGACGTTAAATACACACATGCAGAGGTATGCCAATGTATGTACATATGTATGTATGTGTGAACTTGTGTGTACAATACAGTAGCACATATCCTTACATACATACATACTCGTACATAAAAGGATTCGGTGTTGTATTAGCAAACGAAATCTAGTGCAACTGTGCTTTTTTACGCTTTTTAAACTTGAACTTTTTGTAAATTTTTTTTCGTGCCATGCATAAAATTTTTGACCCGAGACCGTATTTGAAAGAAAGTTTACCAAAATCCAAGCCGAACTCTGAATTTGTTTAACTTTTTATACCCTACGTCTACACCTGATATATTTTTAACATGACAAAAGTCAAATTCCATATAGAAAAAAGAACTAACGTAAAAAAAATTATTTTTCAATATAAAGTTTGACTTTTGTTATGATAAAAATATATCAGGTGTAGACGTAAGGCTATGTACATGAAATAAAAATTTTAACTTAAGCCTGGTAATCTGTTCACAATTTCGTGCGAAATGCTATTAAACTACACGTAAAAGTATTTGGTATGAAATACTTGCGAAATAAATTCGCAAAAGTAGTACTCTGTTCTTATTGCGAAAAACATGTAAAATCTATCTGGCAATATGTTTTTCTATACAAAATAACTCTGGCATCATTTTAGTTTCAGCTGCGAAACAACATGAGCAGTACTTTTTTCACACGGAATTTTAACAATGTTGCATGCTTTCAAGCAATAAAAAGGAGAAATTTAAAAAAAAAACGCGAGTTGGTGTACATTTAGTACATGTCAAATTTTCCACGCGAAATAATCAATGCTATGGAAAATTTTTCACAACTTCGAACAGACCCAGTGGAAAAAAATGGAAGTCATTCTAGTTGAACTACATTTTCATTGCCTCCAAAAAATCGATATTTTTAATTTGCCGTAAGTGAGCAAAAAACTATGTAGAAGCTTATTTTACTCATACAAAACCTTGTAACTCCTCCATAGTGTTAGAAAATACTCACCAGAATAAAAAAAAATTATTTTTTTAAAGAAATTTATGAACTAATTTTAGTATAAAATGTAAAAGTAATTTGCTTAAATTTACATGAAAACACCGTCTCGGGCTTAAATTCGTATAAAAAGAAACGAATTGTTAAAAAAGGTAACTATTTACCATATTTCCTAGATGAAAATATTATCATAGAACACAAAAAAGGACATTTTTCTTAATATCGTTTTTAATTCGGTGACCAGGCATCGAAAAAGAGAACTTCTTGCAATGACAACCCTATGTAAAAATCATTAGATCGGATCGAAATTTTCACTACTTCCGCATCGCAAACTCTACATTTTCATGATTTTTTTGGAGTCTCTTTTTTTACTGGGGAGTACCAGTCTTTAGACAAAAAACCCATTTACATTCATTACTCTCATTAAAGATAGCTTGTTTTCTCTCTTTAATTCAAAAAAATAATTATTTTAACTATGACATTTTAGATCATGCCTTTTTCATTAAAAGTTCGAAAACTATGACTTAAGTCCGCATTTAAAAATTTCATTCCAGGTGGCTTTTAAATCGCTATCGCTATTATCCTTGATACGAAAATTTAAGTACATTTTATGAAATTCGAATTTTCGAACATTGCAAAATACGTACAAATTTGCATTTATTGCTTAGGAAAACAGACGCGCACTTGCTCTTTCATTAAAAAGCATCAATTATTTTTTCGCTATATTCGAATATTTGCTAAATCATTGCACCCCTGGGAACATATTATGATATTTATTTTTATCAGATTTATATTGAATTTTTAATATCATTCGTGATGCTGTTTGTCAAATTAATTTTTTCTTCTTTATTATGAAGCTTATTTTAGATTTTTCGAAATTCGAAACTATGCTCGAATTTTCGAACATTGTAAACTTTGCATTTACTGCTTCAGTAACAATGTATAAACACTATCTCATTCAGCCTAATTAACATTTTGTTATATTCGAAAATTGCAAAATGATATTAATACGCTTGCACTTTTGTGGAAATATTAAGAATACATTTTGTTAAACGATTTTTATCGAATTTTTTAAATCGTTAGTAGTGATGTGCGTACCCTAACTTTGTTACACCTGCAGAAAGCGGATAACTGAAACTGTGGCTTTATATAAAAATTTGCAAAACTAGTGCAGAATCACCTGTCTAAATTTTTTAATATTTGCCTGAAAAAAAGTCTATGAAAAAAACTTTATATTGAATATGCTGATTTTTCGAAGTTAACGAGAATGCCAGAAATAATCGTACCAGTTTAGTAAAACTTCTAATGCATGTACATATGTAAGTATGTACTGCGTCTCCCCTTATACATATGTATATGTTTCTATTTATTTTTTATATATTAGTATTTGTTTTTCTGTTGGTGTGTCTATGTTCCTTCATAAATACTTTTTTCCACAATTTGAAAGTACCAGCAATGGCAATTTAACCACTTTTGCCTAATTGTTTTATTTGTGGCTAATTTAATATTTTCAACCATCTAAGCCTCTCAAGTAATTTGAACTGATTCTCCTTGATTTTGCCTAATTTAAATAGATTCGAGTAATCATTAAATCGAGCATGTACTACTGCAAGAGACATCAGAACTCACAAATACATTACACAATTAATAAACATAAATTACACAATTGATTGTAATACTGTGCTTTATATTATGTAAAAATTTCCTACAAATATTTTCATATCTTGTATTCACCTCATGAGAGAAAAAATTCACCCCTATAATGAATAACAAGTGAATTTTTTGTTGCCATGAAATATTTATTCCCCTCGCAGGGAAAAATGCTATTCTGAATAGTCCGTGAAACTTTTGTCGCACTATCAGTGCCCAGTGAATGTAAAATTGGGAAGAAGATTTATGAACTAGAAAATCTAAATTAAAAATTAAACAAATTCACGTTTACTTATAAAGAAATAGGTGCTAATTCCATCAATCTTATTTATAAAAGTTATTAAGGTTTTACAAAGGGGTCTTAAAACTAATTTTCATACAAAATTTTTCTTATTAAGCCTTTATAAATCCTTAATATTTTTTTTATAAATAAGGCTGTAATAAATTAAAGTGTAAAGTTGTATTTTTTGTTAATCATTATTGATGCTGTGAGAAACATTTCTTTATATTATAGTTTACTACATGTGATTCAAAATGTTTTATATTTTATGAGAAAAATCAGGAATTTTATTTAGTGATCTTGTTATAAAAAAAATAAATCCTTATTATCCTTAATATTTAATAGAAAGAAAAATATTTAAATTATGCCTTTTTTAATTCTGTTTGCCTGCAAAAATAAAGTGAACAAATCTTTTGAAAAAGTGAAAAAAATCCCCGTAAATTTCAAGGAAAAAAACTCTAGGGAATAATTTTTTTATTCCCATGTACAATGAATTGGTATTATTAATTGTTAGGGAATAAAATAAACATGTGTTGTAATTTGAACATGCTATTGTGAATTAATGTAATTCTATTTTTTAAGCGTATTTTTCTAATTTTATTTATTAGAAGAAGAAAAGAACTTATTTGAAAAATTAAAGATACAAAATTCGAGATAATACATTTATGTCTATTAGGGCGGGTCGATTTGTATGGAGGCAAAAAAAATGCTCAAATTACAAGGAAAGTTGTATTCTAGGGATCAAAATAAGAAACTTTGCCGAGGGAACTATACCTCTAAAATGTATTTTGATGTCCCGACTTTTAAACCGAAGGGTCAAATTTTCTTGAGGGATCAAATTTTGAAAAATCTGACTTTAGCCCTTGTAGAGTTCCTCAATCGCGTCAAAATGTATGACCGTCTCCCACTAATTTTAGAGGGCCGACCCACCTATGCCAAAAGCACACCCCCTGAAACCACCCATGGCGGGTTTCCAATACCAACATTTCAAAAATTCATAAATCTTGTACATATGTATATGCATATTATTCTAAAAAAGAAGAAGCATTATCTCTCGGGAAAAATTATTCACGATTGCAATTTTGGGAATATTATAAATATTTGGAGGAAAAACAATATCACTATATGGGTTAATTACGTGATTTTACATTATAACGTTCTTGCTGCAAAGGGTAAATATAAATTGCTTAATTGGCATGTTTTCGGTCATTGAACTTACTTTGAACCAAGGATTGCTTTATATTTGCTAATTAGTAACTGACACGATATTCAATGTTTAATGTTTTCTTCTCTAGAAAAAAGCAATTTACGGAATCGATATCAATTATTTTTTATTATTTTAAAATATTAATTCCCACTGCATTACGTACATAAATTTTTTTTTATCTGTTCTTCTTCTTCCCTTCATTCAATACTCCACAATTTTTTTCTAATTTACAAAAAAAAAATTAAACAAAAAACTGTTCATACAAAAATGTTTCAAAAAAATTCCATAACTGAACAAATTTTGCGAGCGTATTCGAAAAAAAATTGAATTATCAACACTGTTAAAAAATAAACACATTTATCGGAACATTTTAGAAATATTTTACAAATGTGTATTTGAGTTGTTACCGGCATTCGTATGCATACGCATGATAATTTCAATATTCTCTCTGCTCTCCTTTAGTTGGGTGGCCAGGCTGGCCATTTCTTTCCCACAGCCAAAACAAAGGCATACTCGTACATATTGAAAAGCTCATGTTAAATTCAGCTCCTTCTAAAGGTTTGCGCCGAATCCTTGCAAAAACGAAAGTTTATTTTTTTTTTGGTTTTTCTATTCGTATGTGCTTAGAATTGAGTGAGATTTGGTGTTGTTTTAGTTACATACGAATACATCCATACATACATATGTACATACATGCATGCATGCATATATGACGACTAAAAATGAATACATTTTCTGGTTAGATTTGGTATGTTTAGAATTATTTTTGATGAAATCTCTTGCATATATACACACACAAACACAGGCATACACTTTCATACATATAATTATGAAGGTGTGAGTATTGCTGGTACTATACATTCACCGTTAACTGCCAATGTGTCGTCTGTGTTCAGTGTTGCCAAAACGGTGGTCTTACCGCTATATTTGACTGTATTTTGTTGTCAAAAGCGGCAAGTCTATTTAAAAACCCACCAGCGGGAATTTTAGCGGAAGAATTTCTTAGTTGACGGGTTTTCAGCGTTTTTCTGAAACTTATAAAGAAAGATATTGAATCAAAATAAAGTATTTTTAACGCAGCTATGCGACGCGATCCTGGTTTTTATGTTGAGTTTTTTTCAAAAAGAAACTAACGTCACTTTTTTTTTTAAATAAAAAAATTTTCATATTGTCGTGTAGTATAATCTGAAACTAAAAACATATGTATGTATATACATACATACGAGTATAAGAGTGAACAAATCTCATTTTTAGTGAATAAAATTTAAATCGAGATTAAAATTGTATTACAAACGAATTTAATCATTCTTTTCGTATTAAAAAAATAATAGTAAACAAATATTTAGACAAACGAAAAACAAACCGAAAACTGGGTGATTGGACCTGTGGGTATGAGGAAAACATAATATGAACCAAAATCTCTCAAAACAACAACTTTTTCTGAATAATTTGCTTTTGATTAGAGACCTTTTTTATTAAAATTTTCCTTCGAAATTTAACTTCAAGCCGTTATGAATTGATCCACAGAGTTTATTTTATCAACGCTATTTTTTAAAAATAGTCAGAAAATCAGGAAATTTCAACAATATTTTACAAATACTTCAAGCAAAACGGCAAGATATTATTCCACACGTGTAGAATAATTAGGGTCTATCGCAGAAAATATTGAAAATATACTTAATAAGCTTAAAAATTAATATTAATAAATGGAATTGTCCCTTGGATTCTTATTTTTCCTGGTTCGATGTTCGTGTATGGAAACTCTGCAGGAAATAAAATACCTACCTAAAGAATAGGCTGAGTTTTGCTTACAAATATTTTATATATATATTTTATAAAATTTATCTTATACTTTTTTTTACAAATAAACCATAAAAAAGACATTTGTTGGCTATAAAAAATTCAGCGGTTATATTAGCGTTTATTTTTATACAGCTAGCGGTTTTTAGCGGGTTTTCAGGGGCTATATGGTGGGAAATGCCTACAACAATTTGGCAACACTGTCTGTGTGGTTTAGACATATCTACTCTACTTCTGTGTTGTTGTTTTGTTTTGTACATTTGTAATTATTATTTTGAATGAAAATGGTATTGTAACAATTCTTATCTAACAGTAAAACAAACAAGCTTGCATAGCCACAAACATATAAGTACATAAATACATATGTACAAGTATACATATATGATTGTGTGTGCTCAAACTTAACATATACATATATTAAAATGTAGGTTTATTAGCATATTATGTGATTTCTGTATATCCTCACGCACGCACACACACATGCACACATTTATATGCTGAAATATGTACGTGTGCAACTGTTTAGATTTTTTTACGAGCATTTTGAAATGCAGGTCGATGTGCTTCTATGACTTTGTTGTTGTGTGTTCATGTGCTTTTATATACATATGTACATATTCGAGTTTCATGTTATCAAAGGCATAATATTAATTTAGCCTTGCATTGTCCTTCCTTGTAGCATGAATCAACAGACCGCCATACACACATACATACATACAGATGTATATATATATATATATATATGTGTATATATGTAAGTACGTAAGTACATAAATAAATACCGATTGCATGCGTTGAAAATATGTATTCCTATAACCTGTTGAATTTCTAAAGAAGAAAACTTCCTTAATTTTTGCCTAAATAAGTGTTTAATAACGTAGAACAATTGTTGTTTTACTAAATTAAATAAATGTTCAGAAGGTTGGTGCATTGAGTTTTATTTTAAAGATAACGTTGCTTTTAGGATTTCCAGGAATAACTAACTCTAACTCATTTCTAATTGCGAAAAAATTTATTACACCAAAAACACATCATATACGTATTTTTAATTAATTTTTTTTCATTTATTGTTTCAATATATTTTTTTTAATTAAAATATCTGTTGTATATCCTCAGCCTATTATTGGTTTGACTCAGCGACCACTGTAAAAAAAAATACACAGAAAAAAGTATTCAGCAATTAATATTTTCAATTAAGAATTTAATTATATTGATTAATTTTTTAATTTTATGAATTAATTTGAGTGGAAAAACATAATTGATATTATCAAAATGCTTATAGGTGAAAATCTAATTAATTTTTTAATTGATACTACAAATATTTTAATTAATATTACAAAATCATTCATATTACTTTTTTGTGTGTAGTTAGATAGCTGCGTCTAAAAGGTGATTTGTGAAATTTCTGTGGCAAAAAGGAAAAAGTTCTTGAGCTGACATAAAAGCTAATTTTTAATTAATGGTAGCTGCGTAATCAACATATTTAAAAGTGACCCTGGGCAAAATCTCAATGATTTGCGGCTTATCTTTTATAGACTTCTTAGCATTAACTTTAACTTTAATGTATTACTTACAGTGTTTAGACCGATGTTTAGTTACAAAAATAAAGGTAAGCAGAGAATTTCCCAATTTAACTGTAAAAGAAATCAATTTCTGGAAATCGACTTGAAAGCTTAAAAGTGCTCTCCTGCAAAACCGTAATACATGACTTAAGCACTTTTCCCTTGTTGCCACAGACTTATAGATTTTTCTGATAAATTAAAAATTCATTTTGCTCCATATCAACTATCGTAAGCCGTAATAATAATTTGAAGAAATTTATTATTTGACATGTTGTCAGAAGTATACAACCATACAATAAAAATGTATTTCCTGTTGGGCAAGCATGTCCATACACGTATTTTAAAATTTATAGTAGAAATCTACTGATGATTTGGTTCAAGTGCCAATGAAATACTTATGTAGACATGCTTGAGCAAAAGCAAATAAATTTTAATAATAATTTTAATCGGGAATAATTATATCTGGTTTAAATTGAGTATTTTCAATTCTTAATGAATTAAATGCTATTATTAATTAATTAATTAATTAATGTGATTTTCTAAAGAAGAGAAGAACAACTAAATGAGACTTTTTAGAATTATACCTCATACTTTATAACTTTGCTAATTTTGCCCCGATACCGTGAAGGGTTATTTATTTTAAGAAGTAGTATAATTAATAAAGTGATGCTCGAAAACCTTTTTAAGTACATCAAAAAATCTATTTTGTTATTCTTTAAATGCACTAAGTGCACTTAGATTATAAAATATATCGTATAATTACGAGAAATATCTTTTACTGCGAAAAGTATACACAGACCTATTGCTTAGCATTGCAAATTTAATTTTGTTCTTCTACTTCGGTAGTATTGCAGAAATCACAATAGTTGTAAATAGCTGATGTGTGAAAAAAATGAATGATGTTAGGAGCATTCTATATATTTTTTGAATTGCACCCTACAATCAGCATATCTTGAGATCAATTAAATATATTATATATGTTTTCTTAGCCTTTTTCCGATTTCACGAATGCAGCCACTAAAAAAAATTCATTTTACTTGAAATTTTATTAAAAATCTAATCCTGGCCCTTAATGTAACATCCAACCGTAATATTAATAAGTAATGGACGAAATACTAAAAAAAAATCAAGGTAAAAAAAACTTTTTTTTTGGTTTAAATATTGTCGGCTTAGAGTGTAAAGCTGCTAAGTCACTTCCACCAAACTTTACAGCAGATACAAAATACTGTTAACGGTTTCTATAAAAAGCTTAAGAAATTAGCCTAATACCTTAAGAGCCTGGCCCACGATATCGACAAGAAAGTTTCTAACGCTTACTTACACTGAAAACAAAAACAAAATAACAAAATTTGTTTTTGTTTTCAATTTAAGTAGGCGACAGAATGTTTCTTGTCGACATCGCCGGCCAGGCCGTAAGTTTCTTGGACACATAGAGATTAAAATTAAAATCAATATTTTACAATTCGATGAGGCTTTCTTTCTCTCTCGGAAGGCATTAAAATGTCATATGTTATAAAAAAGTAGACTAAGCAGGATTACACTCTAGGCCGACGATATGTTTTAAGCTATGAAACACATGTAAGGAGACTATTTCTTAGCTTAGCTCAAAATAATGTATCCGATAATAATCGGATAGTTTTTTAAAAAGTTTCAGGCTTTTTTAAGTCATTTGGCCCACTGTGAGTCCTCTATAGCTTAAGCCAGAAAGAAGGCTGTCAAGACATGTGTTATAAAGCCTAAGTTTTCTTCCACAAATGTTCGAAGATTCAGATAAATAGCTTCTGTAGCTCAGAAATTCCAGATTTATTATCATTTATTTTGCATAAGTCCCCACTGTGACATGTAAGTTAAATGGGCTTACTTTAAGGTTTATGTCTCAGATGAGCTACAGCAAGAGTTCGATATGGAGTATGTAGAAACTGAACAGTTTCACAAAACAGGTTTTTTAATTATTCGAAAAGTTTCTTCTTTAAAAACTTTATTTCAAATACGCCTTTAAGCAAAACAAAATCTACACATATATCAAGTAGTTAAAGTCATGACAACTGCCGAAATGGCGGGCTATTTAAAATTAAACGTCTTAGTGGAAGGCGCTTCATTAGAAGCTAGAGACTTATACATAAGCAACTTTGATGTTCGTGTAGTTAGGGAATGCTTAAAAAAATACATCGCAACACTGTGTGCTGAATTATTATTTAATAATTGCCGGACTTTAATAGCGCTATTTTTTGTAAATAAACTTTTCCATCAAAGCAAATAAATCAATAGATTTGATTTGATTTTCAAGCATACTTTCATGTTTAGTATAAAAAAAGCCATTAATCAAATTGTTCACTAGAAAAAATTAGTCTACACATATACACATACACACACATTAGCGAAAAACACAACTCACCATTATAATGTAATTATAATAAAGCTTTTAAATTTCAAATGTACCCTTCTTGAAAAAAAAGTTATTTCGTTTAAAAAAAAAAAAAAAAAAACATATCCCTCCTTTACTTCAATAGTGTCATAACTGTAATATCGCATTTTTTTCAACTTAATAATAATGCTGAATAATTCGGAATTTCTTATATTATTTTGTGCAAGGCCTATCAAATAGGTACTCTTAATAACGAAATTAGTCATCAGCTGATTTTTTGTTTAGACATTTATAGCCAAGAATTCATTTCACAATTACCTTGCTTATAATGCATAAAATTTTTTGATAATTACTTTGTGATACTTCGTGAAAAGCGCAGAGTTGCATCTAATGCATGTATGTACATGTATTTAATATGCCTTGATTTTGTATAGAAATTTCCTAAGAACAACTTGTACTACCACCTCCTCAGAGAAAAGTATTTGTCCATGCCTTCATTGAGTTGTGTGTAAATTAATCCCTTTACATTCTTTTTCTTCAAAATTAGTTGTCTTCGACTTGTGACACTATTGAAGTAAATGAGCGATATGTTTGTATGCATGGAAATATATAAAATCAGATACATACTTACATACATATTTATATGTACATACAGACGAAGTCATCATTTCTTTTTTTGATTTGTGCTCAGAAAACAAAATCAAAATAAAAAGACAAGAATCAACAGTAGTGGTGAAAAATATGTATAAGTAGCTGTTTTCTAAGCGTTTGTGTTTAAAATCAATAAAGATCATATTGAATCAATAATAAACATCCACGAAAGTCTAGTCATGTTGAAATTTCTTATTTCTATATGGAAAAATGTTAATTTACAGTATTAATTTAATAATTTTATTTATTTTTAATTATTTCAATATACATTTTTTATTATATGGAAAATTATGGAATTAATGTGACGCGTTCTTATTTTTAAGTTGCAGCTTTTCCCTGAGTGTACATAAGTATGTACTAGAGTATCCAATTAATCCTGTTTAGGTTTTGTTCGAATAAAAAATTAATCGATTTTGGGATTTTAATTTGATCGATTAATTGATTAAAGTTTTTAAATCGCTCGAATAATTCGATTATTCGAATAAGTCGAATAACTCAAATAATTTCTGTATATCTGTATACTTTACGTGAAAAATAAACAAATTTAATGTAGGCGTTAAATTTTATTAATAAAGAACATAAAAATAGTATTAAAACATAAAAACAAACGTAAAATAATAATTTATGTGAATTCAGAAATTTATTATTCGACATATTGTCATAAAAATAAAAATATTAATTAATTAGGTACATACCAAATGAGATCTTTTTTATTTTAAAATTATTTTAAAAGATTATTTTTTCTAAAATAATCTTTTAAAAATAATATGTAATTAAGATGTTTGGCTTTTAGTCGATTATTTGTTTCGTTTTAATGAAGCTTGACTTTGAAAACACCCTTTCACTTATAGTATTTTTCTAGATTTTCTGATGTTTTTTTTGTTTTATCTAGATTCTCACTTTGCTACAAATGAATGTGTGTCATGCAAAATGTGTTCGAAAACAAGTAGCAGTGATCACTAAACATGTCTATTTGAAATACAATTTTAACGGACGAATTTTTTAAAATCAATTAAAGTGGTATTACATTTATATAAAGAAAGAATTTATTTAAAAATAATTTAAATCGATTAATCGGTTTAAATTGATCGATTATTCGTTAATCGAAATTCGCAATTTTTTCTTAATCGAAAAATTATTTGAAAAAAGTTCGTCGATTAATCGAACAACGATTAATCGATTGGATACTCTAGTATGCACATCTTTATAAAAATAAATATATATCATATAACATCAAAAACAATTACACAATATTTTGTGTGAGTATTTCGCGAGGTGTCTACTTGACTTACACTAGAGTTGCAAAACTATTGTTTTTAGTTTTAATTATTTTTTTTAATGAAATATCGATAGTTTTTCCCCAATAGATAGTATCGAAAAAATAAATAAATAAATAATAAAATAATAATAATAATAAATAAATAAATATTTAAAAGAGTAAAATCGAAGTGCGTAAAAAGTAGCCGACACACAGTGGTTCAGAATGATTTTTCATCGGCCAAAAGTCTGTAACTTTTGAACTAATAAAGAGTTTTTTGTAATTCTTTTTAGGTGGATAGATAACATCTAAAGCTTTTATCCAGGTTTTTGGTTTCATTGGAATGAGTACAGTGGTTGTTAAGAAATTTAAGATTGAAGTTGAACTTTCTATTTTTTTTAATTTTGACTAGAAATACTCTGTTTTTATTATTTTTTTTTTGTTAAAAAGGGCTTATTTATAATGAAGATTAAACTGTTTTTTTTTTTTAAACCAACAAAGTAGGTTTTTCAAAATATAGTTTTTTCCAGTTATAAATAGATAAATAAGTGAACCGTTTTTACTAGATGCATATTTGCAAGACACAAAATTAAAATAATTCTACCAAAAGAAAAAACCGACATCAATGCAAATGTCTTATAGAACATATTACAAAATGCTCCATATATTTTCGAAAAATATGTATAGAACCAAATTAAATAATTTTGAAATGCTCACATATGAGCTATAATTTTAAAATGTAGAAGGGAGGGAGGGGGTGGGTATAAACCAACTTCCCACCGATTTTCAAAAAAAAATATTTTGAAAATCCGCTTACGAATGAAAACTGTATGTGTGGTGAGAGAGGAAGAAAAATTATACAATTATTTTGGAAAAAAAATTATGGGACCCAACTGTAGAAGACCTTTTCAAATAAAAAAAACTTAAAGCCGGTTTACAAATGACAAACATGCATGGGGGGAGAAAATGTCCCCTTTCAATATCTGAATAAAAATTATGAGACCCAAGTGCGGATATGCTATTTCAAACAGAAAAAAATTTTGCAAATTGTTTTACAAATGACAAAGTCATGCACAAGAAGTAAAATTTGCCCCTTCGATTTCCGAAAAAATCATGGGAACCAACTGCAAGCAAACCCCTTCAAGGGAAAAAAGAATTTAGCAAATCGGTTCACAAATGACAGAGACATAAGGGAAGAGAATTTCCCTCTCCGATTCCTGAAAAAATTACAGAGTTATGCATAAGGGGAGGGAATTTCCCCCTCCGATTCCTGAGTAAAATTATGGGACACAACCGCTAAAATACTCTTTCAAACAGAAAAAGAATTTTGCGAATTACTTTACAAATGACAGTTATGGATAAGGGGAAAAATTTTCCCCTTCCGATTTTCGAAATAAAACTAAAGCATCAAACCGCGGGCAAATCCTTTCAGGCAAAAAATTTTTGGATATAGTTATGGGTGTACAAAAAAAAACACTAGCAATTATAGGGACAGCTATGGGATTTGATTTATAAAAAACACATAAAACTTAAAGAAATGTATGAAATCTTTATTTGAGTTGGTAGAACGATCTATATAATTCAGTGTTTAAAGATGATTTCATGTAAATGTTAAACGTGGCTACGGCTGAAATGGCTCATATGCTGGATCCAATTTTGGCATACTCTCTCCAACATAGCGGCCGATATCTCACGAATAAATTCTTCAATATTGTCCTTCTGTATGTTAACCATTGTGGACTATAGACATGAGCCTTAACATATTCTAAGAAATATAGTCTAAAGGCGTTAAGTCGCGTGATCTAGGCGACCAATTGACCGGCCCCAAAAGTGAAATAAACTGTTCATCGAACTCGCCTGTCAATTGGGCCATTGTTTCGCATGATGTGTAGCATGTGGCACTGATTTGCTGAAACTTTATGTCAACCAAGTGCAGCTCTTCCATTTTGGGGGGAAACAAGTAACAGAGGCTAAATTGCTGTGAATGGCGCCGAATAAATAATACACGGTCATTAACAACGCTGGCGGATATAACTGCGATATTTTCCTCTATCTGCACTCTACGTATGCGTGTTAATGTTTTAATGTTTAGTAAGGTAATTTTCGAGCGAAACTTAATCACAAAATTCCTAATAGCCGCCTCAGGAGGTCGCTAAAACTAACTATAAAATGGCAAAAGTGCACGATCTTAACCGATCATGCGTTTTGATAATAAAACTTAATAATCTGCAAGCGTTGTTCATTTGTAAGTGTTGTTCATTATTAAATTATAGACCAAACTGAAACGAAAACAGTTGAGTTATCAAAAACAGTGTTGCCAAAAAGAAATTACTGAAAAATCACCCTTTAGTATCAATTTAGATTTAAAAAAAAATTATAATTTATGAGTATTTTCATTAAAATTAAAAAAGTTTTCTACTGGCGGGTTGTGGAGGGTGCAAAAGTATATATGAGCTTATGGAAGCCATTTTTGATTTTTCTCTAGATGGTTTTGCTTTTTTGATCTTCAAAACGGTATTTCGGCTGGGCGAAAGATGGTAAAATGACAAAGATAGTGCTCCATTATTTCGATGTCCTCCATGCATGCCCTGCATAGTTATCTGTGACTCCAATTCAAAACTATACGCAAAGAAAAGATATGGTTGTAGAATGGTTGAGAAAACAATATTATGTTCTCAGAAACAAATGTGTGGTCGTTGAAAACAAGTTATTGTTATTTTAAACATACATTTTGTTACGGTTAGCAAAGTAATGTTTGAATTTAATAATTACCTTATTATATTCATAAAAAAGTGATATGGTTAGAGTTTAACAATATATAGTTTTGTTAAAAATTTATGAAGCAACATAGTTTTTGTTATTATTTAAAAATAATATAATGTAAATAACAATATAATGTTATCCAAAACCATACTATGTTGAGTTTTTAAAAAAAATCTTATTCAGAAACATCTTCTGTCAGTTCAGTGTTTTGTTTGTAAGCTATCGGTAGTGCACGCGTCGTGTTAAATAAATAAAAAAGGTACAAACAATCCAAAGGGTAGATAAATAAAAACATATACATGCATACATATGTACATATGTTTATCTCTTTATACAGACCTGTCTGTATTTCGAGTATACACACATATGTAAGTATACATTTCTATATATTTTTTTATTTCAACAATATTAATTTATTTTTATTTCGGATTTAACGCACAGCTGCTTTAAACAAAAGATCTAACAATAATTATATGATTGAAAAATAAAATATTATTATTATATTAAATAATACTCTTGTCGTATTTAACAATATTATTATAATATAAGAACATTGCATGGTGAGTCTCAATTATATTTTAGTCACATCTAACAATAGTGTTGTCATATTTGCAATAATAAGATTAGGTGTAACAAAGTTCATTGTTTTTTTTTATAATATTATTATTAACTCAGATAATAATATTATTAAAAATTTTTCTTTCCTATTGACAATAATATGATTTAACTACAACCATATAATTCAATCATATTATGTTGCTGTTTGATTATGTTTACCTTAACCATATTTTTTCTTTGCGTGTAGTGATATCGTATCTTTTAGTGCACCATTAAGACGCGCGTCAACTTTCCTAGCTTGGGCTTATTTAGTTTGAACAGCCCGCTTTCAATTAAATGTTTTATTGGAATACCCGTTACATATAATGAAACGTTCCAAAAAAATTGCAAATATTTTGACCAGAACTGTTAATGATTAAATATTGTCATCAAGCGATATAAATTTCGAGACGTATGTATGTAAGTTTAATAAGATATGTATGTATGTGTGCACACATACAATTGCGAATGTCTATACGTATGCATGGCTGTGTACAAATATTATAATGATATCAAGTAGAAAGTTCGTGAACATTCATATCTACATAAATATGTATGCACATACTTACATACATATATATGTACATATGAAAATTATTTGATAAGAAAAAAATGAATAGAGAAATTGGAAAATAAAAATTATTATTATAAAAAAGAGGCGGAGCCTGATAGGTTTTTCCCTATACCACATTAAACAAACACATCCATGCACATGAACATACATACATACATCTACACACAAGCACTTAAAACTTACTCACTAATATACATACACACATGAGACACACACTCTCACACAATAAATATACATACATACATATTCATATTTACTTAATAAACATTACTCATAATATTAGAACTTTTTTCCTCTATTTTTTCTTACTATTACTATGATTTTTCTAATATTTTACTGGCTTTGGCAGTTGTTGTTGTTGTTGTTTTTGTTGTAGTTGTTGGCATTTTTAAGGGAAAAAATTTTTCATTATTTTTGATAGATTTCGTTGATATTTTTTGGGGTGTTTTTAACGAGGTTTTCCACCAAAAAAAAATAGAATGTTATAATAATAGAGAATAATTGGAAAAATGAAATAAAACTCATAAAAAATACAAAATTTTTGTTACTCTTCGATTTTTAAATATCAACAGCATTAGCAAAAAAAAAATAGAAATTGTCGCAGTAAAAGTGCAATAATATCGCTGTTGTAGTTGTAGAAACTTAAAAATCTGTAAAAATAGGGAGGGGTTGTTCATTTATTTTGTTCTTTTGATCTGTGTTGTTGCAGTGCTTGTTGTTGTGTTTGTTGTTCGAGTGTTCGATTTTTGATTTTGTAGATTTGTGCGGTTGGCGTTTTATTATTGAAAAGTAGCAACAAAAAATTAAATGCATTTTAAGGCAAAAAATTGTGTGCGTTTTAATAGTGTGTTGATTTTTTTCTGCTGCATCATCTAGTGTAAAAGTGCACGTTCCAAAGGATACAACACATATTACAAAAGCACTGAGAGTGCGCATGTGCAGCAGCAGTTTACAGAGTGTTAAAAACAATAATTTTATTAAAAGCACGTAATTTTTAAAAGCAAATTTTGAAAGTGAAATAGTACATATGAAATTTTTTAACAAAAAAATTATGAAGAAATATTTAATACTAAAATAAAAATTTTTACTAACAAACAAAAATTTTGGATTAAATTAAACAATATATGAAAAGGTACATACATAAAAAAATGAAATTAAATGTTAATTTTATTTAATTATTTTTATACTTATTTAATTACATTAAAGCAGTTTGCTCAAAAAAAATTATTTTTTTTTTGCTTTTCGTCAGTTAAAAAATATATTTAACAATCATTTAATCATGAACTTAAATTACGATTTTTTTGATAAACATGAAATTTATTTCCTTCTCTTTGTTTCCCCAAAAAGCACAAAAGAAAAGCTTTGTTGAATCTTAAAAATTGTAGATCGAAAAAGTCAGCTAAAAATAAAATCGTACCGCCTCTGTTTTCATTGGACTTAGGAAATCCCTATGGGATGCCTACAAAAACCAGTAATAATACAAAAAAAAAAAAAGAAACCGGGTTTCGGTTTTTTTGCCAAGAACCGGGTTGAATAACCGATTTTTTTTCTTAGAACCGGTTTTTTGTTTTACTTTTTAAGAAAGTTCTTAAAATAAGTTAAACTATATTTTTCAAAATTCAACGCAATAACCCGGTGTTTCGAAAATTTTCAAAATCGTATCTCTGCGGAAACCGTTTTCAAGAAGCCGCTAAATTGGGGGGAAAAATTCTAGGTTGGCATTGTGAAGAGTCATACTACATTACGGATGGATGACTCTACAGCACCGGATTCGCACAAAGCAACTTTTGTTGAGCAAGTTTTCCTCTCTCTCCCACTGAAAACTCATGTGACGAAAATTGCTGTGTGTAAAGCCGGTGTAATTGTTTATGTTATTAGGTCAAAGGTACTAACTGAGGGTCTTAACCCCTCGTTCTCTCACACGCACTTACCTGAGACTTGTAGCGTTTTCCACACGACATTTGCATCATAATGGTTTCTTTATAAAGGATTGAAAGTATGTCTTCATAATTTTTACAATTATATATACATACATTGTACAGTGTGACCACTGTTACAATCCAAGATTGTGAGGTCAATTTGTGCGGATACATTTATCCTACCTCTGACCACAGGCAGGGCATGAAAGAGTTTACAGAAATAAAAGGAAATATTAATCAATAGAAGCAGCCCGATGAATTCACAAATGAGTATTCATGTCCCCTTGGTTTAATTTACAAATTAAATTAAAGGCTGGTTACAGAAAGAACTTTCTCAAAGCTTTTAAAACCTCAATTTTTAATAAATAATTCAGCTTCAGTTGTTAGCACGTTGACTACAAAGCAAATGAGGGTCTTCGAGACTCCGATTTTAATCTTTCTACAGATTCTGTCATGTCAACATCGCAGATTTTTCTGATATACATTACTTCCTGGACTAATACATATCAGACTTCCCCCTCTTTTGTCGATATTTTTAGCAATAAATCATCGGCGAAGTAAAATATTTAATAATATGGCAACTTTGCTCAGTGTAATGCACCTTTTTAGCACCAAAGGCGCTGCAACGATTCTATAAAAAATGTCTTCGAATCGATTCGCCTTAGCGGTGCCCTGCCCTCTTAACCTAAGTTAACATTTCAATTAATGCGTCTATGGTCGTTCTCAGCTCAAAGCAGCTTATTCGTATGAGAGTTAATCCAACTTTAACAATGATATGTAATTCACAATTTAAAAAACGGCTGAGCTTGCACTTGATTTGTCCCATAATGCTTTCAATTAAAAATTTTTTCTCATTCAAAATATTATAAAAAAAATATTTGGTTGTGTGAGAGTTGACTTGACTCTCAGCTGGCAAAACGGAGTTGTGTTGAGAACGAAAATAGTGGCTTAAAAATTTTTATGATATCAAAAAATGATACTAAAAATTAAAATTGAAAATTAATTAAAAGGTAATTTCAACGAAAAAAAAATTTACAAAAAATTAATACGTTTTTTTCCATAATTTTATCACAAATTTCTTAAAAGTTCGTATATCCCAAGACGTAACATTCTTGTTTTGTTGCTAAAGCTTTCATATATTCTCATACAATGTTCTGGCAAAATCTTAACATATTTTAAGGCGCAGTTTTAGTCACATTTTAATGCATAATTATAGGAGCAAGTATTTATTCGTTGCTCCCAAAATAAAGTCCAAAAGTTTCTAGTATTTCTTTTATTTCAAATATATTTTTTGTAGTTAATTCGAAATTCCTTTGGTTTTGGCGCTCATATAACACTGTGCAATAATTTCGAACTTTATTCCATGGGGTTCTGACAATGAACTCCAGTAGAGGAAGAAAAATATTTAGGTGTCGTAGTTTTGAGAGATCACATCGGAACTTTGAAGTCCATTTTAGCCTGTTCGTTCACCATATCGGTATATGAAACCGTGTGTTCTTCACATCTGAGTTATAAGAAGGTATGTTCAGCGATTTCGCAGAGAATATTTTTTTTTGGAAATAATTTTTTGTTGAATTCTAATAAATCGTTTAAAATCACTCCTAAAAAGGTATAGGGTGGGAAGGAATTCTACTATAAGAATATAGTCCATGAAATTTTACTAAACATATATTTTCAAAGACATCACCCCAAAAAAACTAAAACTTTAGCATTTTCATTATTTAAACTCATTGAGGTTATTAAAATAAAATGTTTCCTTCGCATAAGTTGTCAAAGTAATGGGTGGTTCTCGGAATCATATAAAAGAAATGGAGGAGTCTGAAATTTTCTACAAATCATTCTAGCTCGGCAAATATAACTTGGCATGCCAGTGAATATTAAAAACAGCTTTCTATGTTGCAGTAATGGTCGTAGAACATCTTTATGCTTTTATATACATATTTATATGATAATTTTATTTCATAACGCCTTGGCTTGCTTGCAACCATAAAACTACAATTTGAATTATTTGATTTTTTTTCTTTTAGTTTTACTACAATATAAAATTTAAGAAAAAAAGAAATTTTTGCCTAAAGCCTTTTGTATAACAATAATAACCCCACCTTCTTTGGCTTCCACAGCCAAATACATACATACATACATACATACATATGTATGTATGTGTTTATAACTTTACAAACACATGCAGATACACACTTCCCCACACCCACACACACTCTCACAAAATATATTAACTTTTATAAAATAACAAAAACGAGTAAAAATCCCTTTAACTTTACTAACCAAAAACTAAATTGGAAAAAATGCAAAAAAAACGTTAAATAAAACTGAAAATAAAATGGAAAAAAAATTTGTACAAGATGTATATTATGAAAAATAAAGCGAAGCCCCAACAACAGCAACAAACATAAGAAAAACTACAAACAGCAGCAACAAGGAGTATGACGGGCCGTTTAGTCAGCCAGCCAGCCAGCCAGCTAGTCAGTCAGTCAACTAGCGAACAATTTCAACCATGGAAACTTAATTTATGTTTTTGTTGTTAGCCCCCCATCACCCAATTCATCACTATGCCAAACATACATGCATACATACGTACATACCTCCAGCTCCCACTCTCGGTTCTTGAACCAGCAGTTTAAGAATTTTTTCGTACAAAATATTTTCCTCTTTTTCAATTTTTGCTGTTGTTGTTGTTGTTTTCGGTTATGGTTTGGCTTTACATTTTGTTGTTATTATTATATTTGTTTTTGTTGTTGTTATTGTTGTTGTTTTAATACAGAAAAATTTTGTTTGTTTTTCATTTCATTTCATTTCGTTACGTTTTCTTTTTATTTTGTGATTTTGTTTTGCTTCCACTTTTCAATACAAACCAAGTTCGCAGGATGTGAAAGGACTGCAAATGCTATCGCACGTTTTTGCAAATGCTTATCAAGTATAAAGTAGTTTCTTAGAAGATAAGATTTAAAAAAAAATAAAGAATAATATAAATATTTCACTATGGGAAATGATAAATATGTTGATATGAGCCGCTTTTTCAAATTTACATAAAATCTTTTATATTTCATTTTAAAAATATTTTCGAAAAGTAAAAAAGTTTATCTCAACCCTTAAACGAATGATATAAAATGTACAAGAGGACTCAGATGCATAATTGTAAAAATGTATATCTATACATTTATAGTGCGTTTTAATCGTAAATGAAGTCAAAATTAATGTTTCGAAAAAAAAAGATATATATATGGGAGGTAGTCATCTCCTTGCGGCGAATATAATAATATTAACAACGACGCTAAGTTCTCGAACTTTAGATAAATTTTAAGTGCGTTATAATCATATATCCAGCTAAAATTTATATTTTAAGAAAAAGGATATATGGGAGGAAGTCATGTCCTTGCAGCAAATAGAATAAAATTTTTAACGGTGCTTAGTTCTAAAATTATAGATAGATAGAGGCAGCCATGAAAAGAATAAAATTTGTGACGGAGCTTAAAAGCATAATTCTTAGTGCGTTATAATCATATATTTAACTAAAATTAATATTTTTAAGAAAAAGCATATATGACCAAATAGAGCAAAATTAACAATAGCGTATACCTTAAAAATTTATAAAAAATTTTAATGCGTTCTAATCAAAAATTCACTAAAAGGATAAGTGGGAGTTAGTCATGTCCATGCACTGAACAGAACAAAATTTATAACGGAGCTTAAAAGCATAATTTTAATAATATATTTAAATTGTTAGTGCGTTCTAATCATAAATTCAATAAAAATTTATTTTTGAAGAAAAAGGATATATGGAAGGCAGTCATGTCCATGCACCGAATAGAGTAAAATTTACAAAAGCGTATACTTTCAAAATTTATATAAATTCTTAATACGTTCTAATCATAAATTCAGTAAAAATATATTTTTGAAGAAAAAGGATATATGAGAGGTAGTCACGTTGTAGCACCGAATATATCAAAATTTACAATAGCGGTTTAGGGCATACTTCTAAAAATATATACAAATTCTTAGTGCGTTGTAATTATAAATGCAGCTTAAAACTATTCTTTAACAAAAAGGATATATGGGAGACAGTCACGTCCTTGCACCAAATGGCGAAAAATTTACCATAGAGTTAAGATCTATAATCTTAAAAATGTATATAAACTTTTAGTGCGTTGTAATCATAAATTCAGTAAAAATTTATTTTTAAAAATTACAATAAAGGTTTAGTGCATACTTTTAAAAATATATCCAAGTTTTTTGTGCCTTGTAATTATAAATGGAGCTTTAAACTATTTTTTATAAAAAAGGATATGTGGGAGTTAGTCATGTTCTTGCACAAAATGGAAAAAAATACAATATCGCTTAGATCTATAATTTTAAAAATTTATATAAACTTTTAGTGCGTTGCAATCATAAATTCAGTAAAAATGTACTTTTGAAGAAAAAAGGATATATGGAAGGTAATCATGTCCTTTCACCAAATAGAACAACATTTACAACAGATCTTAAACATATAATTCTACAACTATATATAAATTATTAGTGCATTAGAATTATAAATGCAGCTCTTATATGTACATATGTCTTTTAACAAAAAGGATATATGGCAGGTAGTCATGTCCTTGCACCGAATAGAACAAAATTTACAACTGAGCTTAGGTGCCTAATTTCAAAAATATGTATATAGAAAAATTTTCAGCTAAAATTTATTTTTCCAGAAAAATGATATATGGGAGATAATTATGTTCTTGCACGGAATGAAATAAAATTTATAACAGCAATTAAATGTGACATTTTAGAGCCAGATACAAATTTTCGCAGCTTTCTGGTAATAATGTTTCTTAGTTTAACTACTGAGAGCAAGTATACGAAATTGTATCTCTGTACGATAACAACTCTAGTTTTACCAGTTCGCTCCATGGGGTTTGTTCCCATTGTGCACAGCATGTTCTATGGGCCCTCGTCGTGTATGTGTCGGCTTTTACATTTGTGCTTTACATTTTTTCATGTGTATCTCTATGTATTTATTATCATCAACAATAATTTAAATGAGTTGATTCCTTTAAGATTCTGCAATAAGCAGCTACTTGTTTCTTAATATATTTTTTGGTTAATTTTTTTTTTCATTTTTCCCACAATTTTTTCAATTTTTTTTTTTCTTTATTTACTTGCTTTTGCATGGGCTCAAAAGTTTCTTAAGAATGGAATTTATTTTATTTAGCCCAGTCATGTTGTACAAAATAAAAAGTAAAAGAAAAATTATAAGTTTTATAAAAGACATCAACTCGTACCCAAATAAAACTTAAGGAAAATAAACCAAAAACGTGTAAGTGGGTGGTGTGGGTGGGCAGGATGATTTTATTTTAACCGTTAAGGGGGGCTGAAGCTGGCAAAATTGTTAAGAAAGTAAGAGAAAGCAGCAGGGAGGGTGGGAGTTGAAATTGTAAAAGGAAATTTATAATATGTGTGTATGTGTGTGTGAGAGTGTGTGTGTGCATGGCTGTGTGCTTAAGAAAAAATTTGTATTCCTTAAATCAGATGACTTTGTATAAAAATTATATACATATATTTTTTCAGCTTTTTCTTTTCATTATTTTATACAATAATTTTTTCTTTATTTCATACTTTTTTTTCTTTAGATTCCGTTTCTTATTTTTCTGGTGAGTAGCACACAAAAACCTTCTTTTGCTTAAAACTTAAATGATGTTGATGGCACGGCACGGCACGGTGGGGGCGTGAATGTTGAATTGAGAATTGTGAATTGTGAATATATTGGTTTGGCAGGCTGATTTTTCCCTTTAGTTTTCATACACATGCTGTATATGTACATGCATATACTCGTAGATTTTTTTTCTTCTCCGTTACTTTTTCTTATTTATTTTAAGCTTAAAAAAATAAAACTAAAAGCAGCAATAGTAGTGATAGTTAATAGTGTTAGGGACGGGGATGTAGGGAGGGCTGCGATAGGACAGGAAATACATATACGAGAAAATGAAGAAATAAAAAAAGAAATTATGTATAATGGAAAATTTCTTTTCATAGAATTTGCACAAAAATTAAAAATATATGTACATATGTATGTATGTGTACTCGTATGTTTGTACATAAAAATAAATTTTGTGGTATTGTGTGTTAAGTATGATAGCAAATGTATGTATGTATGTGTGTATTTTTATGAGAAATTGTTACATACTTCTATGCCTGCTTTATATGTATGTATGTATCCTTTCTGCTGGTTGTAAGTGTAAATATATAGAAATTAATAAAAATATTTATTGTTATAACAGGAATTTCTTTTTCATATTTGCAAATATTATTTTCGTTTTAATTTTATTTTATAAATTTTTTTCCCCCGGTGTATGTGGCCCACAAGTTTGTATGTGTGAGTATGTAAGAGTATGAGTTAAGGTTATAAAGTGTTACTAGGCTAGAGGATACTTTTTTCTTTTAATATTTTTTTTACATACTCGTAGTAGGGGTTATAACTACAGCATGTGTACGTACATAAGTATGCAGTACATCATATGTATGTACATGATGCATATACATACATATACATATGTATGTATATGTCTGTGTGTATTTATTCTTGTTTGCAAAAGCTTATTATAAAAGTTTAATAATATATGATAAAGACAACAAAAAAACTGAAAATAAATTAGTCATGCGCAAAAATTACCAATATTGGAAAAAGTAATTTTTAATTAAACATTTTTATTAAAAAAATATATAACTGCTCTACACTTGCTATACACACATACTAACATATATTGCATCTCTTTCCCTCTTGTTTTTTGTACATATGTATGTATAAGTACAAAGATTATTTGCTGCATGTTTGAAACACTTCACTGTTACATCTTTTATATTTAAAGGGTCAGTTTATTTATCCAAAATATAGTATGTAGGCTTAAAGTTAAAAAGTCTGTTTTTATTTGCAAAAATGTTTAAGCATTTCTTCCTCATTAAAAAAAAACTTTAAAACATTCAAGGCAATTCATTTTGTAGAAAAAAATTTCGTAAAAATATTTACTCTTATTAATCATAAAAATTGAAAATGAATTTGAAATGTATTTTATTTTAAATTTTTCATACAAAAATTTCCTAAAATGGATTTCAAATTCGTTTTATTTTTTATGAAGATGGGGGGTTAAAATTAAAATTAAAACACAATTCGTTTTAGCTTTATCGCCAATTTTTAAACAAAACAACTTTTGAAAGAGTGTGCCCACTTGAAAGAGTTTTTCCTCTCCACTCTTTCCCCAACCCTTTCTTATCTAAGATCAAAATAATTTTATACCAATAACCGTATATACATAGATATATGCAAAATGTCGTAGGAATCAGAATTCATTAATCATTATGTAATATTTTAATAGGCGTGGCATCTCCCTTTTTTCTAAACTCATAATAATGGCATTTGAGATGCCCATGGTGCATACAAAAAGTCTTGTAGTAGTTGGAGTGGCTAGAAAAATATACAATTAATAATTTTTTAATTATCACCCCTATCGTAAATAAGATGTGAAATTTTCATTATCCATGAAGGGAAATTTTCTATCGCGAATTTTATGGGAACGCTTGTTTCCAATGAATATGTAAAATAGAAAGAAGACTTGTAAAGCTTAAAAATTAATTGAAAAAATTATAAATTTAAGCTTAATAGTAATAATAAAAAGACAAATTGAAATTAATTGTTTGCAAGTTTACGGTTGTGTTACTTAATTCCTTTTTTATCGGGAGTAAAAGGCGAGCATTTTTTTCACTTGAAATATTTCCCGTGAACAAAACATGGTGTAAAAATTAGAAAATAGTATAAGTGACACAACAACAAACCAAATATTGGCGATCACAATTTTATGGAATTTTATTTTCGATAAGGGTGAATATTTTCATGCACACAAATTCATACACACATATGAGTATCAATCATGCGTATATTTAATTTTTACGAATAAATATCCATACCGCGAGTAAAACATACTCTGAGTATAACTATAACAGACTCTTAAGTCTCACAATACGTAGATGCCTTTCTCTTTATAGTTGTAAAGTATTAGTTTTTCGTATAAATGAAGTACAGATAGACTTGTATATTGGCATCGACCGTATGAAGTATTTGTGTTATAATTATGATTATTATTAGCGTGTTATATTATGTTATAATTAGCGTTAACATCTAGTATATTTTTTGGAATACTTAACGTCATTCTCTGGTGCTAAGCAAGAAATGTTTTATGTTTTCACGCAATTCATAATTATTTCGTTCATACTATTTGTTTTTAATATATTTGATTAATATATATCGTCACTTAAAATCCAAAAGGCCGTTAAAACCATAAAATTCAAAATATACTTTTTGATTGATTATGATTGATGTGATTAACCAAAATACATCTTTCCTTAAAATTTGACTTTCATATTTTCAAAAGTGCCGGTTTTATTCATGAAATTCAAAAAGCCGCAACTACAATGTTAGCAAATGTATAAACCAAAAAGCCGTAACTACACGTTTAATTTAAAAAATAAAATAAATTTGGCCGAAGTTGGCATTTGTTTTACGTTCAGTTACCGTGTTTGAAATTAACATTTTTGCAAGATAGTAACAAGAACGCTGAGAATATTTGTTCCTTACCAAAAAATAATAAAATAAGTACTAATAGTGAATATGGTTCCACTAACAAAGTTGAAAAAATTAATAAAAAGTGTGAAAATAAAACAAACAGAATGAAAGAAAAACAATACACGGGCCTAACAAAAGGAAATATTTGTGAAAAATCATCAAGACAACTTAAAGATGGGTGTACTTCAAAATTGTATTCGAAAAGTCCATTGCGACATTGTGCTATGTTTTCCGAAGACGATCGCAAGGAAATATTTAATAGCTTCTGGAAAATGTCTTGGGATCAGAAAAAAATATATGTTATTGCTCTCTTTGAACGCACAAACGCAAAGCGTGCTCGCGTAGAAAGCTCCAGAATATCAATTTTGAAAAGTTATTAACTAAAACATTATTATAAACGTGTGCAGGTGTGTTTTCATATGTTTGTGTCTACGTTAGGGATTAATGAGGAACAGATGGAATTTATATCAAAACGTAGAGAAGATTCCACTCAAGGTATGATATACAAAGAACGTTTAAGTTTTATGAAAAAGTGTCTAAACGATATTACGGAGCTCGAATCACATTATCGCAGACAATACACGAAAAAACTATACTTCCAATCCGATTTTAAAAGCTACGCACATGTATTTGAAGTTTATTGCAATTACTGCAAGTCTAACAAAGAGAATGTTGTAACTCCTATATCTTTTCCAAAATTCATGACCCTAATAAAACAAAAAAAATATTCTATATTCAAACCAAGAAATTATTTTTGTGACACCTGTATATCTTACCAATCGACGAACATATCTCAAGATCAATATGATATCCATAGGATGGAAATACAAAATATGAGAGAGGAAAAGTTTAATGACATAGAACACAAACAAATTTGCAAATGAATTTTTTATCTTTTGTATTAAAAATACAAAGAATACAATGAAAAACATAATTTCATACGGTTGAAAACCATTACTTTTTCAACCTAATTATAACTTTTATTAAAAACATTAATGTACTTACGGCTTTTTGGTTTCAATAAAATCGATTCCAAAAGGCCGTAAACACCATTACTAAAAAACTACTATTATTTAATTTTTTTATTTTTATGAAATTCCATTTTTTCTGTATTTAGTCAATACCTCCTTATAGTTTTTATAAAAAAATTTATGAAACCATCCCACTGTACGATGCTTTGCATGAATTTATTTATAGCAGAGATCTTCAAAACCGCGCACATGAGCTAGTGCTCTCACAATAATGAAGAGAGCAATAAAAGATAATTTGTATTTTTACTCCATGTGTACTACGAGAATCTATACTCAGATTTTTTAGAAATATCATATCTGAAAAGGCAAGTCCTCAAAAATTTTTCCAAGCAAGAGATGGTGAGATCACAAAAGTAAAAACTAAGAATCGGTTAAATAGAAACACGGGATATATTATATTAAACATTCAGTCAAATCAGTCACAACAATTTTGCAATACGCACTAAATGGCAAAAATGCTTACAATTTGCAAAATAATGGCGTGACTAAAAATTAAATCACTAGTTAGATACATATTCCTATTATTCTGAATTTATTTTTAAATGTCGTTAAATGTTAATTGCAAAATTTCAATTCGTTACTATAAAAATACAAAATTAAAACTTCCACTAATAAACTGAACCTTAAATTTAAATAATAAGCAAATTGATCAAATGTACTAACCATCTCTTTGCTATTAAATTTTCATTCTAGTAATAACAAAAATGGCCGCTTCTATATATGCAACCCCACCGCCTGACTTAAGTAGCGAGGATACCGCTTTATCCGATGTATCCAATACTTCATCAACAACAGCAAACAATGCAACCGCAGCAGCAGCAACAGCAACATTAAGACAATTAACATCTGCAACAACCACAACTACAACACATACAACAAACACTACCAACAATTCATGTGAAGCAACTTCATTTAAATCAACTATATCATCATCAGCAGCAGCAGCTACAGCTACAGCTACTACCACAACTACAACAGCAACCACATCATTAAATAACAATAGTAACAACAGCAAACAACAAACTCGCACAATATCTGATAATCTTAAAGATATCAGCGAACCGAACGATACCATCAACACAATATCCCACCCCACACAATGCTCTTCCAATCCAGCCGCCATGGGAAGCTCTACAAATGCTGCCCATTGTAATAATGAAAATGATGATAACGAGGATAACAATCAGCCACAGCAACAGCAAAGTGCGACAGCAACAACAATGGCTGCCATGGCAGCAGCAGCTAATGCAGCCATGCAACTTCAATTATTAGAAGCCATAAATGATGCTGCCAAAAAGCGACGCAAACAGCACAATCCCAGTAGAATGGATGAAGACATTAGCAGTGCAAATCCAACAAATTCATCAGCCTCATCGACTGTCGATTTTGAGGATAAACTATCGAAAATGTTTTTACCCAAATCAATGGAACAGCTAAAGGAAACATTTGAATTGCTACAGCAACAGCAACAGCAACATATTGAAAACATATCAAAAACTCAGGAACCAAATGTCAACAACAAAGCGAGAAAACTCTCCCATATAGAAGAACAGCAAGAGCAACAGCAACAGCAACAGCATCAGGCGTTTAATAATCCATATCATACCTTCTGTAAGGAGTGTGGTGAAAATTTCGAAAACGAATTTAAACTTAGTTTACACATGTTGCAAGAACACAATGAAAATACAGATAGTTTTGCAAGCAACCAGGCGGGAGCATCCAATCTGACTCCCCTGGATATATTATCCTCCGTTAAGATTAAATTGGAAAGGCAGGACTGTGACTCGCCAAGTTCGAATCAAAATTTGGATCAAAGTAGTAATAGAACTGAACAAAGTCGGCAACAAAATAGTTCCTCTTCTGCGAGTATGCTAACTAATGGTAAAGACCAGCAGCAGCAGCAACAACAACAGCAACAGCAGCAGCAACAGTGGATGGGAACAGCTGCAATGTCACCCATGAGTTTCCCCTTTCCACCAGAAGCTGCGGCTGCAGCGGCCTTACAGGCCGGCGGCTATTTACCATTGCTTGGTGTGCCTGGTTTTCCAAGTGTTGACGGCCTCAACCGTCCTCCTTTACGAATTTTCAATCCCGAAGCTTTCTGCGAACTGTGCAACAAAGAGTTTTGCAACAAATATTTTCTTAAAACCCACAAAGCCAACAAGCATGGCATTTACGACCCCATCGGCGATGGCCTCAGTTCCTCACAGCAGCAACAGCAGAGCAACATGAATGCTATGAATCAAATATTTCAATTACAAATGCAACAGCAGCAGCAGCATCAGCAACAGCAGATGCATATGGAGTTTGCTCAACAGAAACTGTTAAATGAGCAACAACGCAGGGATAATGAAAACACTTCATCCACGCTGGCATCCACCTCAAATGTCGCAACAAAAGCCCCACACAGCTCCAACAACCTACAAACGCAGGCTTCACCACCAGCCCCAGCACCGGTCTTTTGTGATATTTGCTCAAAACGTTTTACCAATGTCTTTGCCATGCGTCGTCATCGGGCCAAAACTCATGAACAAAGTTCCACCAACACTTCGCAGCGCAGCAGCCCTTCTGAAGCATCCAGCAATTCACTTGACTCGACCTTAACGTCTTCGCAGACGCCAGAGCATACCACAGCCAAACAATTTCAAATGCCCGAAGGTTTTCGCCAAGACTTTGTCTTGGAACAGGAAGAAGTCTCTTTTACCCCACAACCTCGCAAACTATCGCCCCAATTGCAGCAACAGGCTCGCGAAGCCAACTTTGCTCATGACAAACTGAAACGCTTGGGTGTGGCAAATCCTGATGCATTTTGTGAAATCTGCTGCAAAGAGTATTGCAATAAATATTTTTTGCGTACCCACAAATGGAAACGTCATGGTATTTTTATGCCTCCCGAAGAAACGGAAAATCCCCAAAAACTCTCCACTTGGCCATTCATGAATATGGCTGGCATGCCAGTAAATTTAATGATGGCTCAACGCCTGATGACAGCACCTCAATCTAACACAGACGATATATGCCAACAGCCCAGCAAGCGCATTAAAATTGAACAACCTGACGAGGATGAACTAATGAAAGATGTGAATAATGATGAAAACCAGGAAAATCGTAGTGAAAATAATCAGGTCCCAAGTGTGCCCTCAACGCCAGAACCCAGCAAATTACTAAACGATGGCCAAACAACAACAATGGCACACAGTCCCGAAGCTACCATGGGCTTACAAAATTTGCAAAAATTGCAAACCATGATACAACAGCTGAGCGATTTGAATGGCAAAAGACCCATTTCTTGCCATTTATGTGGGCGAGAAACGGAAAATCAATATGAACTGCAAGCCCACATAATGGCTGAACACAATGCAGCAGGCATGGAGGGTGGACTGACAGCCCTGAATTTTCCCTCCCAACTACTTATGCAGCAACAAGCTTTGCTCAAACAGTCGCCGAGTAGCTCTCCCAGCTCTCTAATGCCCCTCATGGGCATAGCTGGTGGGGGAGAACTGCGCTGCACACCCTGTGAAAAAGAATTTACAAATTTGCCAGAATTTCAAAAACATATCGCTGAAGTTCATCTGTTAAACAATAGCTCAGGCAGTCCTTTACGTGAGGGCTTTATAACACCAGAAAGACCAATTAATTCCTCTTTGGTTGCGAGTAGCCGACCACCCTACACCATCACACCCACCAGCAGTTACTGTGAGATTTGCAATAAGGAATTGTGCAATAAGTATTTTATGAAGACTCACATGCAACGTATGCATGGCATAGAAATTGAAAATGGTGCCCAGATAGGCGGTGTAGTGTGCAATATTTGCAATAAGGAATTGTGTAGTAAATATTTCCTGAGAGTGCACAAGCACAATACGCACGGTATCATTGAAGATGGAGCTCCTTTGCCGACGCCCAGGCAAAACGGTTTGAATTTGGAAACACTGCAACAACAAATGATGGAATCAGAAGGCTTGAATAGAAACTTAAGCATGAGTCCATTTGGTAGTGGGGGCTCGGAAGGTAAAAATGATTCCTACCCCAATTCTCCTTACACAGAAATATGCAACCTTTGCACTAGACGTTTTCGAAATGCAAAATGGTTAAGAAATCATCTTTTAAGTGAGCACGGTTCAGCTGGCGTTGAAAAGGTAAGGGAGCTGGAGCAGCAATATGGTGGCAACCTAAGCAAACCCTCAAGTCCAACTCTGAAAGTACCCAACGGGTCTAGCTCCGCAGGAACCTCAGCCACCGCAGCCTCAGCCACGGCCAGTACTGTACCTTCACCGGCTCAGTTAGCTCAAGCTTTGCAAAATCTTAATGCCCAACATTTGCTACAAAATATGCCCAAGAATAATGTGGCTTCTGCTTTTGGTGGGGAACAAAACCTGCAAACGCCACAACTTAAAGAATACCAATGCTCCCTCTGCCCGTTTACGACTCCCTACTATGCATTCCTATTCATACATGAACGCACACATTCCATTATCAACAACAATGAGCGGGAACACGAACACGAACAGGAACAGATAAATGAATATTCTTACAAGCAAGAGAAGTTAGAAGAACATAAAGAAGAGCAAATGCGTTCTTTAGATGAAGGTTTAAGCTTAAAGAGAAAACACACGCGAGATCTTAAAACTCCTATAGAGATTGTTACTCTGGATCAGGAAGAAGAATGCGAAGATGTGGCTGAAGTTAAGCCACACTTTAGCGAAAGCACGAAACCTTTAACCATACGTTCATGCTCTTCTCCCACCGAAATCACCTCCACCACCAGCCGCGAGGACTTGCAGAAACAGAATTCACCTAAAACTCCTCGTTTGAAAGATAGCAAAGATATCAGACCTTCTTCCCTCTCACCACAGGCTGTCAGATCAACAGCTTGCTCACCGGTCTCTAGAAATCTGCATCGTCAACTATTGCAAGAAATTGCACTGCAATCCGGCAAGCCAGCATCATATGCTGTGCCGCAGTGCGAAGACTCAGCACCAACCCAAATGCAGGCATTTATTATGGAGCCCGTGGTCCCAAATGATGAGACGGATGTAAGTAATCGATTTATGCCCGCTATTGTTTACTTACCGGTCAAAGAAACTCTAACAGGTACTATGAAATTATCATTTAATTTAACACCTGTTTAAGTTGGTTGGCAAAGAGCAAAATGTACTTGAAAAAAAGAGAGCCAGAGTAGACATATTTTTTCTATCTCGCTCTCTGTTGAAAAGTTAGAGTTGCCAGTGGTTTGTATTTCTTTATCACTTTATGACTTAGTTTCATATTAAATAGAATAAAATCTTTTAGAATTTTAAAGACTGAGTGTTGATAAAAATAAATATTAAAACAAACTTTAGCTGACAAAGACCGCTGGCACTAAACAATTTGCTAACAGTACGATTCAAATTAAAAAAAGTGATGGTTAGAAAAGTTCCTACTTGTTGTTCTTCAAAACAAAATCAAATAATTTTTTTTTCAATTAAATTTTTTTAACATTATAACATATAAGCTAGAAGAAAAACAAAATACCTAGAAGAATAATAACGCTAAACAAAATACGTAAAACTTAGAACAAGAAACACATTTAAAATAAAGCATACATAGTTGGGTAAAAAAAGTAGTTAAAAAGTACTAAACGCACTTAAATAGCAGGGTTCCAAACAGAATTTAAGAAAAATAAATAATTCCAAACTGCTTTGCTCAAAATTAAGAAATAAAAATAATTTATAGCCCGGTTATATACCAAAAAAAGAAGAAAATAAACTTAAAGGCCAAAAGTGTTTTTTTTTATAAAATATAAAAATAATAACTTAAAAAGCACTTTGTAAATAGAGAACTTGAAATTTAAAAAAGAAAAATAGGTAAACTATATAAAAAATAACATCAGGAATTTCTTTAAGGCTTAAAGAAAGCAAAAAAAACATTATTAAAAACTTTTCTCAGGGCAAAAGTACAATTTATGTAGTAGTTGTTAAAGAAATATTTAAAACAAATACCAAAATAACTAAGGCTACCTCAAAATCAAAAAAAAAAAGAAAAACTTAGAAAACAATAATTTTTCTTATATTAAAACAAACATTAAAAATTTCATACGTATACATATATTTTTGTCTTCACTGTAATTTAAGTTAAATTAAAATTTTTTATTTAAAACTTAAGTTTTTTTCATCGAAACTTATCCATTCCAAAAATTAATTAAGATCGGTATTCATAAACGATTGTCAAAAAGTTAATGTTGACTTAATGTACGAATTTTGTATGAGAAAATCAAATTAACAATTATTTATGAATACCACTGTTAAGCTCTAGTCATTTTTATTTAAAAGAAATCGTAAGAAATTTCAAGTACTTTAAGTTAAATCTAGTCAAATGAATTTCTAAGTATTATATATTAAACCATGCTGAGCGTGCATATTTTCATGAAAAAAAAAATAATTAAGAACAAATAGTATTTTTTAAAAATTTTAAATCATTAGCAGCGATAGAGACAAATGGGATATTTAGAGTCTGAAATGGCTGCAAAGAAAGTTAATTATTTCAGTACTTTATGATTTTTTTGTCTCTTATTTAATTTAAAATATATTTTGTACTTTCTTTACTTATTAAAAAAAAATCTTAATTTTTAATCCTGATTTTTTTTCATTTAATCATTGAACTCTTTAGCAGTTGCTATTTTAACAAAAAACAAATTATTCATCATTAAGAAAAATCTTAAATATTTTTTCTTAAAGCTGTGTGCCTTCATAGCAATTGCTAAAGTATTATAATATTTTATTATTTATCCTGCTTTCCTTATGTACAAATTTTTATTTAAAATACAATTCTATTTAGCTTATAATTTAATATATTTGTAAAATATTTTATTTTATTTTTAATTTTGATTTATAAATTAAATCCAATAATAAAAACAAATATTTTTATAAAACAAAAATTTCAAAAAAACTTCATATTTTTCATTTATTTAATTTAACAAATAAGAAACCCCTTAACTTATGAATTTTTTTTTTTATAAGGGAAACCCTAACTTTATTTAATACAGAAGGCCAATAACGGTATTTGATATCCAGCGAAATTTTCATATAAACACAATTTAAATTTTATGGAAATTTGTTCAATATCGAATGCCGTAATTTGCTCCCTAATACGAAATTTGTACAATCACATTTTATCATGTTTGTTTTTTAGTTTATTATGGAGATATAAAAACAGCAAATAAATTAATCATACTGCAAGTCTCTTTCTCTTTTAAGAAAAAGTGCTGCCAGGTGTCATGATTATTGTGAATGATTATGATTATTTGATGTAAAACGGCAAATTTCTTTTCTTATACACATACATACTTACTCTTTCAAAGAAGCAGCTTGAGAGTGTAAAACAGTTTATAATAATATCTTTAAATTTTATTTTGCTTTAATTGAAATTTAATAAATTTTTCTTTTAAGTTTATAAATTTAATTAAATACGGGTGTTTTGTGTTACAAAAAAAAACACTAATTTTTTTATTTATTTTCTTTAACATCAAAAAAAATAGAAATGCTGGTTTATTAAAAAGAATTTCACTTCTCCTGTCTTTTTCTCTGCCCTTTAAATTGTCATTCATTCAATTGGTCTCATTTACAACACCATTTTAAGTACATAGTTGCTGTTGTAGTTGTTTTGTAATTTAGATCCCATGCTGTGATTTTTTTAGGGTTTCTTTGCGCGTCTTTATTGTCATAAATGACATTTTAATTAGATACTCTTTCAATACTTACTTATGTATTTGTTGTTGCTTGTTACATTTAAAAATGTTATTGACTTGGTTTGTCTGTAATATATGTATGTAAGTGGCGCATCTCGAAACCATTAAAATTGTATTTGTTTCACAATTAATTTATTTTCTATTCGGAAATTTGATACATATATTTTGTTAAAAAAAAATTAAACAACTTAATTTAATACTTTAAATTTCTTAATTGAAAGCGTGCACAGTTAATAAGGGGACATTTAATGCTGAAGAAACTTGCTTGTTTGCAATGGAAAATCTGTAATTTACATTTTAATTTAAAGTTTAGAGAAATAGCGCATTCAAAATTTATAAATTATCAGTTGAAGCAAAAAACTACTGTGTTTTATTATAATCGAGGGATAAAACTATATATGTATGTAAATTTTTTTGCAAAATATTAGAGAAAATAATGTAAGATTTTTACTCCCATATGTAAAAATATAACGTGCTTTTGAAGTGTACATTAAAACAAAATGTCGACTTATGTTTTTGCATAAGGAGGTGAGTGTTTAGATATGCAAAAAGTGCAAATTGGAAAATTTTAGAGGAACAAGTGCAATATATATATATGTATGTATATATTTTATGTAAACACATACGTGTGCCTGCACTTATGTATATAATTTTTTTTATTAAATTGGACTTTTAATGTCAAATAAATAGAGTTGCATATTTAAATGCCTCAAGGTCATACATAGCCGCTGATATGTAATAAAAAATTAAATAAGCGCCTCGTCAGAAAATGTCTAGTCATGCATATTAATAAGGGATCATAATTCATTATTATTTTTTGATGATGTTTTCTGTGTTAATGATTTTTCTGCTTTAGCATTTTATTTGGGTTTTTTAGCTTTCTTATTATTTTTTTTATATATTATAGATCAATTTTTTGTGTTTTTATGACTTTGACGCTTTTTATTAGACAATTTTTTTTCAAAACAATTGCAATTACATTTTACATACAAATAATTTTTAATACAATTCCAATTTATTTATTTTTGTTTATTTGATTTTTCCGTGTTTGCGGTTTTGCTGTTTTGGATATATCCTTTCGTTTTGGCGGTTTTTCACAATTGGCGATTTTTTCCGCTCTGGTAATTTTTTCACAATTTATCTGTTGTGATGATATTTTTGTTCTTTTGTAGATTTTTTTTTTCATTTTTGGCGATTTATATTCGTTCCCTTAGTATTGATTTTTCTCAATTTGGTAATTTTTCTGTACTGGTTACTTTTTGTTGTGTTGAGTTGTGTGATTTCCTCTGTTTCAACGAGTTTTTTCTCGTTAACATATTTTCTTATTTTGGCGATTTTATTTTTTTGTAATTTAAATGATTCGCCTATTGTGTAAAACCTTCTGTTTTGGCAAGTTTTTGTTATTGACAATGTTTTTTTTTATTTCGGCGATTATTTCTTCATTCATGATTTGAACTTTTCGCCAATTTTTTCTTACATTTTTGATAATTTTTCTGTGTTGTGCGACTTCCACCCAGCTTGCCAAGAACTGTTTAATAGGCAATGGTGTTTAATATACAACTCCTAAATCAATCTCCTGATGATTATTTGGAGAGTGGTATTGTACACTTTATATTTAACTCTCTCTTATAAATCTTTCAAGGTTTAATCGACAATACATTTAGCTAAAATATGTTTGTTGTTTTTATTTTCCTGTTTACTGTTATTGATAATTATTTTTTCTTCATTTGAGTTTTGAATTGAAATCTTTTGGGTTTTTTTCCAAGTGTATTTTAATTTTTTATAAGACTTATTTAAGTTGATGAAAGGCCTGTTTATATACACTGAAAAATTTAGCAGACATACTTCTTCTTTTTCATTAGCTGTTATAGTACTTATCATGATATAAATATATCGGCTTGTTTACACGTTGCTACTTCAGTTTCAGAACAGTTTTTTTATTTTTCCATTACGTTTGCCTATAGAATATATCCTTCAAGCATAAAAAACAGCCCGTATCTGCAACATTTTGCTAAGGTTTTATAGCGCGTTCCATCTAAAATTTTTTTCATCTTCAAACAAAATTAACATACAGTAGCCATGTGTCATCAGGCTAATCTGTATAAAAAAAAAAGATTAACAAACCTTAGTTTTTTTCTACTAAAATTTATAATTAAAATCTTTTTTTACATACATGTTTTTTTTTCTACCTAATCAATATTTACTCTTAATGACCATTATAATTTTTAGTTGATATTAAAATGATACCCCTCCCTCATGTTTTATTAAAAAAGAAAAAAGAAATCCGCTAAAAAATATTTATTGATTTTTTTGAAGGTTTAATAGCAAATTTATGTTAAAAAGAAGAGATTTTCTTTTGTGGAAAAGTTTTTCCATTAATCCCTAAAGTAGCCATACGTTTGAATACTCGCAGTTTTGTGCATTCAATTCGCTCTATTGATAAATAACCAGCAGTGGTAGCGGCAGCTGTCGTCGCTGGTTGCTTTAATTGTGTATGGGTTTGTGTGTGTGTGTGCATTAGACAACATGTCTTTGTATTTGCTTTTATTGTGAAAAAAAATTAATAGAGAAAACCTAAACACAAAAATTAGAATAGAATCATTTGACCGTGTTAGTTTTGAGTACAAGTGTTTGTCTGTCCGTCTGTTTGTTATGGACATTTGCCTTTAATGTTGTTGTTGTTTGATTTTCCTGCAAGTTTTTATTGTTTCTTTGATACCAACCAAAATTTTCCTTTTTTAATGGGGTGGTTTTATTTTCCTTTTTTTCTCTCTCTATTATTTTTAACAATTTCCATTTGTGATATTTAAAAAAAAGAAACTGCAGATGCATTTTTTTATATTAAATTTTTTTTGTATTTTACTATTTTATCTTGAGCAAATAATACTTAATTCTAAAACACAGCAGGGTCTACCGTGTGATTACGAGCTGGTTGTTTTATGCAGTTTGTTTCAGTTTTAGGACTTTTAGTACAACTATTAAATCGTTTATAATGCGGAAGTGATTTTTTTTTAAATACTGAGAGAAGAAATTAAAATTGTGATGAAAAAAAAAACAGCTTAATTGCTATGAGGGTGTTTATTAGGGGGTTTTTCAAAGGACAAATTATACAAATTATATAAGTTGAGTGCTTGTAAAGAAGTAAAAATGTATTAATATTTTTTTGTGGTTGCATATTTTGAAGATTTTTATCAGCTACAAATAATTGCTTAAACAACATTTAATGGTTTTAATGCACAAAGATACTCGTATCATAAGCACGATAATTCAAAAATATGCAAATATTTTTTATTTATTTTTATTAAAATCCAACAGATTCGTTTGACAAAAATCTTACTCATAAAAATTTACTATATGAATTTTTATGCAGGGCACTTTAAATAAAATTCGATATCGATAACGGTGGTAAAAAACTAACGTAAACTCCAATAAGATAGCAAAAGCAAGAACCAGTCCCAAGGCGATTTCGAAACTGAGCACAAAATCATTTTTCGAATCACCGTACAGTTGAATGAATGACTTTATATATATTTCTGCAAAAACGAAGAAAAGTTGTCCTAATTCATTGAGAATTAGCACCGAATATTTGATGACTAAATGAATCGGAAAAAATATAATTTCATGAAACAAAAGCCACGGCCATGGCCTACATCATGACGCATTGAAACGTGAACCAAGGAAATAACGCCCAAATAAGAAATGAAATAAGCTCCAATAAATTAAAACCAAAAAAATTAAATAAGGCCCAAGTGAAAAAGCCCAATAAAACCAATCTCAATATGAAATTAAGCTACAAAAAAAATGGAATAAAGCCAAACCAAACTCAAGATGAAATAATTCAAAAAAGAAATGAATTTGCTTAGTACCTTAATTCCTTAATTTTATTGTGCCTTTTTTCATTTTCCTTTTAGGGCGTTATTTTCTTGGGCCTTATTAGCATGAAATTTCTCTTATTCCAAGGGTTTATTATAGAAACCTTCTAGAATAAAAAAAGACGTCTGTTGAGTTTCAATTAAACTGGCCATGCCCACTGCCCCCTGAAATCCGTACCAAATATAAAGGACGGGCAAAATTAAGATTAAGAAGTAAATTGGCTTAAAAACACACTTTTATTTTGTCAAACGCAGTTTCATTTGATACCAATGTAAAGTACAAATATGGAAATTAATAATGACATATGATGTCGGTAAAATGTGCACCTATAGAAAGTCGGCAGACGTCCGCTATTTTCACAAAATTTGTAACCATATTTTGCAACAAAGCTTCTCTTATCTCGCAGCGCCGAGTGTAATCTTTCAGGGCATCAGTTGTTTGTTCACATAAACCCTATCTTTCAAAAGACTCCAGAGAAAATAATCCAGCAGCGTTAAATAAAAAAAAAACTTGGTGGCCTGTTGACATCGCCAAATCCAGAAATTACGCAACCGGAAAATTTCTCATCCAATAATTGAATTGTTTGGTTGGTTGTGTGACCAAAGGTCACTCATGTCAACATTATCCAATTGTGGGCACAAAAAATTGGTTGTCATGGTTTAATAGCGCTGAGAACTCACGGTAACGGCGTTTCCTTGCTCATTTTCCAAAAAAAATACTGGCCGATGATGCCACCTGCCTACAAACCGCACTATCCGGTCACTTTATTTGGATGTAATGATTTTTTGAGGACTGTTTGTGGACTTTTGTGATCGCCATATATGACAAATTTGTTTGTTTACATAACCGCCTAATTGAAAATGGATCTCATCACTTAAGATGATTTTGTTGAAAAATTCGTGGTTTTTTTCAGTTTTTTTACAGCAAATTTTTACAATTAAATTTTTTTTTCAAGAGTGTAGCGTTCCGTGGTTAAAATTTCCCAACTATTTACTAAATAAATGTCAAAGAGTGACAGCTCAGTTCTTGAAATTTTATCATTTTGACAGCCAATTTAATATCTAACCTCAAATTATAATTTTTACCTAAATTTTATACATGATCTTTCATTTCTTTGACCACATCGTCGAATTTCAAATCCTGTTTGGATGGCTAATATCTTTAGATCAGACTCGGGCGTTTCTTGGCACAATTGTGAAAATAATATTCACACGTATTCTTACCCTCTTTAATTTAGTCGTCGATGAGACAGCGATGAATGCACATCAGGCGGATGCTTACATATTTTTTTATATTTTTTTCAAGAATATTTGTCCAGCAAACATACTTGTCTCATTTCAAATTGATGATGATATGCGAAAAATATTTTGTTATAAATAATGCATTTGGTAACATACAATGCCTTTTATGTTATCAAAGCTTTAAGGAAAAAAAGGAATATGTCATTAAAAGACATTATGATGCTTTTCATAGTGATATGAATAAGTTTAATGGTAAGCAAAGGGAAAACCTTTTAAATCAGAATAAAAACATTTATACTGAAAAAATAAAAGAATGGATGCTATCAGTGGACGATACCAAACTAAAGTTTGAAAATAAAAAAATGCAATTGGAAGTATCAAATTTAATAAGTTTGGATATTGTTAGACAAGGAAGACCATTTTCTGATGGGATATTTTTTAAAAATATGATTAATAAAGTTTTTCAAAAACTTAATTATAAAAATAAGGCTTTACAATCTCTTTCTTTGTCTCGCCGCAGCGTAGTACGGCATATTACTAAATTAGGAGAATTAGTAGAATCTGTTATTAGAAAAAAATTAATAAATTGCAAATTCGTTTCTTTTTGTTTAGATGAAAGCACAGACATTAATGACCTTTGCCAACTTCTGATTTGTATTCGATGCGTAGATCATGACTACAATATTTTCGAAACAATGTTTTCTCTGGAAACATTTGATAGAAACGTTACAGGCAAACTATTGTTCGATACTGTCAGAGATAAACTTTTCTCCATAGTAGACATCAACATCCATGCCGATAAATATCAAAGCTTATTATGTTTGATATATCCAACCGCATATTTTTATTTGGTGAATTTTCACCTTTGTGCTCCACCAAGCAACGATTCTTTTATTTTTTTTTATTGAATAGAAAACATGATGAATTATTGTCCTATCTTTTTTAATTTTTTTATTTCACTGTTTACTTAGAAAAAGATTTATTTTTAATTAATAATTTTACTTAATCAACGTTTTCTCTCAAGATAAAAAATATGTCTTTTTATGTATAAATATATAATGCACCATTATCTTTCAAACGCTTGGCTTTGTGTTTGGTGGGTAGCTCGCAACCTCAACACATAAAAAATTTACCAATACATTGACAGTGCCCACCATTGCTTTAGATTGGTTTAAAAGCATCTGATGATGATATTAAGCGGCGAAAAGTGGGGCTATACAATTTTTTTTAATTGGAAATCAGACACAAGTTAATTTTATAGATTTATGATTTCGCCATAATATTTTTTTATTTATATATTTTTTTTTTTGAGAAATTCTTTATTTATCAAAAACATACATATGTATATTAAAATTAAATGATATTAGGTCTGTTCAATTAATTATCCAGCAGAAACCAGCAACGACAGAGTAAGGCAGAAATTTACAAAATTACTCTCCCAAATATGAAAAAGTAAATGAACGCTTTACTTGTAAAAACTTGCAACAACATTTTATTCATATCAGAACCATGCATGGAAATCATAATACAATTTTACTTTTTCCGATGTATTTTGTTTGATAATATTTTAAATTGCAATTTTTTTAAGAAATTGATATTTCGAATGAAATTCTTTTCACAGTTTCATGTATATTTACGATTTTTATGAATTTTTCATACTTTTTTAATTTTATTAATTTTATTCCATTAACATATACAAGAATTTGACTTTTTATCGCTGACCATATATGAAAAACAAGCAAAATTATTTGCAATTAGAATTGAATTTATGTAGCTTAATGGAAGAAAAACAATAAATTAAGAAAACTTGCTTTCTTTATACATACATATACATATGTACATGCTTTTTTAACAAAGCAATTCATATTTTTCAGTTTTCCTTTTTAATTTTTTTTTTTTAATAATTTATTTGACAACAAAACATACAAAAGGTGGTTGGATAATTCTTGCAAGTAAAAATTTTACTAGTAGTAATTTGTAGGATTTTTTTTTGTCTCTAAATTTTTTTCTCTCTTTCGACGCTCTCTCCTTGCAAACTTTTTGAATTAATAAACACATTTCAGCAAAAATTTGTTACAAATTCGTAGCAATTTTTAGTAAATGAACAAACCTATTATCAAAAAATCATGAAATATACATTGATCACTGAATTGCTTAACATCTTTGCATAAAATTTACTTAAATTTTTCAAAAATAAAATTGAATTTTTCTAAAAACCTTAAATGCACATTTTGTTCTTTAAGCATTTCTCGTTAAAAATTGCATCATTCGATTTTTAAAATTTAGTGGTAGAGAAATAGGGTTTTTAACTGTCTACCGCTATCAAAATAGTCGACAATATTAAATGATATTTCGCCGTAATTTTTGTTTCTTAAATTTCCCGTTTGTTGCTTTTTATAAACAGCCAATAACCAACACTTTATTTTTACATGCTATCAATTCAAGCTGAATGCCATTAACAAAAATTTAGGTAATGCGTGAAATAATTACTGTACCTATAATAAATGTAGGCTACATAATTTCATTGAATCAAATAAAAGTAAATAGAAATGTTTGCCTTAAAAAGGGGCATGCATTTGTCTATTTTCAAGCAACATTTTGTAAGTAGAGAGCTGCACAAGTGCTTACATTAGTCATACTTCACTACTCTACATCAGTTGGTTACAGTGCTTCTTCCAGTGTAGTTTTTTTTTACTAAAATAACAAGTTATATGTGGTTGAATTATGACAAAAGAGCACTGCATCAGTTTAAAGACTTTTAGGTCTTTATGTTATGAAGTTAAATATTTAAATATCATGACAACAAACAGTTTCTATTGATACCTTTGGTTATGTGTCTATATTGTCGCTTTATTTCAAGTCTTGGTAATATTTCATTAAAATATTCGTATGTCGTATGGGCCAATAACACGATGTCGACAACGTTCGATTTGTCTTGTCACACACTTATGTATATTTGAAGCAACAACAAAATATTAGAATTTGTATTTGTTTTGAATGTATGTAAGGCCGAGTTTACATCTAACATTTCTTGTTTGTCATTTGCCTAATAAAACGTAACCAACTAATTACTAATGAAAAACTGCTTGATTCAGACATATATTTATTGATTTAAACAGTTTGCATTCTATAAAATTGTCTATAATTAATGTATGAAACTGTTTAACTTAATAAATACTTGTCTGAATCAAATAGTTTTTTATTAGTAATTAGTTGGTTACGCTTTTTTACGCTTGTGTGGCACTTGGCACACAGATGTAAACCCGGCCTAAGTATGCGACAAGTCGAACGTTGTCGACATCGTGGGATTGGCACTTAGTTCTTTTTCCAACATCTGTTCTTCGTTTCTGTAACGAATGTGAGAACATTTCGAGAAGAAAAAATTGTTACCGGCTTGTGGAGCACAGGAACAGTAAGAAAAAACTTTTATTCAAGTTTTTATATGAATAATACTGTGTAAAATAGAACAACAAGCTTTAACCGCAAAAAAGCTTAGCCAACATATTTTTGGACAACAGTTTTAATGAAAAGCTTTGATTTTATATTTTATATTCAACCCCTATAATACCAAAAATTTAGCAAGAAAACTTAATGCTTTGAACCAGGTCTAAATTTTCATTGTTATTTATTTCTATTGAACTTCTATTCTTCGTTAACAATAGTTCTCGTTGCCACATTTAACCATTTTCATTTAGGCAAAGCAAAAAAAGCTTAATATTTTCATGACTCATTCATTTCTCTATTTATGTAGTTACACTTTCTTCATAAAATTGATTAAACTTTAATAATTGTATATTTTTCATATGAAAATTTCACTTGGTAAGTGGTAATTCACATGCCTCATTTTAAGGGATGACATTAATCGGAATTTATTTCGATTTTCCATTTCGAGCATTTTTAATAATTAAACAACACGTGTCAATGCAAATTTTTTTTCTTTTATTTATATTTGTTGTTGTTGGCTTTTACTCCAACTTATAGGCAGGATTTTCTTACTTTTTTTCACTGCCCTGCCGTTTTAATCGTCATGACAACAATTATAATTATTGTTATAATTACAATTTCGTTATTTGATACAACACGTTTAGAAAATGTATATATGAATATGGATATAAATTAATGGAATAAATATAAGAATTGAAAATAGAAATCCATTATTTTTGCATCCCAAACACCCTTAAAGATGTTGCATGGGTTTTTTTTGTACTGATATTTTACAGTATTCTTTCTATTCACTAAAATACGTTGACGACCTTTGTCTTGGAAAGTTCAATTCACACACATGCTTGCAAACACACACACATGCACGCACACGCCAGAAAAAAATAAATAGAATAGAAATCTATTGAATTTATGCCAATTTTTCTCTCTCTCTCTCTACGTTTTTGTGTTTAACTATTCATCGTAATCCTGAAAAATGTTTATTGCCCATTCCATTTATTTACAGCGATTGAAATGTTTCTTGCATGCTTAAGTCCCCATTCTAATTTTGTTTTTTTTTTGTTATTTGGAATAGGGGTGCATTTAATTTTTAGTTTTTGAGATGTTTTTGAAATACATTTGCATGTTTAAAAATCAAAAAAATAAAAATAAAAACAACCATTAATATTTTCATAGTGTGTGTCTATGTGTGTGTGTGTAAGTCACTAAGTTTTATTTGCTTTATTTTTGTGAAAAATTCTAATAAAAACGAAACACTTAATTGGATTTCTGTTTTGTTTATTTTTCTTTAGCAAAAACTATTTTGAAGTCTCATAATTTATTATGCAAAGGCAAAAAGAATGAAAAAGTCAATGCTTAAGGTTTTTAGCCCAGTAACAATTGTTTGGCCAGGGGAAGGTATGCCAATCGGTGTTTAGAATTTTAAATTTTTAATTTGAAATTTATTTGCCGGTGTTTTAGCTTTGTTTATATGCATTTCACTGCTGCCGTAACAAACCGTCAGTAGACTTCAACCACACGTTTTGAATAGTCACAAACCTCTTATCTTATGCACAGACTTTCAAGAAGGATTTGAGACAAACATTTCTGACAATTTCTAAAGTTTGCCTCTTGCTTCTTACGTGTTATATTCTCAAAACAAAAATTTAGTTAGCTTCTTTTTTCCACTAATTTTTGAAGGCTATCCTTCCCTTGGTGCAAAACTATAATATATTTCTGTTAAAAATTTGACAATTTTTTTTCTGTTTAAAAATTTTTGCCATAAAATACACCCTTATTTTTCCTCAACAATTGCCAAAAAATTTAGTTATTTTTGCAATATTTTTCGTTTATTTGTGCAAATGTGTGTGTGTGTGTATATGCTAAATTGTCATTTCAGTTTGTGGCAGTTTTTATAAATTGATATGCAAATTTGAAGCATTACAACATTAGCATAATGCAATTTACATGTACGAGTGTGTTTGAATGTCTGTCTATTTGTAAAATCGATAGGTTTATCAGAGTATAAGCGAAAATACGGTTGTGATAAGTATCCTTAAATTAGAGTCAAGCTGTATTTTCCCTCTTCAAGAACATAAAAGAAAACCCAACTAATGAAAAATGACAGTTTGTGTCCTTTTTGCACAAAAAAAGGGACATGCAAAGTTATCAAAATTATTTTAGTTTTTGATAGAAAACAATTTAACCAATATTTTCTATCTTTGAAATATCTGTGGCAATAAGGAAAAAGTGCTTTAGTCATATTTTACTGTTTTCCAGCAGAGCAATTTTAAGGTTTCAAGTCGATTTGCAGAAATAAATTTTTTTTACAGTTAAATTGGCAAATTCTCTGTTTACCTCTAGTTTTTTAAGCAAACATCGTTCTAAACACTACTTAAATGTATTAAGTTAAAATATCCTAAAGTATAACCTCAATTAAGCTATTATTCCAAATTAGATTGGCAGCTTAAAAAAGATAAGCTGCAAGTAATTTTGCTATAACTTCTTGAAAAATCAAACAAATTAATAGAGATTTGGAGAAAAGGTACCTTGAAATATGCAGATTACGGAGGTAGTGTTAACTCAAAAACAGCTTATCTCGACTTAAGCAATTTTTCCTTTTTGTCACAGATTTGATGCTGCAACTTGATAAGCACGTAAGTGGTGGAATTAAAAAAATCATTTAAAAAACTTCTCTAATTTGTTATAAAAAATATGCATAAATAATAGGTCTGTTCAATTACTTTCCGAGCAGTAACTAGCAACGAGAGAGTAAAGCAGAAATTTACAAAATTACTCTCCTAAATATGAAAAAGTAAATGAACGCTTTACTTGTAAAAACTTGCAAGAACATTTTATTCATATCAGAACCATGGCTGGAAATCATGATAAAATTGTACTTTTTCTGATGTATTTTGTTCCAAAATATTTTATATTGCCACTGTTTTTATAAATTGGCATTTAATATGAAATTCTTTACACAGTTTTCATGTATTTTTACTGTTTTTATGCATTTTTCATGATTTTTTAATTTTATTTATTAACAAATACAAAAATTCCACTTTCCATCTCTGAATATATGAGAAGCAAACAAAGTTATTTGCCATTAAAATTGAATTTATGTGGCTAAATGAATGAAAAACCATAAATTAAGAAAACATGCTTTCTTTTTTCATACGTGTACGTTTTTTAACAAAGAAATTCATATTTTTCAGTTTTCCTTTTTAGATATTTTTTAAATAATTAATTTGACAACAAAACACACAACAGGTGGTTGGATAATTCTTGCAAGTAAAAATTTTACTAGTAATAACTTGTAGGATTTTTTTTGTCTCTCAATTTTTTTCTCTCTTTTAACGCTCTCTCCTTGCAAACTATTCGAGTTAATAAGCACTTTCCAGTAAAAATGTTTACAAATTTGTAACAATTTTTAGTAAATGAACAAACCTTATAAAAAAATGTACTGAAAAATGTGTATTGACATTTAAAGAATATTAATATTACAAGCGGCAAAAACTGTCATCTGCACTGTTGAGACCAGCTGATATGTACTCGCCTTGTGATGATGTATAAAGCGAATTCATATCAAATGATCTCGACAGCCCAGTAGAGTGTTTTCGCCGCTTGAAATTTTAATCTCTCTCAGATGTGAACATTAATTTTTCAGTAAATTTTTTGACCTTTCTGCAAAGTGGGGAAAGTATATCTGGGGAATATTTCTTGTTTATGTGTATATTTATAACTAAAAAAATTTAAGTATCTAAGAGATATTTGGAATGGATAATTTTCCCTTTCAGTTTAACATTCAAAATATTTGTTTTTCTCTACATTTTATTTTGTTTTTATTTCTTTTTTAGCTTTTAAGAAACGAGCACAAAATCAAAATTTTTTTGGATTTATCCAAATTTAGCATTAGGTGTAACTTGAAAAAAAAATTAAAAATTTAAAAAAAAAATCTAACCGTGTTTTTATTTTTCTCCCTTAAAAAGAAATACATACATTTCGGTAAATATTTTTAAGTCTCTTTTTTAAAAACAAAAATTGAACACAATTTAATGAGCATTAAATCAAAATGGATTCAATCGAGAATTTTTTTCCCCTTTGAGCCACAAATCAAAATTAGTTTTAAGTTCAAATCAAAAAAGAAAAAAGAAAACAATTGGCATAAACAATTGGCAAATATAAAATATTTAAAATTTTTATTAATAACTCAAAAAAAAATTTTTTTTTGTAATTGGCATACAAACAAAACAACTTAAATGTTTTAAATAAGTTAAACGACAAAAATCATATTTTAAATGAAATTATGAGCAAAAAATCAAAATTATTCAAAATATTTCAATTTAAGTACCAAACGAAAAAAAATCATGTTTAAATTTAATTCCAAAACAAATCAAAAACCACATTTACATTATGCAACAAATCTAAGCAAAATAAAACATAATAAATACAATTTAATTCTTATTTATATGCATTTGTTAAAGTAACAATATGAATTAAAAAAAATAATTTTCTATTTTTTCTCTAAGTAACATCAAGCGAAATAAGAAAAAAAATTCGAATTTTCAAGCAACACAATATTAAGGATAAAAATCAATAATAATATTATGGCAAACATACAATTATTACAAACACACAAATAAAATTGAAAACTAAAGGAAAATAAAATATATACATAAAAATATATATTATTTAAATAAATTAAAACTGTATGTAATAATATCGATATAAAAAATAATAACAAATTATAAATTATAACATTTATCAAAATAAAAAATACATTATATTATTATAATACAAAACAAAACTAAATGTGTTTTAATTAGTAATAACATCAAAATAAAGTGAATATTAAAAAAAAATAATTAAAATAGGTACTAAAAACAAGGATATAAAAGAGTTTTTTTTTCAAAAAATGTCTATAACATTTGCAAGCTGTTAGCACACTGTGACTATTAGCCAATCTTTGTCTTTATATATATTATTTATTTAAAGTTATGCTGAATTTAAATACATACAGTTTCATTTTCTTCCAGTATAAGTTTTAAAATAACTCATATAAATATATTAAAAATGTGGCAGCACTATAAAACTTCCATTCATTATGGCAACTTATAAAAACAAACAGTTGTTATAAAGAAGAAAGTTAACTACATATTCACATCTCAAGGCGAATTCATAACTTGGACATGGTGGATTTTCTTTGGATTCTGTGTGTATTTTGTTGTTGGACTTTAAAGAAAAGCAACGATAATTTGCATTTATTTATAAAATGTGGGCAAATTTAAGGTTAGAAAGTAAATTGGCTTAAAATACACACTTTTTTGAAAAATTCAGTTTTATTTGATATCAATGTAACGTAGAAATATAGGAATTAATTAATAATGGAATATGATGTAGGGCAAATATCTATCTCTAGCACGTCGGCAGACGTCCGCTCTTTAAAAAAAATGTTAACCATATTTTGCAACAAAGCTTCGTAGCGCCGAATTACATCCTTCAGAGCGTCAGTTGTTTCTGGTTTGTTCACATAAACCTAGTATTTCAAAATAAAATTCTCAAATTTCACAGTTGAAATTCAAAGTTCAAGAGTGTAGCGTTGTATGGTTAAAATTTCCCAACTTTTTACTAAATACTCGTAAATGTCAAAAGATGACAGCTCAATGCTTGACATCTCAACAATTGACAGCCAGTTTACTTCCTAACATTCCTTCCTTCCTTTCATATATAAACTTATTTGCAATTTGCTTAGTTTAACTTTCTTTATGTAAAAAACGCTTGCTTAGTTGCAACAACTTTTGACATATCGACCGCCATATTTTTATTCCTAAAAAAGGAAAATGTCAATTTAAATTGCGAAATTATTTAATAATTTATATGTAATATTCTGTATATGTATTTTTGTCCCATCAAGCAAATACGTGAATAACTTTTGACAGAAAAGGAGAGTGCTGCCAGAATTGTTGAAGAGTTGCCAGATTTTTTACACAAAATTTGTTGATTTTCACAAAAATACGCTTAAATTTAAAAAATTAACAATCAGCATCGTGAAAACATACACAATCGTAAGAGTTTTGAGAAAATACAACCGTGGTATGATGGAGTCTATGAAAATGTTTAAATAACAATAACAATTCATCAGATCAGGATTGTATTTTTTCGTAGATCATGCGATTGTTTAGGATAGTGAGTCGTGGCTTTTAATAATATAGAAATTCTTATAGCATTTCCATAAAAATAAATTTCCAATTAAGTGAAAATATTTTCACCAGACATTTCACTTCCAATTTAATATTAAGTTCTGTTTCTTCTTCTGTATAATGTAACAAACTTTTCAAATGATTTTATTCAGCCTGTCATAAAAATATGTTTTTTTGTGATTTTCTTAAGAAAAAATAAAATCGCAATAAAAAAATGTTCTATTTTAAGTAAAGCAATCAAAATCATTCATGTACTCCCATTCTCTAAGCAGGTGGTACGTACAATGAGTTTTTTTAATTTTTTGTCTAAATATTGATTTATGTATCCTTATTAAAAATCAGTAGAAGAAAAAATATGTCACATTTGGCTTATTTTCTGTTTCTTTAAAAGACAAAAGTTATGACAAAAATCACTCCCTTTTTGCAGTGAAGAATATGTATGTGTGGGATGAGAGATCTGTGTATTACTACAAAAATATTTCTTAAACGTTAAAGTCAAAGGTAAGAACTTTTTCTTTTTTAAAGAAACTTAATAAAATATACCAAATCATATCATAAAGATTTATAAAATCAAAATAAGGGTGTCTTTTATATTTTCTTTTCTTAAATTACATACATTAGTTGGAATTCACAGACATACATACATTCGTAATATACATACATATATTGTAAAGTACGATAAAATCTCTAAAACACTTAGAGAAAAAGGATGGAGTTGTTTTATTTTTATTTCTCAGTTGTAGTAAACAAAGAATAATAATCCAAGAAACACTGAATGGAAAATATTTTTGTGCGTATGTATATGAATATAATATAACCTTCAGCATACTCTAGAGGTGAAACATCGGTATGGAAGGTCTTTAGAAATTTGAACAGGTTACAACCTCTTGCTTTTTTTTATTTTCGTTTTAAGCCGGATTATTGTTTTCTTTTCTTCTGAAGAAGGCCGCTGGGGAATTAAAAAAAATTGCAAAAATCCACAACATATGTAAGTTTTCTTCAATTTTATTGCAAAATTTCTCTAAGTGTAAAATAGCTCTGAATAAACTTGTTCCATATCCATCTGATGATGTTGATGTCTGTCAAAGTCACCAAGCAAAACTATAACAATTTTTGTGGTTCTTTTTCCTTAGATTTTTTGCAAAATAAAAATCAAGTCTATATTTATTTACGCACACACTCACATACATTCATCCACACATACATATGTATATAAAAAAACAAAGTGTGTGTATGTTGCAATATAACTTCCCCTTCGAAAACTGCCAATATCAAATGAAAGTAGGAAAAAAAGTTAGAAGAAACATTTCACTTGGGCATAAAGTATTTAAAGTGGTGATACAACAAAGACTTGACACAATCAGATTAAATAAAGGTACAAGCACAAATACAGAACCAGACACAATTCACCCACATACATACATACATACATACATATTTACATAAATATATATTTATGTATGTATAGTCGTTTTTTTCTTGTCCTTTGTATTTATATGTGTATTGCTGGTTGTTAATTGTATAAAGTGCGTATTTCTGAACCTTGATTCTACTTTCCGACATATGTATGCACGCATCTAAATGTATGGCTGATAAAAAAATAAAGAGATCTGCTTCTTTGATATTCCATTTCTTAAGGGACATTCTTTTAAAGTAGAAAATTGTTTTAGTATATGTATAAGGATTTTTTTATTATCCATATCTCAATTTGCAGTATAAATAATAATAAAAAAATTTGGCCACAACGACTTTCCACTAATAAAACGAAATATTTCATGAAATTAGTTACATAACTATATCTTAATATAGAAAGGACCCAAGTCATTAATTTTTTTAATCGAGTTGTTTGTATATTCCGTTAGAAAAAGATGTAATGTATCGAAAAATACAAAAATATCCATCTCAAAAAAATAATGAGTTCGGAGGGCCTTTCTATATTACGTTAACGAACGATAAAATTGTATAGCTTTGCTATTTATTGCGCGATACAGGAGTTAAGACGTGATTTTCGTTACAGTTATAAATTTATTTTCATTTTGATTTCCTTGTACTTAAAAGCGGAGTACGAAAATAAACGAAAGAAATATTTTGATTTTGCTTTGTTTCGTTCTTTGAAGTAAGTGAAAAAAACCAAACAAAAACAATGGGAACGATTGCTCAATGCGTTTTTGATTTGTTTTTACACATGAGCACAGACTAGAGATCAAATACAGACGATCGGCTGTAAGCACAAACTATACATAAATTTAATCGTACGCCGCTAGAAAAGAAATAAATATAAAACGTTTTGAAATATCTGCAGAGAATTTGACATCCTCGTACAATATAATTTTATTGCAATGTTATTTTACACATGAAATTTGTTTTATATAACAAAGCAGCAAAGCTATAACCGGTAGTCCTAAAACACCTCGCTTCTTTTTTTTTAACAAATACCTTCACCCGTTGTAGTGAAATAGAACACACGACTCCCACACTTGACGTCGATGTTCCTAAAGCTTAAATCGAAATATATGTTGAAAATAATATAAAAAACTCCACTTATGCATGTGCATGTGCAGAGGATTTTTTTATTTACAATATTTTTTTTATTATATACACATATTTAATGTGTTTTTGAATTAGTTATAAAGTATTTTTTTTTAGTTTTAATTTATTGTTGAGAACCATATGCTTGCCTTTCAATTGCACCTTTGCCTAATCACTGTTCAAATTTAAATATCTAATTCATAAGTACATATTTACATACATACATGTATGTATGAATGTAATTATTTGTAGTAACTATTACAAATTTATATTTTTTTATATGAGTTCAAATAATTGTTAAAATTTGTTGTGCCACAGCGCGTGTCATACTTTTACAACCCTCCACATTATTAAAGCATTTTTTTCTAATTTCTAATATTGTGCTGCTTGTGGTCGTTTTATTTTTATTCGTTTTAAAAAAAAAATAATTTGTTTTACTAATGACACATACGAGTATTGAAATGACACCATTTCCAAGGGACCTTTTTTAAAATTTAGAAATATTGCTGTACAAAAACATTCAGGGTTAAAATGCACGCAGATTGAAAGAGAATTTGGGTTCAATGCAAAAAAATCTTGCGACCTGTCCCAGGATGTTACCAGAGATCATTTGATGGAATGCAATAACAAATTTTCTAAAATTGTTGTTGATTGTAATACAAGTTGTTGATCGAACCTTTGCCGGTGACATCGTGGAACAGGTCTTTAAAAAAGCTTATTTTTAATTAAATATGCTAAAGTCGATAGACATTGAGAGAAAAAAATTTATTTTTAATTGTGCGTTATCGGGAGAAAAGGATAATAAGAAACCTCTGCTCTTTTTCTTCTCGGTGACTTGTTTTTACTTAATATTAACTAAACTTTTTCATTCCATATTGAAAACCGTGCGGAGATGGTGTATATAGCTCAAAAGTTTGTTAATCACACGCACAACCAAATAAGATACGAGTAAAACCAACTAGTAATTTAAAAATTCATATTTATAAGCAAATTAAATACAATGCGAGGTGTTGGACTTTTCAAAGTCGTAATTTTTAAAGCGTAAATATTTATTAATCAATTCAAAATGAAATAAGGGGAGGGATCAATATTATATAAAACTTTAAAAAGCTTAATTAAACAATAAGCTTACGAAAGCGAAAGGCATAATCTGAATAAATAAGGGTAGACGGGTGAAAATTTATGAAATTATATAATATTGATGAAAAAATAATATAGAGCCTTACTTATAAAAATTATTAAGGCTTTATAAAAACTTTTTGAGAAAAATTTAGTTTGAAAATTTTGTTTTAAAAAACCTTTTTAATGCCTTAATAAGTTTCATTTATTATTATTTATTTATTTTATTAAATATTATTTATTATTATCGCATTAAAATATGAAATAAATATTAAAAAAGCTCTAATTAGTATTTTATAGACATTAAATAAATTTCTATTAATCGAGACGAGTAGAACTATAAATTCAAATGTTGCATAATATTTTCTGATTTTTTCAAGTATATCGATACAAGAAATATATGTATGTCTAATGCCACTTTCATATTTAAGGGCATATACTACGTAAGAGTCTAAACGCAATGTTTGCGGTGCGTATTTTTATAGCCTTTTTTAGGGTTCCGTACACCAAAGGTAAAAAGGAACCCTATTGTTTTCGCTACGCTGTCCGTCACACGGTATTTCCTCAGGAACCGTAAGAGCTACGAGCCTGAAATTTGGACAGAGTATGTAAAACCTTTGCCGCTACAAAAATAAATATATAAGAATTAAAAATTAAAGGGTGATCCAAAACGAGCAACGAAAAATGCTAAAATCCCATGTAATATACATACAATTGTATTTATATATCTATATTGACACTTGAAATTTGTAAAATTAATGTATTTTTGTATAGACTACAACAATTAACACTAAAATTTTAAACAATTTAAATTAAAGGGTGGTCCATCAGTTAATGATATTTCGACTATGTAATTTTGACAACTTGCTATATCTTGGAAACCGTAAGAACGGTAATACTAGAAAATCTAAAAATTATAAGATCGCCAAACAAACAAAAAATCGCCAAAAACTCAAAAAAATCTCCAAAACGAAAAAAATTGCCAAAATTAAAAAAAAAAAATTCTAACACTAAACCGCAAAATTCGAAATAATCGTCCAAATGAAAAAAATCGCCAAAATGAAAAAAGCGCCAAAAACCGAAAAAAATCGCCAAACGCGAACAAGTAACAAAATAATTATTAATATGAAAAAAATCACTACAATGAAAAAAGTCGCTAAAATTAAAAAAAATCGCCAAATTGAAATGTCGCCAAAAACCGAAAAAAATCGCCAAAATGCGAAAAAAAAATGTCAAAGCTAAAAAAGCGCCTAAATTAATAAAGTCGCCAAAATAAAGAAACGCCAAAAACCGAAAATCCACAAAATTAAAAAAAATCGCCAAAACAAAAATATCGAAAAAAAAATAAAAAAACGCCAAAAACCGAAAAAAATTGCCAAAACGAGAAAAAAATTTCAAAACTAAAAAATGGCCAAAATTAAAAAAAATCCAAAAACCGAAAAAATCGCCAAAACAAAAAAATCACCAAAATTAAAAAATGGCCAAAATAAAAAAAATGCCAAAATTAAAAAACGTCAAAAACGAAAAAAAAATGCCAAAACTATATTTTATATGGGCTACTAAGGTTCGTATTTAGGTTTAAATAACACAAAAAAATAAAATGTGAAGGAAAATTAACGGCACTAGATCGATTACATTATTTTATACAAAGATCTTCGTAAAAAATATCAAAATTGTCTAATATTATCTCGAAAATAATTTTCCAGTTTATCGCTACAACAGGTAGTGCGTCTGGCTTCAAATAACCCCATGTGACAAAAAAGTAAATTTAATTTTTTCTATCTAAAACGTATAAGAAAAAACAACTTGTAATAGTTGGGGTCTAGAGCAGTTCAATTCGGCATCAAACAAACAGCTGATCATCATAAAGGCTGATAAGTTCATCTGTTTTTCAATTCGCCTTGGTAAAATTATTTCACCCATTATCTCTTACAACAACCCTCCAACGTTGCCGTTGGTGAAACTAAAGTGTCAAGTATCACTATTTAATAGGGTTACCAATTCGCCGGACTTTTCCAATCCCAGGAATTGAGAAGTAAAATGTTTTATTCCCAGGAATTTCAAAAACATGAATTTAATTAAATGCCCTAAATAAAAAATATAATTTTATGAAAAAACATACAACATTTAAATTGAAAACAAAATAACTTTATTCGTTCATTAGATGATCAACAATCACCCTTATTCCAGTTGTCGTCATGAACGTCACTTTAACACAACACCAAAAAATTGGTGCTCGCGTATTCGTTATCGAAATCAATTGACTGTGTGTCGACATCCAACGTATATTCAAATTACAAGCGGCGCAAATAGTCACCTGATACCTTGCGATCACCTAGCCTGTATTCGCCTTGTTTTGCCTTATTTCTGGTGTTTAATGTGGAAATTTGAGCTTTGGTGAGTTTAGACATTTATAGTAGAATTTCATAGCGAATATTTGTTATAGTAGGTTTACACACAAGGCGAATTCATATCAGTTGGTCTCTGCTCCGAAGACCATTTTCGCCGCTTTCAATTTGAATATATCTTTAATTTCAACACACACTTTTCGGTAAATTTTTTTTACATTCAAAGTACGATTTTTTTAAAGCGAATTGAGGTGAGTAGATCTTAAATGATCAGCGGTGCCAATTTAGCATGTTTCGCGCTAGATTTAAAGCGTTTAACTATGCGTATTAAATGAGCGCGTTTTAAATAAAGTCAATAACATAATTCCAGTTCAATCTTATTTTTTAATTCTATTCGACAACTTATGTATATAAGTTGTTACAAAATTTGACAAATATTATTAAATTAAGGATTTCAAAGGCGATTCTGATTCTGCATTAAATGATTTTAGTTATTCAGGACATAATTTCAAAGTATCTCCATGATTATTACTACTTTTAAAATCACTAGTGATTTGAAAAATGTGATTTTCAGAGTATGGCTGATTGGAAAATTTGGAAAGGAGTTACTAAAAAAATTAATTGCATTTGCTAATACATACATCGACTTTTATTCAAATTTCATTTAGCACGTAGGAAAATTGTGCGATTTGACTATAAATAGTTGAGGATGCTGTAACTTATTGCGTTCTAGCGCATTTTGGGAAGAATAATAGCGCTTTTGGGTTATAAACAGTTAGTTTTTTCTTAAAATAATCAGAACCTTCTTATATATGGTTTTCATTAGGCTAAAGTTCGAATCGCTCCGTAAGCCAAATTACATGTGATAATTTTTAAGGAACAAATAGCACCGCTACAACTTCATCCTCAGCGTTCTTGTGTTTGCTTCAGTTTTATATTTTTTAGTGCAAATGAAATATGTGAATTGTTTTGATTCATTGTATTGCTATATTCTTAAAACTTCTTTCGCAATGAAAGCTCAACTTTATCATCTCTAATTTACAACAGTCATGCCATCTTGCCATGATTTTTTGTATATATGTATGTAGGTGAAAAGCTACCCATAGAATTAAAATATTGAGCCTAATTACGAGTGTCGTACTTCGTCTACGACTACGAAAATTTCATACTAGATTAAAGAAAGAATGTTGCAATGTTCTTTAGTCTTCTACAAAATCGTCGTAGTCGAAGTCGTAATACTACACTCATAATAAGGCTCATTATTGAGAACTGTAATGCTTTAATTAATGTCGCTTTCCTCAGGCTTAGCAGAACTTTCATTTATGGCCTTAAAGTTTTGTTAGCAATATTCATGCCGATGCTTTTATTTCATAGTGAATTAAGAATTCATTTTCCATTCCCATAAATTTCGAAATATTTTATTTTACAATTAATAGCAGGCAGCAAAGGGACATTGTAAAGTCAGTCAGAAATGTCATTAAGGCAGGTGATATTTTAAGAAAACAAGGAAACAATTTACAATATTTTTTTATTACAGCGAGCAGAGTCATAAAAGTTATTACAAGTTGTAAAGTGTGTGGTGAATGAATTTAGTTTTTATTTAAGGGTTTTATTTAATGTTAATAAAATTATAAATACAAATTCAACAAAATGGTAGTTATTAAATTAGTTTAATTAAAGTGCAATAAAATGAGATACATATGTATGACGCATCGTTTATGTTTTTACATGCTGACGCAATCTGTCTTCTATGGAGTCACAAAAATGTCTAAGGAATCCTTGTATGGCAGAAGCATTGCCATCCGCAAAGCCGCATATGGTATCGGCAGGAGCCCACTTGGAAATTTCCCACAGCCAGTCGATTTCCTGTCGTTGGCCAATGCCCTTTGTGAATTGGTGGCAAAATTCATAGCCCCAATCGGACTGGCCGCGACAACGTGAACACTGGCGGCAGGTGGTAGTTTTATAAAACCATAAAATATGTGTTATAGTCTCCAAAATATCATGAGTCTTATCGATAACTATAATGGCTCCGGTTCCCAACTCACTGTTAGCGGCTTTCAGTGCCTGTTCGTCGAGCGTTATATTATTGCACACATCCTGAGGCAATAAGGCTGTGGAAGGACCACCTGGTATAATGGCCAATAAATTATTCCAACCTCCTTTTACACCACCGGCATGAATTTCAATTGTTTCACGCAGAGACATGCCTAAGTTTTCCTCCACCGTACACGGTTTTTTCACATTACCTGATATACAAAACAATCTGGCGCCAGGGCTATGAGGCCAGACACCAAGTTTGGCAAACCATTTACTGCCTCTGCGGCATATTGTGGGCACTATAGCGACCGTTTCTAGATTTAGCAAGGTTGTAGGTTGACCCCATGCACCTTTTTCTGATGGATACGGAGGTTTCCTATAAGGTCTAGCCTCCGAGCCCATTAAACATTTCAGCAGAGCGGTTTCTTCCCCTGATATATACTCACCGCCACTGCGTTGTATATAGATATCGAAATCAAAACCACTGCCACAAGCATTTGTACCCACTAGGCCTGCCTCATATGCTTCAATTAAAGCCATTTGCAAATTACAAGCTTCGTGATAAAAGCTGCCCCTGATAAATATCCAAGCCTCCTTGGCGGAAATTGCGCGACCCACTAGCAAAGCACCTTCGATTACTTTCTGCGGATCATGACGCATTATTTCACGATCTTTACACGTTCCCGGCTCACCTTCAGAGCCATTTATCACCACATATCTGGGTGGCGGTGCTTTAATCTTTTGCATATATCTTAATTTTTTTCCCAGTGGAAAACTTGCTCCGCCACGACCTTTAACGCCTGATTGTTCCAATTCGTTAATAATCCATTCTGAACCCTTTGCAATAATTTCTCTAGTTTTATGCCAATCGCCTCGGCACATGGCAGCATTCAAATGCCAGTCATGACGTCCATAGAGGTTAGCGAAAATGCGATCTTCATCGGCTAATGGCTTGGTCTTGTGTGATTTTTGGCTGCCGAATTTTTTTAACAGCAAATAGTTGTTCCAACGCGTTTGGTTTGCGTTTGCAAAAAGAAATTTTAATGAAATATTTTTTAGAAACATTTTTAAAATGTTATTATTTACTAACAAAATGCCAAGGGTTACGTTTATTTTCTTTTCTTGGTTCTTTTTAAAATAAAATTTTTATTAACCCAGCAAGCAAGTGAGCTTGATCACAATTCGAAAAAGATTTGAATTCAAGATTTTCCAACAAAGTTTATATATTAAGGAAAGTTTGAAAATATAGTCTGAAATATAATCCTGTTGCAGGACCAACTACACAAGTTTCAATATCTAGATATTTACATATGTATATCTGACAGGGGCGGATTATTCTAGAATTAGGATTGCTCTAGAATTATTTGATCCAAAACTGATCGTGAATATCTGCAGATTATCTGGTTTGCCTCAATGTACTTTTTTGCATCTTAAAATAAAATATTAGGCCAGTTCACAATCTTGTGCAAATAGCCTTGCATCATAGCATGTGCAAAATATTATAGCATGTTGAAATTCAATACTAAGAATTGTTAAGTGGTGAGAATATTACAAAACCTGCAGTTGTTAAAGCGCCATCTAGAGGAAAGTAGAGAGAGATTAATGCAAAACAGCAGTTCGACAGATGTCGTCTTAAGCTGAATTCACTTATTTGTGTGACTATTTTCGCCGCTTATAATTTGAATATATGTATGTACCTGGGATGTCAAGACACATTTTTCAGTACATTTTTCTGACATTTCAAGTATAAACTTCTCAAAGCGAATTGAGCTGAGTATACCTTATATGAATTTGCCTTGTGTCAGACAATATTTTCACCAAGACAAATTCCAGGCAAATTCATAAAAGCTATACTACAAGGCAATTCATATTAGCTGGTTTCAACTGTTCAAATGGCTATTTTTGCCGCTTGTAATTTAAATATATTTTAGACGTCAACACATAAATTTATCAAACCGAATTGAGCCGAGTACACCATATATCAAGGCGAATATATGTAAAGGTATAATCGGCTTAATCGCTTTGAAAAATTTATACTTTTGATCAAGACAATTCCGTATAAGGTATACCATGATACAATAATATACATAAAGGTAAAACCACATTTGACGTTTAAAATTAATTATGACTTTTACCCAAATTATTTGAATACTGTTTTTTTGTAAGCAGAGAGGAAAACGTTGCCACATACATATAATGGTAACTTTTATTTAGGAATGCTTTTTGAAATGTGTAATTTGAGTTTAGGAATTTTAGTCTAATACATATTTTTTTAAACATTGTCATCAATTGGACATCAGGTTAACGAAATTTGTGTGTAATATGACTTACAAAAGTAAGCAAATGTTTGATTTTTATTTAATTCATCTGATAATAAAAGAGGCTCACGGCTAGGGATGCAACATCATTCTTAAAAACATCGATGTTTGAAAACATAAAAAATTCGACAAAAGACACGCGAAAATGAGCAAAAACTTGCTAAAAGCAGCATAACATAATATTGGTTAAAATTACCGAAAACTGTTAAGAAGCAAAATACATATCAACCATTTTCTTCTGAAGTTTTGAAAATGTTTGTTTTTAAGACTAGGAAAAGAATATCTAACAGGTTTTTATCATGTCTTTATATAAAAATAATGCAAAAAGAATACATGCATACAAAGTGTTCCTTGTATTACATGAACTTATACTGAATGTAAATACCAGGGGTTCTATTCTGTAATTCAAAGGGAACGAAAGTACTTTCGAGTTTGCATACTATTGGTTTAGAATGGAACCAACTTGGTATACGATTGGAGGTGTGTTTTAGCACCACCCTTCCTAACCTTGCATAATATTAACATACATACACATTCCAAAGCAGTTGCATTTTCTTTTATTTTTAGTTACAGAGTAGAACACGTGGAAAAGTACTTACTAAATGATGGCTAGTTTAGTAGAATAATGTTAACACTCAAATTCGAAAGCAATTTCTTTCGTTTCGAAATACGGAGTAGACTACCAGAATGTGAAAGTGTACGTGTGGACAACACTGCTTTAAAGTAATAATGTAATGCATGTATTTAACGTGGTAGTTACCTTTGAATAGGAATTGCGCTTAGGCTCAAACGGATGCAATGATTTTTTACATTCATATGCTCTTCACGGAAGTGAACAAAACAAATGAAAGGATTTTTTGGTAGCAAACCATCATCTATATTGCATGCTTCTATCCATTTCTGCCGCATATATGGAATTGAAGGAAATTGAAAAAACTTGACATTCGTGGCCTTGCTGAAATGCTTAGTATTACTGCAATTGTGGTATATGTAGCTCATTGCTCAACTTTTATTTTTTTACACAAATTAAAACTATTTATTATATATTTATATTAATATTTAATAACTTTTAAAGCAAAAGTGATGAATTTTTTAATATTTTTATTATAAAACATTTTCTTTAATTAAAAAAGTATAACAGTCAAAAAGTAATAAAAAACTCGGATTTTACAAATGAATACGGTAGCATTATTTTTGAGAGTAAAAAATAATCTGGATAAACGTCAGAAGGTTAATATGGCGACGAAAAGAGAGAATGGTTTTACCCATGATACAATAATATAAAGGTAAAACCACATTTGACGTTTAAAATTAATTATGACTTTTACCCAAATTATTTGAATACTGTTTTTTTGTAAGCAGAGAGGAAAACGTTGCCACATACATATAATGGTAACTTTTATTTAGGAATGCTTTTTGAAATGTGTAATTTGAGTTTAGGAATTTCAGTCTAATACATATTTTTTTAAACATTGTCATCAATTGGACATCAGGTTAACGAAATTTGAGTGTAATATGACTTACAAAAGTAAGCAAATGTTTGATTTTTATTTAATTCATCTGATAATAAAAGAGGCTCACGGCTAGGGATGCAACATCATTCTTAAAAACATCGATGTTTGAAAACATAAAAAATTCGACAAAAGACACGCGAAAATGAGCAAAAACTTGCTAAAAGCAGCATAACATAATATTGGTTCAAATTACCGAAAACTGTTAAGAAGCAAAATACATATCAACCATTTTCTTCTGAAGTTTTGAAAATGTTTGTTTTTAAGACTAGGAAAAGAATATCTAACAGGTTTTTATCATGTCTTTATATAAAAATAATGCAAAAAGAATACATGCATACAAAGTGTTCCTTGTATTACATGAACTTATACTGAATGTAAATACCAGGGGTTCTATTCTGTAATTCAAAGGGAACGAAAGTACTTTCGAGTTTGCATACTATTGGTTTAGAATGGAACCAACTTGGTATACGATTGGAGGTGTGTTTTAGCACCACCCTTCCTAACCTTGCATAATATTAACATACATACACATTCCAAAGCAGTTGCATTTTCTTTTATTTTTAGTTACAGAGTAAAACACGTGGAAAAGTACTTACTAAATGATGGCTAGTTTAGTAGAATAATGTTAACACTCAAATTCGAAAGCAATTTCTTTCGTTTCGAAATACGGAGTAGACTCCCAGAATGTGAAAGTGTACGTGTGGACAACACTGCTTTAAAGTAATAATGTAATGCATGTATTTAACGTGGTAGTTACCTTTGAATAGGAATTGCGCTTAGGCTCAAACGGATGCAATGATTTTTTACATTCATATGCTCTTCACGGAAGTGAACAAAACAAATGAAAGGATTTTTTGGTAGCAAACCATCATCTATATTGCATGCTTCTATCCATTTCTGCCGCATATATGGAATTGAAGGAAATTGAAAAAACTTGACATTCGTGGCCTTGCTGAAATGCTTAGTATTACTGCAATTGTGGTATATGCAGCTCATTGCTCAACTTTTATTTTTTTACACAAATTAAAACTATTTATTATATATTTATATTAATATTTAATAACTTTTAAAGCAAAAGTGATGAATTTTTCAATATTTTTATTATAAAACATTTTCTTTAATTAAAAAAGTATAACAGTCAAAAAGTAATAAAAAACTCGGATTTTACAAATGAATACGGTAGCATTATTTTTGAGAGTAAAAAATAATCTGGATAAACGTCAGAAGGTTAATATGGCGACGAAAAGAGAGAATGGTTTTACCTTTATATTATTGTATCATGGTTTTACCTTTATATTATTGTATCATGAGGTATACTCAGCTCAATTCGCTTTCAGAAATTTATACCTTAAATGTCAAAAAAATGTACTGAAAAATGTGTGTTGACATCTAACGGATATTAAAATTACAAGCGGCGAAAATATTCACTTGAGTAATTTAAACCACCTAATATTGATTCGCCTTGAGTTACATGAATTTGCCTTGGTAAATGTGTATTGATATCTAATGTATGTTCCTAGCCAAATTCATGTAAGATATACTCGGTTCAATTCGCTTTGAGAAATTTATATATGTATGTAAAATGTGTGTTGACATTCAACGTAGATATATTAAAGTTACAGGCGGCGAAAATAGTCACCTGAGCCGTCGCGACCACCTTCGCTTTGCTATATTCAAATTACAAATAGCGAAAATATTCACTGGAGCAGTTCAATATTGAATAGCCACACATTTTTCAGAACTTTGTTTTGACATCGATAATGAAAAAAATTCAAAGCGAATTGAGCCGAGTATGCCACAGGAATTTATTATAAAGTATACTCAGCTCAATTCGCTTTGAAAAAATTGAGATTTGGCTTGGCTAAAGTACATAAGTCACCTGCATAGCGCCTTGGTATATAAATTAACTGTTGAATGGGCTGTATGTATTTCATATTATCAATCACAAACTATAGATATGTTTGTATATTACATGTGATTTTTGCGTGGTGTGGTGCATTCTGTCCAACTCTGCTATATTCTTTAATTGAAGTCTTTGATGAAAATGAAATGATGAAAATCGATACAATTAATTTTTCAAAGTTTTACTAAGTACATACAAGCTAACATATTCGCACCATCAAATAAATTACAACCAGTCAGAAAGAAATCATCCACCTTAAACTAAACAACTTTAAGTAAATCACAACATCTCCATTCACACATACATCCCTACAAACATTTGGAAGATATCTTACCCAGAAGATAAAAATACAATATCTTATTTTTATCATTTAGAAGAAAATCATCAAAGCAATACTTTTTTGATATTAAAATATTTTCAAACAAAGTTCATTTTGTTTTCTGCTCAAAATTCAATAAATAAACTTAAAAAATATGGTCAAGGTAAGATAATAATAATTTTATATTTAATGAAAAATTTTAATTAATTATTATTTTTAGAAAACAGCATTTCCAAAGTTCTTGAAGAATTATAAAATCTAAGGGAATATGTTGCAAATGAACTATTATGTCAAAGGAACGCAATTAGAAAAGTGTTGGAAGAAGTCATTACAATAAAAAATGATGTGCGGAGGGTAAATAACAATCAAGCAAGAGACTGTGCTAGTCCTATTCGGCAGCAATTTCCCTTAGAAACTCTATAAAAGATAAGCTAGCGATATATGTACATGTACATACATCTGTTAACATTAGTATTACGCAGACATTTCCTTCACGCAAAGCATAGATTGGAGAAAAGAAACAAAGTGATGATAATTGAAAATTAATCTTTTTATCTCTAATTTATTAATCTAATATTGCATAACAAGTTTTCATTTAATTTCTTGTTGTATTTGTCATTTCAAATGAAAAATATATATATTCTATATATATGATATAGAATTAAATAAGATTGTAATTTTTAATTCAGAAGGTGATTTTACGATATCCTATAATTTTTCTTCCTTCAGATAATTTAGCAAAATTGTGAAACTACTATAGGAGATAATCGAGCGATATAAGTAATTTATCTTCTTAAAGATAATCTGGTAATATCATAAACAATTCAATTAGATGATTATCTAGCAATATCACAGTTCTATCTTCTAGAAGTATTGTATTCGTATTTCTTTGAAGTATCGTCCTGGCCGCACAAACTCTCCCGAAGGGGGTAACTTCCGCAATACGAATATGATTATTGCCGCAATAATATTTTTCTTCCAAGCAATACGATTTCGTATCATTTTCGTATTACTTTGCTTGTAGGGATACATACATATGTACATTTAAAATACACACATATAAATATATATATATCGTTACCTTAATAGAGAAAGGCTTTAACTCATTATTTTTTGGAAATCGAAATTTTTAAACTTGTCGATACATTAGAATTTCTTTTATCGGGATATATAAAAAAACACGACTTAAAATTAAAAATGAGTTAGGGCCTTTTTATGTTAAGGTAACGATATATGTGTACATACACACAAAAACCAAAAATACCCACCAAATAATAATACTTACAAAAGGAATATTATTGTTTAGTAATTTGCTCCTTGCTTTAAGGTCAAGCTTAAAAATTATACACGGCAACAACTAAAAACAACCTAAATGGTTAACCACCCAACAAACATATTATGATATATTTTAAATGTTATCAGATTATACCTACAATTCCTTTTCAATGTCAGAGCGAAGTTTAAATGGCAAATATCATTTGCTTAAAAATATTTCCATATAGTGAATTTGAATCTATGAAATAACGCCCACGATTTTAGTAACTGCTAGAAGATGTATTAATTTCCAACAAAAAAAATACATACTCAGCAAGACCACACAGTTTCTAGCATAGAGTAAATGTAGCAACATACATAATTATGTACATATGTACATACATATATACATAGGCATGTGTACACACATAAATATGTACATACATTTATTATACAAACTACATTAAAAATTTTTTAATTGTACCGTCATTCTTAAATAATTCAATTTAAGCTTATATACTTTAATGAAACTCATACACTTAAACACCTAATGAAACTTTTTATATTAATATTGGTGATGTCCATTATTCACCTGATTGACGTGATAACACTTTTTACATATTTATTTTTATTTCGGCTTTTATATAAGCTATTGGTTTTTTTTAATTTAAAATTTGCTATATTCGCCGCTTGTAATTTGAATTTCTCTCAAATGTCAATATATATTTTTCAAGGCGAATTCATATCAGCTGAATATTTTCGCAGCTTTTGATTTGAACATATGTATGTACGTTAGATGTTAATACATATTTTGTATTACATTTTTTTATATCGAAACCAACGCGAATTCATACTAGGTGGTCGCTAGGCATCAGGTGACTATTTTCGCCGCTTGTAAGTTGAATATACGTTGGGTGTCAAGCAAGGCAATTTCATATAAGGTATACTCAGCTCAATTCGCTTTAAGAAATTTATACTTGAAACGTCAAGTAAATGTACTGAAAAAGCTGTGTTGACATCCAAAGTATATTCAATTTACAAGGGGCGAAAATAGTCACCTGATACCTTGCGACCACCTAATATGAATTCGCCTTGGATGTCAACACATTTTTCAATATATTTTTCTGACATTTAAAGTATAAATTTCTGAAAGCGAATTGAGCTGAGCATGGCTTATATAAAATTACCTTCTATGAAAACCATACATTTTTCAAAGCGAATTGAGCTAAGTACACCTGATTCGAATTCGCCTTGCATTTTTATATCATACCTTTGGCATGGACAAGGCAAATTCATATAATGTATGTATATATATATATAATAATGTTGTAAAAAAAATAAACATCAACGCATGTTTATTCAAATTACAAGCAGCGAAAATATTCACCTGAGCAGTTTCGACCACCCAATATGGATTCGCTCTGGACATGGATTTGGATTTTTCACAGCGAATTGAAGCGAATCTAGGTATTGCGAATATACGTTGACAAACACGTTTTTGTTGTTACACATCTCATATGGTAGAGTTCAGCTAAACATTTGTATGTGTTAATGAAATGCATTATTTTTTTGTAATCTTTAAATTATAAAAACTATTTGCTTGGGTTGTAAATAAATTCACCCATAACGAACATAATTGCTTAACCACATTTCACGATAAATAGAATTTCTGGAGGAGAAAATTTTTTGATATCAAATAATAAATTAAAATTTTCTGAGATGCAATTTGTTAATAAAGCTTTTCCAAAAAAAATTGTCCACGCTCCCATCTCTAATTTATATATGCTTATGACAAAATAATTTTGTTAAACTCACGTACAATGTTTAAAAAATCCTTATCCCTTTACTAAAAAATCAATAAAAAATTAAATTCCTTGCAAAGCTGTAATGCAAAAAAGAAATATAAAATAAAATATGAAAAAATTCATCATGTACTCACAGGCAAAAGGAGGAGCTGCAAACATATTAAAATTTATTTCAGTTTTTTTTGCTTGTTTTTTAGTAGAAGAAAAAAGTATATTTTAAACATTCTTTTAACATTTTTTAAGAGGAGTTTGTAAAATTCTGCCTGACAACAAAATGTTTTCAGCGTCACAAAAAAAAAAATAAATTAAAAAATAAAACTGCTCCTTCATTTTAAAATTATTACTTGGGTGGTGGTGCACAACGACAAAACAGAAATTATTTATGGATTTTATTTTACATTTTAAAAGGAATTTAATTATAAATAGACAAGAATGTTGCACAGAATTTTTATAATTTCTTTTTTTGCAAATTTCGTTTTTTTCCTGGAAAGCAAAGAGCAAAAGGAGAGCATATGGCACGTAATTGGTTATTTTAAAAAGCAGTTTAAAATATGCAAGTACGGTATATGTACTTTCAATACCAAACATACATAGTATGTACATAGTACATACATACATACACACATACATACATACATACATACACACACATATTTCACGATTACAGTAGAAAACTGTACATGAAATTTCGCACTAGATTCAATTACTTAATTGCTTCAATAAGGAAGAAATATTAAACATAAAAGGACAAAATTATGATTATAACTTTTTTTAAATAAAAACATTCTTAATATTCCAAATATTTATTAATAGTAAATAATAAATTCAGTGAAGTGCGGCTTTGACCCGCGCACGAAGGGTTCCGTACGGACACGAGATATGTAATTCAATACGAACTTTAGCCAATAATAGTTTTGGAATTTTTTTTCGTTTTTGGGTTTTTTCCGGTTTTAAGCGTTTTTTTAGTTGTGGGGTTTTTTAATTTATTTGCGCTTTCTGAGTTTTGGCATTTTTTCTCGTTTTGGCGATTTTTTTTGGTTTTGAATTTTTTTTAATTTTTGGCGATTTTTATTATTTTGGCGATTTTTTTTAATTTTGCGTTTTTTTCATATAGGCGATTTTTTTTTTGGTTTTGGCGATTTTTTTCAGTTTTGGCACTTTTTTTCGTTTTGAAGATTTTTTCGGTTTTTGGCGTTTTTTTAATTTTGGTGATTTTTTTCGTTTTGGCGAAAACAATACGGTTCCTTTTTTCACTTTTGGTGTACGGAACCCTAAAAAGCAGCTTAAAAACATAAAAACAGGCTTTTATTGAAAGGCTCTAAAAAATTAATTAGACTTTAAATGAAACCAAAACTTTTCAGTTGCAATTACACATTACCATCGGAACTACTTGCAATATAATGACTTACTTTTCTGATTACCAAATTTCATTACTCGCTTACGAATCATGTTACCTAAATTTTAAAAAATATGATATACAAGTTGATAATGGAGGAGAATGATTTTTTTAGATTAAATAGATTACGTGAACGAGTTGCCGAATAAAAAAGGAAAGTACTAATTTACACTATGCAAATCTTATTGCTAAGCTGATTATTATGTGGGAAAGAGAGACGAGGAGAACAGAACCGTTTCTTTTCCCCTCGTCGCTCTCTCCTAACAAACTAATCAGCTTAGCAATAAGACTTGCATAGTGTAAATTAAGACTAAGTAATTCTCAAGAATTGATTATCTGAGTCTCACGACTTGTTAAAATCATTAAGTTGGTAATCCAGTAGGGAAGAGCTTCCATCAAAAATGCTTTATTTCAAACCCGATTACCTTTTTTTTAATATTTGCTGAGTTATTACAATACTCAGTTTATATTAATCGTATGTAAAAGCTTGTCGCCAGATTTTCTTAATGCTAGACTTAAGCATTATACAAAATTGTGGCAGTCACTTTGTGGCATGTCGCACCCACTATCTTGTTAATTTCGCTTTTATGCACTACAGCAGCAAAAACTTCAGCGGTACTCATTGTATGATATCTCGAAAGCTGCTTGATGTTTTGTATAGTAAAAGGGTTGTGAAAACGGTGCACGGTTGCTCAAACTATGCTCGACTAAGCGGATCGCGAAAGGAACGAAAAGTGCGATAAGTTTCAAGAACTGAAGCATATTTTTCGTATGAAATTTCATTAAAGTTTCATGGTGAGTTGGCAAACCCTATAAAATATATAAACTGTAGTAAAGGTTGAATCAGACATGCCATAATCATAAATACATTTGTTTCATCTATTATTGTTGCCATAACTATAAAATACTGTTTATGATCACATTTTTTGTTTATTTATTTCAAAACAAGGCGAATCCATACTGGGTGGATGCCAGGTATCAGGTGGCTATTTTCGCCGCATGTAACTTGAATATACACACATTTTTCAGTAAATTTTTTTAACATTTTAAGTATAAATTTCTTAAAGCGAATTGAGCTGAGTATACCGTATATGAATTTGCTTTGTTTTGTTTTCAAAAGTTCAACAACAGCAGTGTTACCGTAAGTAAAGATATATCTTATACATATTTGAAGTTTTTAGACATGAAAAAACAACCAAAAAGATTTCTTAGATAAAAATAAGATTTTTTTAAGATGAGGAGTATTTTTACTAAACTACTTACATACATATTTTCTGATTTGCTTTATAATAATCTTACACATAACCTATACAGTAAATATTTTGTGTTATTTAGCCTCACGTTTAATATTTCCCTGGAAACAATATAAATTTTAACATATTTTCGTTCAATAAAATAAAAATAAAATTTTAATAAAAAAATTTTTTTTGCTTGACTTGAAGATTTTTGAAAAATAAAAATGGCAAAACTGAAGAACAGCAAAGAGCGGTTTATGGTTACGGCGAAAACCAAAAATTAAATTGGTTTCTCTGATTATGATGGTTATGGCGAGGCAGCTATAATAATATACAGTGTTGCCCATAAGTTTAATTCGAACAGCTGTTTTGTATGTTTATTTTTATTTTAATTTAAGCTTTAGCATTTTCACTGTTAAATTTAGCATTATTTATTTTGATTTAGCAGCCATTTTTCTATGTACATACAAACATATATGAATATGTATATAATTCACTGATGTATTTTTTATGTTCTGGAATTGTTTTTTATCAAATAAATCTATAATTGAAATAAAATATGTCAAGGCTAGTTATGAAAAATTAATAAATTATAACGATATAATTAGTAGGAAAAATTGCATTATTTTTTAGCATTTCCAAATTTTTTTTAGCATTTTCAGCATTATTTTAAGCCCCATTCAGCGTTAAACTTTTTTTAACTGTGGCCTCGCTGCTTATGGAACACCACCATTACCGCCTTTGTTTAGTTATGGCAGTTAAAGTTCTATCTATACCGCTAAAAGAACACGCCTTGTAATATTCCTTGTTGGTTGGACATCAATAACAAAAGTAATTTAATATGCAGTTTTTGCAATTGGTTTTGAATTTCAGTTTATTCAGTGTTTGTATAATTTTTAGGTATAATAGTCAACTATTCTATGGAAAAGTTTTCGTTTAAAGTTGAATAGTAGCTGAAGATATTTTCTGTTATTTGTATAATCCTAATCCAGGTTCAAAAAAAATTGTAAAATTTTATAGTTATTATAAAACTGCATGTACATATATATATATATATATACATATGTATATATAAACTACATTGCATTCAATTTGTAAAACAGCTCTGTCCCCTTTTTTAATTAAAAATATTTTTAAATAATTTTAATTTATATCTACAATAAATTGTGTATAAACAAAGTGAAAACATCTGCGACTGTAAATATTGAAACCCCTTTCTAGCAAAAGGGTAAATAATCGTGCCACATAGTTCAATAGCATGCCCCAAAAGTGTGTGTTAAACAATAACAATATAAAATAGTTGAAATTAAACACACACTTTCAATTTAAATTGAAAGAACCTTTATCGTTAGATTTTAAACCCTTTTTTAAGTGTGGAAAAAATATACAACATTATAAAATTAAAGAACAAACACATTAGTGACGCACATGCAAGTACATACATATATAATTACATACATATGTACGTGCGTACTTTTGGCATCAGACTGACTGCCTGTCGAACAAATATAATAGCGCATGCCTCGTGCATTGAACTTTATCTATTGTTTAATATTAATGATAAATTGAAAATTTCCAATATTTTTCATTGAAAATCTATGAAATTTTCACCAAGAAAAAAATATATATCAAACACATTTAATATGAGGAGACATTTGATAAAAGGGTTAAAATATCATTACGTTGGTAGTTAGGTAAATATGAAACACATGTGAGTGAACTTTATAGTCGTTTTTATAATGCAACAAATCATTAAATATGACGACACCAGGCACTGTGGGACTTTTTCGAAAAAAAGATGAAAAGAAAAATTTATTATTTTCGTAATATATTATGGAGAGAAAATATTTTTAGCAGGATTCTTACCAAACATTTTTAACCAGCTCATATGCAGGCAAACACGAGTACTTTTTTCCAAGTACTTCTTACTAAAATGAACTTTTTCCTACAAAAGTACTTTTCTCTAAAAAAAATTTTGTATGCTTTTTCTGACACACACATTTTTCTCAAAATAATATTTATTACAAAAATTACCTTTTTGTTAAAACTATCTTTTTATAAAAAGATATAAAGATATAAAAGTACATTTTCGTAAAAAGTCCTTTATTATTAAAAGTAATTTTTTATAAAAACTACCTTCTTTAAAAAGTACCTTATTACATAAGTAACTTTTTGTAAAAAGAAACTTTTCGAAATAAATACCTTTTTTCTAAATGGCATCTTTTTGCAAAAAGTACCTCTTTTGTAAAAAGTACATTTTTGTTAAAAGTACCTTTTTTGTTAAAAGTACCTTTTTGTTAAAAGTACTTTTTCTGTAAAATGTACCTTTTTGGAAAAAGTTAATTTTTGTAAAAAGCATTTTTTATAAAAAGTGTCTTTTTGAAAAATTTATCTTTTGTGTAAAAAGTGCTTTGTTGTAAAAAGTAACTTTGTGTAAAAAAGTAGACTTCTGTAAAAGTAATTTTTTGTGAAAAACACCTTGTAGTAAAGAGTGCCCTATTGTAAAAAGTGACTTTATTCTGTAATAAGTACCTCTAGTGCAAAAAGTACCTCTTGTGTAAAAGGATATCTTGTGTATAAAGTACCTCTTGTGTAAAAAGTACCTTTTATGTAACAAGTACCTTTTATGTAAAAGTTCCTTTTGTGTAAAAAGTACCTTTTGTGTAAAAAGTACTTTTTGTGCTAAAAGTTCCTTTTGTGTAAAAAGTACCTTTTGTGTAAAAAGTACCTTTTGTGTAAAAAGTACCTTTTGTGTAAAAAGTACCTTTTGTGTAAAAAGTACCTTTTGTTTTAAAATTACATCTTGCGTAAAAAGTATCTTTTGTGTAAAAAGTACTTTTTGGGTAAAAAGTTCCTTTTTGTGTGAAAAGTACTTTTTGGTTAAAAAATTCCTTTTTGTGTAAAAAGCACCTTTTGTATAAGAAGTACCTTTTGTGTAAAAAGTAGCACTCTTTTAAAAGTTCTTTTTGTGTAAAAGTAGCTTTTTTAAATACCTTTTGTGTAAAAAGTAGCTTTTGTGTAAAAAGTAAAAAGTCCTTTTTTGTAAAAGCAACTTTTAAAAAATTAATTTCAGAAAGTACTTTTCCTAATGAAAGCCCTTTTCCAAGGTAGAATTTCAAATTAAAATATATATATTATAGCCAATCGATGCAGCATATTTTTCTTTTTCAAAGAAAAGAGAGCGAGAACTTATTTAAGTACTCGGTTGACATAGTGGGCCAGGTTAATAAATTTGTATAAAATTATTTTTATTTTTATATTTATTTTCATCCCACTGTGCTTAACACTGTTGCCACAAGCAAGCATGCTAGAAACATTAGTGAACAAACAGCCGCCGTAGACAGAAGCTACAAGCACCCATTAGCCATTAGCAACCCTTTCCTATTATTCAATTTAAGATACGAAATTAAAAATGTTGGCATTGATTGCAAGAAAAATCATTTAATCCTTTTTTCAAACAATATGTAAAGAAATGTTAAAATTTTCTATAGAAAATCGCAAAAATTTTATCGATATTTCCCACCACCATAGACTGCTTCGAACAGTGAAAGAGTTATTTTATAATTTTTCATTTTGCCAAATTTTTGACAGTTTTTCTTTCTGTTTTTTTTTGCAAAACAAAAGCGTTTGTACACACACTCGCAAAAAAAACTGAAAACTGTTAAAAATTGTGTAAAATATTAGAGAATTGGCATTAAATATTTTTGTGAACCCCTAAATTGTTGTAATCCAAGCGCAAAAAAAGGGTCATCCAAATGTCGTTGTGCAACATTGCACTGGGTAAACAATGAGCACAAAAAAATGACAAAGGATTCGTTATGCGTCATTGCAGTGAAAATAACAACTACAACAGCAACAAAGGAACAAATTCATTTAGGTGCAAGAAATCGCATTAATTTAATTAAAATTTGCAATGTTTTTTATGTTTGTTTGGAACGTTTTCTGTAGAAAAAAAGGATTTAGTATTTTTTAGGATTTTTCACAAAAAAAAATTTTTTAAAGTCTGTCCCATTACAGCTTTCAGCGCAATAAAAAAATGGGTTGTGAACCCTTTTGACAAGCGTTGATGACCTGCATTGATAGCAGTGTCGTTTGGGTTGGTTGCTCGGTCATGTGGGTCACACGACCGACCGTGATCTGTGTTATTAAGGATGAACACATAAATTGCGTTGTATCTGTGACCTAAATTCATTGCAACTATAATTAATGACCAATATCAGTTTTCCCTTTTTTTATATAAAATTTTCTCTTTAGTTTATAACACACATAAAATTTAAAAAAATGTCCACATTTTTAGCTAAAAATTGCAACAACAAAATCAAGACTATTTTCCTCAATAATCCTCTTTAAAGCAGCTGTTATAATTGTAGTTTATTCACTGATTGAAGACATAAAGGAGCAGGGTACAAGGGTGAGTATTTTTTAGCACAATTCAAAAAATAATCAAAATAATTTTAAAATGAATAGACTTTTTATTCTCTTTTTATGTGGAAAAAATTCTGTTTTTTAGCACTGCCCCTCTTAAGAAAAATCATATTAATCTTGATAATTAATTTTATTAAACATACAAAAGAGCGCTTAGCGAAAGTTTGTCATACTCGTGCCATAAAGAAATGTTGAAAAAAACGACACACTTTAAATTACAACAAGGGAATCAATTAAATTAAACAATTTTGGCTCAATACATATGTATATTTAGGTAGAATTGTTTTATGAAAAATATACAACCGAATTAAGAAGCTCCTTCCGCTTTGAAGAAACAATTAATTAATAGTGCTAAATAGCAAAGCAAATTAATACCAAGTGGCCTTGTCGTTACAACAACATACATACATACAAAATTGATCAACGATTATTTTTATTTGATTGGGTTAAGATTCTTTGAAATTTTATATGGAGTTTGACGGATGTGATAAAGTCAGCTGGTGATCAGCTGCGCTTATAAGGTCACCTAGTACTGAATTCGCCTTGTGTAAATAGGAAAAAGAATAAACTATGATTTTCTACAAAAAAAATTTAAACCAAATAAATATTAATTATAAACAAAAGCCCTTTTATATTATATTATAAAACGCTCATACATACAACCAAGATACTAGCAATGTTATTGAGTACATTATTGCACACTATTCAATAAGTTGCACAAAAATTTCCTTGCGTTATACACATACATATGTACTTATTATTTAATTGAACTAAAATGAATGTTAAACAGGAATAATTTTTCAATCGGACTCAAGTGAAATATTTTTATTAATTAAGATGATTTTCTGAAGAAAAAAACAAGAATAATTAAACAAGTATATTTTATAACAATTACAAGAAAGCACCTACATACTTATATAAAATTTTAGTTGCTTTCAATCAGATTTTTCGAAACTCGAATGATTTCTAAATCTTTAATTTAATTTTTTTTAAGCAGAAATAATTTCTATTTCTAATTTTTTTATTTTTGAGCTGAAATAATTTTTATTTTTAATTTTTATATTTTTGGCAGAAATAAAAGCTATTTTCTGATTTCTAATTTTTCTAACAGAAATTTAAGTTACATTATCGTCGGTTGGTTATTGGTTTGTTGCAGACATAATGTATTTTGAATATACTGTGCCGCGAAAAATATTGTATGGAAAAATGTAGTGTTTTAAGGGTCTTAAACAGAAAAAACTGTAGGGGCGGAAATTACTAACAATTTTCTTATCGCAAATACAAAAATTATCTAATTAAAAAATTGTTGAAGTGTTAAAAAAGTTATTCAAAAATCCTTTTTTGAAAATTATAACAATAAAAGGGAAATAATTGACAAACCACTTTTATTTCATTCATCAATTTGAAAATTTAATTAATTCACCGATTTTTATTCTCAAAGACAAATTTTATTTTTATTTGTGTACACCATCTTCCCAAAACCGGCTTTATAATGAAAACGACTTGGAGATGATTTCAGTGTCTATAACGGACATAGGTGTGCACCTAGAAACATTTTTTGTATTTTAAATACTATAAAATGGATATAGTCTATTTTTTATATAATTTTTTTTATAACCTTCCTTTAAAATAAAAAAAATCCTACTGCTCTATTCGAAAAAAATTTGACTTGAAGAGTAACTTAAAACAAAATTTACTAAAGCGCGCTTGAAATAAAAATTAATTTAATTTAATTTAACATATGTACACATGTACATATATGCATATCACTCTCAAAATGAGCGGCCTATGCACGTAAACATACTCAAATATACATACATATACTTATTAAAATCTATATTTCAAAGAAATTAAAAAAAAACGTTACCTTTATTTACAGGAAATAAGCCAAAGACATCACCCTACCATCAGCTAATTGTACATTTTAAAACACACAACACAGAGAAATATACAGGCCATTATTAACATTTAATAAATTTACATACATACATATGTATGTATGTACATATGTAGCATCGTAGGTATTGCCTTTTTAAGAAGTGACTTGTTGCTTCGCAACTTTTATTATTATTATTTTCATTTTAATTTGCAGGAGAATATGCATTTTTTTAATATAGACTAATAATTATAATTCTTATGTTTTAATGAGCTAAAACAAACACCCACGCATGCACACATCTATACATTTTTTACCAACAACAAGAAACACAATATGGCCACGAAGTAACAAAAAAACAAAACAGACTGCGACTGCGCTGTCGACTGCGCTTTTTTACTTAAACATCTTTTTACACCGAATTACACCGTGAAAACACAAATATCTTTACACAATTTCATTAATTTCTTCTTAAATAACAACTGAATAACATTTATTTAACAAATTTAATAATTACAATGATATTTTTCTAGTATTAAACTGGTTTTTTATTACTAAATCACGAAGACGAACAAATTGCGTTGGCAAATTTCAAGAACATACTGGAAATTAAACGAACAGGTGACATTTCTTAGAAGATGTGGCATAGCGAGAGAGCGAGAGCTTTGTGAAAAAACAACAACAACAACAATACTGTAATCGGAATCTGATGCAAATGAAGCTTGCAGTTATTTATTTAATTTGCATTTATTTACATATGTTTGTATGTATGTCATATTTTATTATAGCACTTTTACGGAATTATTTTAATGAATATAAAGGTTTTAGATTCTATAATATAAAATAAATATATGTACATACATATGTAGATATGTATATGTATGCAAATGCATAAAAACATGCATATGCATGTACATACATATGTATGTATGTACATATGTACATAAGTATGTACAAATGCAATTATTTATTATTGAAAAGAAGAAAATCTGTAAACAATTATTATGAAAATAATTTTAAAGGGTAAATTTTGTAAATACAAACGATCTTTTAGTTTTGAAATTTGTATTAAAAAAAATTAAGTGATATTTCGTTAATTTTCATGCAAATTTGGAACGCTTAGTAATAAATTTTTTTACATAATCTACATATCTATAAGTTTTTCGATTTTTATACGAAGCTAGATCATTATTTAATGATCTTGATCAGGAGCGTTGCGTAATATCTGAATAGCCCATAAACTGCGAGAGCAAAGTGACAGTTGTTAAGTCCTAATTTACACTATGCAAGTCTTATTGCTAAGCTGACTAGTTTGTTGGAGAGAGAGACGAGGGGAAATGAAATGGTTCTGTTCCCCTCGTCTCTCTTTCCGAAATCAGCTTAGCACAAACAAACAGCTTAGCAATAATACTTGCATAGGGTAAATTAGGACTAACTGAGTATTTGCTAATTTTAACTGCAGAAACATTTTAGAAAAGTTTAACTAAAAATAGCGAAAGTCATTAAATATAACACACATGCTAGATACATATTTAGTAAAATTTAATTTATTAATCTTTTGTTTTGCGCGTTATTTTAATTAATCATAGTTGTAAAACCATAAGGATTTGCTTAAATAATACTTTATTTTCAAGGTAATCAGTAATATTAAGAAATAATCTTGTAATTTTTAATCAATTTAGTCAGGAAAAAATTAAGGAAATTAAATAAAATACAATAAGAAATTAATTGCAAATGCATATAACATAAAATTTAAATGAAAAATTAATAAATATATTTCATCGAGTACCAGTAAGAAAAAGAATAGCTAATAATGAATAGCTAAACAATGTATATCTGCAGTCAGATGTCTCCTTAATTTAGTAATTCTTTAAATTTTTACGTTCGAGTACTTTTTTCGGCAACAGGTTTTTGAGAGTATTGCATAATTCACATTAAGCATTTTTTCATGAAATTTTATGAATTTTATTGAACGAAATTTTTTCTATTTGCTGATTGCAGCGCTATAGAAGAGCGTGATTTAAAAAACAAATGACGTATAATGAATCTTTGAAGCAATATTGGCAACTTTTTTAATCTGAGTTGCCTCTCCAGACCTCCTATTGACAAATAAAAAATTTTCTTTCAACTTATTTCATAAAAATATGCTAAAAAATGCGAAAATTTACATCTGCGGTCGTGAGCCAATTATTTTAAGTTTGGTTGACGCGGAGGACAGCTTATGCGAAGAGTGTCCTTAAGGTGTCGTTAATCTCAAATGATATTTGTTTTAAAACAAATAATTTTTTAGAAAGAAAATTCCCACACAAACGGTGGGGCCAAACATATTAGCCTACCAAAGTGATTTCATATATCATATTAAGCTTCCCCTTAAGCTTCTAATTTCTATATTGCTTGAAATCAGTTTTGTGCATATTTTTTATATAAAACATCTTTCCAGAGCATATCAAAAATACCTTACGGATCGGTTACTAATGTATAAGAGGAAAACATTTCTAGATTTTTTTCTTCATAAATAAACCACCATTAATTAAATTAAAAACATCTGGCAGTACCCTTGAAGGTTTTAGCCTTGCCAACAACATGGTTGGTCCCATAACTATAATTTTATTCTTTACTATAATTAATATGTATTTACTGCGAGCTATAATTCTTTATAGGAGGATTCTATTCTGATGTAATCTTTGCATTTCAAAAGTGAAATATTAAATAAAATTGAGCAGTTAATTGTTTGCATTCCATAAGTATGAAATATATATATATATATATATATTTCATACTTATATATATATAGTAATATAAAAATAAGATTGGCAACTCAAACATTCACTTGTTAATGACAACACAATACAAATACTGCTCTGTAACACACGTAAACAATTTTTTTGACATCTCTGACGCACACACACAAAACAACATAGAAGAACAACAACTATTTTAATTAGGCATATTAACATTTATACGTAGTGTAAAAATTGTAAAAATATTGAAAGGTTTAAAAGAACAGTCAATTAATAATATATACATTTAAACAAAAAAACATTTCGTGTGAATAAAAGTAGTAAATGTGAAAGCAGCTTGGCGATGCCCATAATACTATTGAGTAAATCAGATGAAGAATATTTACAAAAATGTGCCACACAATTGAACTTTGCTTATGGCATCATCATTGGACAGGTGAGATTAATTTGTGATAAATAGTGTGTGCGCTGCCACGGTGCAAGGCAAAACGTATTGCAATACCATTTGCTTTTTGCAATGACTGTCGAACGTCATTTTTATTAATTGCCTTACTTTTTTTCAGAAAGCTGAGCCAGGTAAATATGTTATTGTACATTTGGCGAAAAATGGCGAAGAGGAAATTGATTTTCCCATAACTGCCACCAAGGATGGCACTATATCACATGGTGCACAAAAAGTCGATGATATTGATTTGCATGCCTTGTCGAATCAATGGCTAAGTGCTCATAAAATGATTCCTGGTTCCTTTAACATATTGGGTTAGTGTGCGCTGTAAATTGATGAAGTAGGTATATAGTTTAATTTAATAAATATCTTCTGCAGGCATATTTGTAACGGGCATACTTAAGGATCATGTTGATGAACAATCTGAAGAATTCAAAACTGCCAAAAGACTGTTTTACGATATGCACAAGTAAGTTTACATACATATTGTCAGCTGAAATGCAAAACCACTTAACTACCAAACAAATTTGGCAGAGCTTTTCGCAGGATTTTTGAATTTAATATTTTGTATTATTAAGTTTTTAATTCTTAAAATTTTCTTTGCAGTTTACTTATTCAATCCCATTTTTTTAAAAGTACTGATCACGAAAACACTGAATACTTATATTTGGCCTATTCCAGTGCCTCCAAAAAAGCCATCTGTAAAATGTACAACTATGTAACGAAGTAAGTACGAGCAAACTTTCCACATCCATAGTTCGTTTAGAATTTTAATGCATATTTTCGTTTCCGCCAAAAAAAAGATTTATTATTTTAACTTTTTAAATATTATATTACACGTGCACTTTTCAAATGTTTAAACAAAACTGTACATTATTTATTTATTTTGCAAATTAACTTTTTCATTTCGTTTTCATTCCAAGAAATTGGAAAATTTTCATTAACAAGAAATTGAAAATCTTTAAAGGAAACTTTATTTCGTTTGAATTAATTTTAATTTTAGCGCATGTTATTTTAGTTTTGATCTTAGAAGATTTTGTATATTTTAATAAGTAAATAATTCAAAAATAACTAATAATTTTAATATCTTCTATTTATCAAATTACTAATAATATAAAAAAAATCGTACAGGGAATGCAAGAAAACGTATTTTACAGCACATATTAAATGCGTTTTATGGTAAATAATTACTCAGAAACCTTTAAATTTTCTTAACAAGTTTTAAATTAAATTTTTGATTTTGTCATTTCATTGAGAGTTTCTGTTTATAATTTGAATTTTAAAATGTGTTTTAAAAATTAAAAAAAAACGTTAATTGATTAAAAAAAATTTCATTTGTTACAAAATAAGTTTAATTTATTTAAGATTAACTTAAAGCGGTGTTTTATTTATGAATTGGCATTAATTGAAGAGACAACAAGATGTTTGAGCATATGAATTTGTTGTCTTTTTTAATATTTTCATCATTCGAGACGTCTTCTCTCTAACACAATTCATCACGCGATTTTAATTTCCAAGCTTTTACTAACATTTTTTTTTAAAAAAGCAAAATATTTTATAAAAAAAATAAATGATCAAATCTTTACCATCCATTCCCAGTGGTGGCTCTTTCTCTCCCATGGATTGTCGTTTCGTAGAGAAACCTTTTGAATGGCATACCTTTGAAAGCAGTTACGAACTTGATGATATATTTCCTATTTTTGATGCAGCCTCGGAAAAGATTAACATTGAGACCCAGTTTCAGAAGACCATCGAGACAGTGAGAAAATATTTAGCGGCCAGTGAAATTTTTATACAAAATGAAAATGTTGAAAATAATCAAATACTAGAAAACTTTATCAAGCTTAAACGTCAAGCTGGTGAAAAATTCCAAACGAACGAGAATAGCCTTAAAGCCACCATCTATTTACCTGTGAAGTGCCAAGATAATAAAGCAATTAATCCCATACAAGTGAAAGAATTCAATGGTACCATACGCCTTCGTGGTGTGATCTCTTCGAGAGTGTGGTGTAATCCCAAGACGACACTGGGTGAGGTGAAACGTTTCATACGTGAAGATATTCTAAGATCTTTAATGGCACGCATACAGATCTATTGCGATGGTCTGACGGAACCCAACATTAGCAATGATACTGTTTTCATATGCGAGCCACCGCGTAGAGTTTACTTTAATGTCAACACACCTAGTGCAGTTTCCACATCTACAACTATACAATTCTCTGAATACATATTTCGCGGTGAAGCTGCCACAGTGGCGGCGGCACAGGCAAAGCAAATACTCGACTTAGATATAGCCACCTCTAGCATAGTGGGCGATGTGGAGAGCCTGCCCGATGATGATTTGTTTAGTGATACTTCCTTTGAATTGCAAACGGCCAAGGATCAACTCCTGAAATTGGCAGAAGACACCGCCACTAAAAGAGATCTTACACGTTCCATGTATATGTTGGGAATTTCGGTGGCTCTCTTGGTTCTCATCATTTCCATAGTCATGCACTACTTCTTCAAATGAATGTTTATGGTCTGTGAGTCTTGTGCAAAACATCACTTTTTTTTGGAAAGTCTTGGCAAAAGAAGAATATCAATTTTCGTTTCATGTTTCAATATTTAAATCGTTTCCCTAGTGATTTTAAACTTAATTATGTACTTTTTGTTTTGTATTAAATTGCGTTTTTTAATTTATTTTACATTTTTTGTATTTTGTATAAATGGTTTTTCTAATAAAACAAATATCTATTGTTTAAACTGACAAGAAGAAAAAACTAAAAAAAACCAAAATTTTTGTCAGCCTTTTTATTGGCTCATTAAATTAGTTAAACAAAATATTTAGATTGTAGTTAAATAAAATTAAATGGAAAAAAACACAAAAATTTCTTAGAAATTTTAAATAAAAATATTTGTTTCATTTTTGTTGATGCCATAAAATTTGCCATGAAAATAACAAAGTTAACTATATTAGAACTAAACTTTGAAGACCTCATGTATAAAAATTATTAAGAAAATCTTTGGGTGATGAATCTGTCTGTAGTTAAATAAAATTAAATGGTAAAAACACATGAAATTTCTTAGAAATTTTAAATAAGATTTGTTTCATTTATGTTTATTCCATAACATATGCCTTGCAAGTGTTGAGTGCCCCTGTGGCTGAGTGTTAGCGATGTTAGCCTCTCAGTCCAGAGGTCGAGGGTTCGATTCCCGTGATAGACCGTAGGTGGTTTCTGCAGACAAGATAATCGCTTCGCTTGTTAAAAAAAAGTAACAAAGTAAACTTTGAAGGTCTTATTTAGAAAAATTATTAAGGCTTAATAAAAAAAACTGGATGAAAATCTGTCTGTATTAAGCGTTAATAATTTTTACAAATAAGGTTGTTACTTTTTAAAAAAATTAATGAAAACATAATTTTATATAGTGCAACCATACTTCATTTCACAAACCCAACATTCCACAAAATATCCGTGTAGGAAGATATTACTTTGATTATTTATATTTTAAAGTGTTAAATAAAAACATTATAAAACTTAGAATTTATTATGTGTGTATTACACATACTTAAATAATGTCCTACTACATCAGTAGTATAAAGTAAATTTTATTTTTATTAATTTTATAACTCAATATTTATTTTAAGTAATTTTATAAAAATCACAGAATAATATGTATGAAAAAATTTAAAATACGGCCAAATTTTCCATATCAACAATCTTTTTTTTCACACTGAACCAGTGATTGAAATCCAACCGCAGTAGCAGCTGAGATAAAGGCGTTGTACTTGGTGTCGCTTTTAGACCCACCAACAGATTTATAAGTTGCTGTACCAAATTTCCAAATCTTTCTTCCAGTTGACTTATTTTCATGTTCGTTTCATCATCTATTATTTTCTCCGTATCGACTAAGGCACAGAAGTCTTCACATATGTGAAATATCTCATTTATTATTAAATAAACTGGATTATTTGAATTCAATGAAGAAGACTGTATCATGCTAATTTTTGTTGCCTCCTCATCGGTTATTAGAAAGCACAACGATAGTATATTTGCTTGAAAAATGCTGTGCGACCTCTGAATTTGCTCAAAGTCTGCCTTATTTAGAATAGTATTCAATAAAATACTAAATTGGCTTTCGAGTACATCGACTTGTATATAATACTGTAAGTTGTCGACAAAAAACATCAATTCATTTCTTAGTTGAATAATTTTAAAGTTCTGTTGCTTTTTAAGTTTATTCTCTCTTGTATGTTGGCACCATAGCATATGTAATTCATATTGCATTTTTTTTATAAGTAGCAGAAATCTAAAAAGTACATTGTATCGCTCCAGTACCTTTGGCGAAAATAGTAAATGCAAAGGCCAATTGATTTTGTATTGCAGCTGCACCAATTGCAGATAACCAAACTCGAGCGGCTCATCAGAATCGAATGGTGATTTCGGTATGCACAAAGAGAATTGTTCCAGATCTTCAGATACACCAACACCATGAGCTGCCGACTCGAATGCGTTAACGAAATCTCTAAGCTTGTTTTGATTTTCGGCATCTTTGTTAATATTATAAGTACGACGAATAAATTCCAAAAACAACTCCCCTCGGCCAAGCAAATAAAAATCTTTTATTAGTTTTAATTGTTGCACTAGATCAGCATGATTGACTGCAATTTCTGACAGCCTGGTTGTTACATAGCACTTTATTTCGTCTACAACACGATCATAGTGTGAAACGTTCATTTCAGAATCATTTAGTAGATCTTGAATTTTACTAAAATATATATGTTCCTTTTCATTCCACAATGATTGGTCGCCGCCAACAGTATTATTCTCACTTTTATTCCAAATTTGTGCATTCTTATTTAATTTATTAGCATCGACTTTAAAAATTAGTACCGTTTGGCCAATGAATAAAACTTTTTCAGCCCAACTCGCGGTCAAGTAATGCGGTAGAAATTCGTAACAAATTTCATATCTCCAAATATCGGCATAGTTACTGGCTCCCTCCGACATCGAGGTAATTGCATTTTTTCCGCTACCAGCACTTGTTGCTCTTTCGCTTTCAAAAGTGCTATTACACTGATTTTCAGCACATTGAATAAAAAACTCACCATAAGTATCAACAATTTTTGCATACAGTATCCAATGTGTTAACTGTTTGAGAAAGACCACATTTACGGATGACTGTATTGTTTTAACGGCCTTATATATCCGGGCGTCGCCATGTAGTGAATTCTGTTGCAAATATTGTATAATTGTGCAACCGTGTAGTTTTTGCATTCGTATTCCTCGTATCAGCTTATGCAAATATAATGATAATGGTTCATATTCCTGCAGTTTTTGATAAATAAACATAACCGATTGGCAAGGATCGCGCAAGTAGCTGCTTTCCAACTCAGTTATATTGTTGGTATAATCCTCCAGTACATTTTCAATTCCATTCGCAAACGATTTCAAATAAAGACCACTTTGTAAGGGTTCATCCGTATCAACAAATTCTGTATTGAGATGTATGCTTTGGTTTGATCCATAAATTCTAGAAAAATTTGCAACTTCGCGCAATAATTTTATAATTTTTATGATGTCCTCCAGCAATTGTTTTTCGCAAGGATGGAAAAATGTGCCCGCTGCATCAATTACCAATAACTCCTCAATCGGCAGTTGTTTTGAGTTCAAATTAAGACATGATAGAATAATGTCATGAATCATTTTTTAAACAATATTGTTTTATTTGGAGAAAAAAAAGAAGGATAAAGCGGTTAAATCTTTTTTTAACACAATTTTATCATAATAAACACTTGAAAATGAATAATTTAACTTTGTTTATATTCACAATAGGTGTGTGTCATCTGTGCTGCCAGATTGAAAACAAAACGCTAAAACGTTTCACAGTGTATAACAAAAAGTTCTTTTCCTTATCTTATAGTTACATACTGTCCAACTTTCGCCCAGCCGAGATCTCATTATTTTGGGGATGACACTACCCACCCACAAAATCAGCAATAAACATTACTTTTGTTATATTAATGCAATTTTTTAAACTGAACAACAGCAAAATTTGTAAACAACTTTTGCTATGAAATCGTTTAATTATTATTATATATATGTATATAGAAATTTTGTAGAGCTGCTGTACTTTCAACGTAGGCCCTTAATTTACCACTGAAAAAAATTAACGCGTATATAAATACAATTTATACATACATATATAACAATTTGCTAAATAGGTATTGAAATATTAAGTGAAAACTAGTGGTAAGTATTAATAAATTTATACTGAACTCAGTCTCGGTAGCAATATCTGTTCATTTGTTATTTCACTTAAGCTGTCTTTACACTGTAATACAAAGTATTAAGACTTTGTAGAATGAAAATATTATGAAATTCTCTTCGTATTTAAAGAAAAAAGAACAACAGTCTGTTGTAGGTATTTTTATGTTTACACTGATACTATAAGTAAAATGCATGCAAATATATTGAACTCTTAAGTTAACAAAAACTGGAAAATTGCTCAAAAAATGTGTACTAATAAAACTGAATATTGGAGAAAACATTTTATTATTTCAATGTAATTTTACTACAAAATATAATTTTTTTTCATATAGGTTTGTTTATTGGTTGTTTGGTTTTGCTTGTACCATCAGTTTCTAAAATGGTTTAGAAAACAAAACATTTACCGACTGCTTGCCAAATTTTCTATCCGTATTCTCTCCTACTCGATACATTTTGCGTTTAAATGATAAGATTTTGTACAAGGCCTATTTATCAGGTCAATGCAATCGTCCTGATGATATTCTGTGTTTTTGTATTTAAGCTGTCAAAAGTTGTTTGCACCATATACTATAGTTCATGTTTGTGTGTGTTTCAGACAACTTAAACACAAAGTTCTTTTTTGTATTGCTGTGTTTTTGTAGAGTTGCATAGACCTAATAAATAGCCCTTGATTTTGTGTTATCTACAGCATTTTTTGACATGTCGTAATACATTGTATTACGATGTAAGACAGCCTTACAAGGATATTGTCTCTCCAAATTGAGCTGCAAGTACGAAAAATGTGAATGTGTCAGCAAGTAAGTATGTAAACTATCACTTATCTGAATATTTTTTGTGCCATTACAAAAATTTGCTGAGCTGGCAAGCCTGTTTATCAGCATATTTAATTCACAATAGAAAACCTGCTAAAAAAAAGAAACAGTTAAAACTCGTAAAATGTGAAATATTTATCCGTGGTCTTGTTTAATTAAACTTTTGGCGCAAAGTACTGTGCACTTTGTGCTTTTGTCTTAATTTAAGAAGATGGAAGAATATCACAAGTTCAAAATTTACCAGCAAATCTTTTAAAACAGATTGTTAAAATGGATTCGTTTGATCATGGGGGCGGTGTAGGAGGAATTGCTTTTAAGGTACGTGTTTGCCAAAACAGTTGCTCCTGTGTTACAAATGAAAGTAAATCTTTTTATTACAGCGAATGTATACCAAAATTCAACAGGAAGTGACTATTGTCTGAGAATACGTCGGTGCACAAAATTTGTTCCAACGATCTGAGTACAAGAATTTGTAAGTTTAAGAAATTTTATAATTTTATTAAAAAAAAGGATGAAAACGTGTGATGTTCCATTGATTGGACGAGTTTGCACATTGGTTGTTAACTTTCCATAAAACATTTAAAGCTTCTAAAACTTGAAAAATTGATGCAGCGTTATAAAGCCATATGTCCTTGTTTCTCAATGGCAGGCCACATATCTTTATTTCCATGTAAGGAATGAAATAAAGCCATTATGGTGTTACTGCTCATTTAATTTTTTTTCTTTTATATAATTCAAATTTATTTGATTTCTTTTATTTACAAAAAAAATAAGAAAAAATGTTTAGTTCACAAATGGAATGTTTATAAATTTTTAATAATTAACAAAATATAAATGTGAAACTCTTGATAACGGTACGACAAATTGGGCCCAATGTTTGTGTTCCTTTTTTCTCAGCACTTTCTTTTAGTTGTTGGTAACATGGCTGACAAAGTTTGAAATGGTTGCATGGATCAAACAGTATTTGCTTTTCCCTTTCAGAACAAATAATACACGAAAGGTAATGTTGTTCTTCTACTTTTGTGTCAATGCTGTCTTCTCCACTGCTATTTGCATCTGATTCGCCGTCATTGCTGTCAATTGTATTAATGAAACTTTCCTCAATCATACAGTTGTTCATTTTAGAGAACTGTCCGAGTAAAGTATTCAGTGTTTTCAGTTATTTTCTTATCCTTCTGTATAAATATGTTTCGCTCTTCAAGGTAACAGTTTTTCTTTGTGTATAAAGATGTGCATCCGGAAATAGATTTTAAAAAATTACTGGCTTAGCCGAATATAAATCGCATAAACAATCAAGAAATCTATACAAAATTGCCATATTTTGGAAACTTTATATTAAGCTGGCTATGAAAGCCTTGTTTGCGACCGACAATGCAATCTGCCTGGTTGCATAAATACGTTGCTAAGTCTGTACATACCATTACTTATAACTTCAGAAGAATTTGTGAATTATCTAAATGTATTTTTAGGAAATAATTAATATTGTACATACTTGTACAGAAGGGCATAAAAACGTTTCTCTAAATTTATTTTTGGATCAAGTTAGACATGTGCAATCGAACCATTTTCAGTCGCTGAAACTTAGTTTGTTATATTTCTTCCCCACCTCATACTAGGAACACAACTGGCACGAACGACGAATTTTTCGGTGCGAACTTTCGTTATAAAAAATAAAACACATTTGTGCATGTGAAAATGAACACATTACCGCCCCGTCGAACGAAATTCGTCGTGCGTGACGAACTCTGAAATAGATTTATTTCTCTCTCTCTCTCGCTGTCTTTGTACACACAACAACCAACTTTATCAAATATAAGAGAGGAATTCGCTGTTGTTGCTGCTTCACACGACGAATTTACGCAGCAAACTCTTATCGACGAATTCGTAGACGTAGAAGAAATTCCTCGTGCGTCCCAGTTGTGTTCTTAGCATCATTTATTTATACCAAATCTTAAACGCAAACACTATATGGAATAAAATGCTGTAGTTGTCGTACTATTAAGACCAAAGAAAATTATTAAACCTAAATAAAAGAATTATGTACTCGTAAAAGCCGCAAAAGCTTAATGACTTTTGATTCGTTTCTCTATGGCTGCCTTAGCTATAGTCTCCCTCAATCGTTGAGGCATCCTCATCATAAATATTATGGCAGCAGAATAAGTAAAAAAGGGCAAAGAAGTAATTGTGTTTGACATCCAAGGCATAAACTGTGACCCCATCAGCGGTATCATTGAGTTTTTTTTTGAAATTGAATTATGTGTTTAAGGGTATTTTGCGTTATACATATGTAGATTATTCTTAGATGTTGGCGTCAAATAGCTCGACGACACAACAAAACTCAAAACTATAAATTGTGAAAGAAAGAAAAACAAACATTTATCTCCTCGCACTACGCCACAAAGGCGTTCAAAATAAAATGACACAAAGTAATTTTTGTTTAATGTTTATAGCGAAAAAAGGGGGAAATTACCCCTTTTTATAAATTCATGCAGAAAGAAAGACAGACAGACGGGGCAGTAGTACATGGCAAGCAAGCAGGTGTGGCTATCATATGAATTATTTTTATACATAATTGTAAATTTCGATAACACACTTTCTATGACTTTTCGGTTGATCATTTCAAAATGTATGTACAATTTCAAATGGTTTCCTTTCTTGATGTTGTTAAGTGTTTAATGATCTTGAAAATAAATATAAGAAAGAGAAAATGTTTTAAATATAAATAATTTTTGTGTTTCTGCTTATACACTAACTCATTTATTGTTTTGATTTATGAAATATTCGAAGTTCGTTGAAACTTATAATTCTTTATATTTACGATTTTCTTCAATTCTATTAAAACAACTTTTCATAATATTATGATTTTCATTATTTATGTTAAAAAGAGTGTGTAACAGATTTTTCAATAAAATATATTTTCTAATGTGGTGCCCATTAAGGGCGGGTTGATGTTGACAATCTGTGACGTGCGTGTTGTTTCGTGGTTATATCTCAAATAAGAAGTTTATAAATTATAATGTACGACATACATATTTTGAAATATGGATGTAAATGTGTTTAAACATTAAATTAAATAAATTCAGTAAAGTGCGACTTTGACCCGCGCACGAAGGGTTCCGTACGGACACGAGATATGTACTTCAATACGAACTTTAGCCAATATAAACTATAGTTTTGGAATTTTTTGGCTCTTTTTGGGTTTTAAGCTTTTATTTTAGTTTTGGGGTTTTTTGAGTTAATTGGCGCTTTCTGAGTTTTTGCACTTTTTTTCTCGTTTTGGCGATTTTTTGGTTTTTGAATTTTTTGTAATTTTGGCGATTTTTTTTATTTTGGCGATTTTTTTTATTATTTCGATTTTTTTTTATTTTGGCAATTTTTTTTATTTTGGCGATTTTTTTATTTTGGCGATTTTTTTAATTTTTGGCGCTCTTTCTCATATAGGTGATTTTTTGTTGGTTTTTGCAATTTTTTCGGTTTTTGGCGTTTTTCTTTCATTTTGGCAATTTTTTTTACTTCTGGCACTTTTTTCTCGTTTTGAGGATTTTTTTCGGTTTTTTGCGTTTGTTTTTAATTTTGGCGATATTTTTAGTTTTTGTGATTTTTTTTTTAATTTTGGAGATTTTTTTCATTTTTGCGATTTTTTTCACATAAACAATTATTTTGGTTTTCGCATTTTTCGCGTTTTAACGATTTTTTTTCGGTTTTTGGCATTATTTTATTTTATCGATTTTTTTCTTTTGGGCGATTTTTTCGGATTTGGTGATTTATTTTAGTGCTAGATTTTTTTAATTTTGGCAATATATTTTGTTTATTTTTTTTTTTAAATTTTTGGCGATTTTTTTCGGGTTTTGGCGATTTTTTACGGTTTGGCGATTTTATAATTTTAGGATTTTTTAGTTTTACCGTTTATGAAAATTTCAAGAGTTTAACTCTTACGATCTCCAAGATATAGCAAGTTGTCAAAATTACATAGTCAAAATTGCATTAACTGATGGACCACCCTTTAATTTAAAATTTAGAAAACAATAAGGTTCCGTTTTTCACCTTTGGTGTACGGAACCCTAGTAATATAAAAAATTAGGTAGCCAATGAAATGTCCAATATTAATAGTGTGTGTCACAGCACACGTTTCTTATAGAAAAGGTGACTGTATGTCACAGCACACTTTTCTTATAGAAAAGTTGACTGTGTGTCACAGCACACTTTTCTTATAGAAAAGTTGACTGTGTGTCACAGCACACTTTTCTTATAGAAAAGTTGACTGTGTGTCACAGCACACTTTTCTGATAGAAAAGTTGACTGTGTGTCACAGCACACTTTTTTTGTGTGTTGCATGTAAATATACAATGTATAGTATATACATATGTATATATTTCTTTCTCATTTGTTTTTAAAACCTAAACTTGAGCGAGAGAAATTATTGTGTGTGATCCAAGTATGAACTATTTTTTTTTGAGAAGAAAGTCCTTTAAACATGTCCTTTTTGTAAAAGAACTTAAAAAAAACAAAAAAAAAGTAGTTGATATTTTGTTTGAAAAAAAAACAATAAATTAAACTGCTCTAAAGTTGTTAACTAATAACTTTATTTTCAATTGAATTATTAATATTATTAACAAAAAAAAAAAGAAAAATTATAATCACAGCCTCTTCAGCATTAATTTTAGTTTTACGATTATTAATAATTAAATTATATTGCGAATAATAATAATAACTTTGTTAAATCTTACAAAATATTTTTAAAAGTTACACTTTCGAGTGAGTGATTTACTTAATTACTTAAAAGCCATTAAAGGCAAACAAATTTAAATAAAAATCTAAATTTATATGTATGTATGTGCAGAATTTAAATCAAATATTTTTTTTAAACAATTTTTAACAAAACAGAAAACCTCTCAATGTTGAAGTTAATTATTATAATGATCAAATCATAAATATATGTAGATATAAATATTAAAAAATAAAATGCACAAAATAATTATATTTCTCGTATTTCTTATAAATATTACAACAACAGAAAGAAAAAAAACATTTTTTTTTAAATATTAAATGACTTATAATTAAATGCATAAAAAGTAATTTATCAAATTGGAACGATCGACGACATTAATGGCAGATATGCGTTTATGTATATAAGATATGAGATTAAATATAAATTAAAAACAAATTCAAAAAAAGGGGAAATAATAATAAAAAAAGTACTTTTAGTAATATTGGTTTTTATTATTATTATTCTTTATTGTACATAAAAAAAATAAATTCTGGGTCTAAATTATTTCCTCCAGATTTGCAATAATGAGTGGGCTACAATGACAGCGACAAGCTACAAGTGTTAATTTTTTTTAAGTTATAGTGAATGAATAGGAAATTAAAAGTTTTTTGTTGTTTATTATTCAATAGTAACAAAAGGTTAACATTATTTGTTTTTATTGTAAAGGGTCTTTCATTAAGCGCTTCCTATTTCTAAATTTAAATAAACCAAAGTATGTTTGAAACTTTTTATTCGTTTAATGAAACTATATATGGAATATAAAACTGTTTAAATGTACGTCGCGACTTCGCTGGGAGGCGGGAATCTAATGACTCTGGAATGTAAATCAGGCTGGCATGGCTTGGGTTATATTGTCTCTGGCGGGGTATTGTAGTTTGTGGTTTATTCGTTTAGATCTGTGACTCAAGAAAACCCGACAATGATGACAAGTCTAATAGGGTCAAATAGTGCGATATCGGTGGCCAGTTCACATCACCTCCAAGTGAGATGATCGCGCCGTTAAATCGCTAGTACAATCACGGTTGCCAGATGTGTCGATTTCTCGCCAAACGCGGCGTTTTTTAAATTTGTTTGGCATCTAAATTTGTGATTTGCCTCGTGGCAATTTTTCTGAAGATAAATAAATTTGTTATCGATTTTTAGGGCTATTTTTTTAAACAAAATTGAACTTGAAAATTTTTGTAATTCATAGGGGGGGGGTGTACCGAAACTCGTCTGCAAAAAATTAAAACAGTTTGATTTTTATGATTGCTCTTTTACTTAAGTATACTGTGTGCCCCTGTGGCTGAGTGGTAGCGATGCTAGGCTCTCGGCCCAGAGGTCGTGGATTAATTCCCGCAATATACCCCGGGTGTTTTCGGCAGACAAGCTAATCGCTTCGCCGGTTGTGTTTGTTTTATAAAAAAATAATGCAATTTTAATTTAGACGAGAAAAATTTACAAAAAACTATTTTTGGCGATTTTATTTCTAGTTTTGGCGATTTTTTGCTAAAGTTTTATACGATTATTTTTATTAAAATGAAACAAAAATTATTATCAAAAACAGATATATTAAGAAAAACTATATAAAATTGATTTTGGCGATTTGTAAAATATGTAGGTCTGTTGGCACGCAGCTTCGCCCTGTTCAAATCACTTGTCGTAGAAATCTATATGAAACAATTCTAACAAAAAGAAAAAACTGTTAATAACGATTTACAGCGCGCCGTTAAATCGCTAGTACAATCACGGTTGCCAGATGTGTCGATTTCTCGCCAAACGCGGCGTTTTTTAAATTTGTTTGGCATCTAAATTTGTGATTTGCCTCGTGGCAATTTTTCTGAAGATAAATAAATTTGTTATCGATTTTTAGGGCTATTTTTTTAAACAAAATTGAACTTGAAAATTTTTGTAATTCATAGGGGGGGGTGTACCGAAACTCGTCTGCAAAAAATTAAAACAGTTTGATTTTTATGATTGCTCTTTTACTTAAGTATACTGTGTGCCCCTGTGGCTGAGTGGTAGCGATGCTAGGCTCTCGGCCCAGAGGTCGTGGATTAATTCCCGCAATATACCCCGGGTGTTTTCGGCAGACAAGCTAATCGCTTCGCCGGTTTTGTTTGTTTTATAAAAAAATAATGCAATTTTAATTTAGACGAGAAAAATTTACAAAAAACTATTTTTGGCGATTTTATTTCTAGTTTTGGCGATTTTTTGCTAAAGTTTTATACGATTATTTTTATTAAAATGAAACAAAAATTATTATCAAAAACAGATATATTAAGAAAAACTATATAAAATTGATTTTGGCGATTTGTAAAATATGTAGGTCTGTTGGCACGCAGCTTCGCCCTGTTCAAATCACTTGTCGTAGAAATCTATATGAAACAATTCTAACAAAAAGAAAAAACTGTTAATAACGATTTACAGCGCGCCCAAACAGATCACCAATTTTTATAAAACAGCTTAACCCGGTGTACTTCGCTACCCCTCCCCATGGCATTGGTGGTGCAATATGAAAATTGGAATTTGCCAAGCCCCTCCACCCGCAGATCGAAAATAAAAAATCAGACTTCACAGTATCACCCGCCTGAATATTCTGAAGATTCCCTGAAAATTTCATCAAAATCGGCCCAGCCGTTTTAGAGTCCATACGTTACATACATACACACATCCTGTTTTATTCTCCGAGAAATTCCACTATTTTGTAGCGTGCGACAGCATGCAATTAGCCTTGTATATCTGAAAAACGTGGCTCGATTTTTCTTAAAATTTTACCTAACGTAGAAATGCTGATGGCCTACACAAATATTTAAAGTAGTAAAAAAAAGTTTCGTTTTCTTCGAAAAAAAAACAGTAACTTAAGCTTGGTGTCGCATGCTACAAAAAAAATTGACATGCCTGTGGAAATGCCCATATATATATTTTATCATTTGCACATGTTGTTGAACGCTATACACGTTCAAACAAAGCAGACTGAATAAATGACAGATCTGGCTTCAACAATAAGGACGCTGTCAACTGTCAAAGTTCGGAAGGATCTATGGTAAGTCCCTTTATATGTCAACGTCAAACAAAATAGCTAATTCAATGTTTGGTTTTTTTTAATATTTACATATTTATTACCAGCCTGCTAATTCATTTAAAATTAATTAACATTTACTGTAAAAAATTTTCAAAGTATGAAAGCACGCACATCCTCGTATATTAAATCACAACAAGTCCTACTTTACACTATGCAAGTCTTATTGCTAAGCTGATTAGTTTGTTAGGGGAGAGAGACGAGGAGAATAGAACGGTTCTGTTGCCCTCGTCTAGCTATCCCACAAACTATTTGGCTTGGTAATAAGACTTGCATAGTGCAAATTAGGACCAAGTAAACTATAATAATTTAAAATTCATACCATTCCTTTTTAGCTCCAAAAATAAAAACTCTCATTATCTAAAGAAAAATTTGCTTCGAAATTTTTTTTAAATAAAGCGACCCACAATTTCACTTTCTTCTTAAAATTCCATTTGTTCTGCCGCTTATCGCCCTCATTTCAATTTATTTTGCACACACATCATTTTTCATTCCCTCTATTAATCTATAATTTTCTGCTGCCTTAAAAATTATTTTTTACACAAAAGGATTACAGAAAGCATTACACAGTACATACATATGTATTTCATTTTAACGAAATAATAAATCATCTAAAACTACTTACTACACTTACACAAACAAACTGTGTATGTATGTACGAATTTGACTATAAGAGTATTGTTGTTAGTTAATGATTTATTTTCTATGTTTGCTATCGTTTTCATTTTACTTCTTAAGCCGAACGCTGATGCATTTTACAATTTCCATTACAATTAATAACCGACCACACCCAGTCAACATAATTGGGTACTTTGGCATAAATGCCAAATTTATTACGTTTCGCACAACCATCACCGAACGAAGTTATGCCGAATATTGTCCACGGGTGATTGGGTTTTGTGGTATCGCGACACAAAAGCGGACCACCCGAATCGCCGGCGCAGGTGTCGATGCGTCCCCTTTTATGTCCAGCACAAAACATATTTTTCGTTATCGTATAATCATGATACACCGAACGACAATTGTCCATGGGTATAATGGGTACTTCGGCTTGATGCAGTACGCTAGTGCCCGCTACATCACGATTGCGTCGTTTGCCCCAACCAATTACTGTGCAATCCATATTTTTGGGTAAAGGTTGATAGGGTTTCGGCAGACAAGAGAAACCTATCCAAGTTGTGCCGTTGATGGGCTTGGGAAGTCTGTAATGAAAAATTTAAAAATATTTCTTATGGCGTTACTAATGTTGCAGTGTCGCTTTACTTGACTTACTTTAATAAGGCCACATCACTATCCACTGTTTTCTTATCAAAGTTGGGATGCTTAAAACTCTTCAACACCTTAACTTGCAGTTCTGTGCCATCTTCATAGTCTAAATTGTGCTCACCTATGCGCACATATAATACTTTGCGAACACAATGAGCTGCCGTCAACACCCATTGGGGTGCTATCAAAGTGCCACCACAGAAAGCTTCCTGAAATTAAAATCCTTTTTTAAACTTTTAATTTAAAACTTAAATTTTTTGTGCAGGAAAAATTTTTGTTAAAAAAAAACTTAATGTACCAACAAAAATAAGTTAAAACTTAAAATGTTTTTGAGGGTTAATTTCGTACTCAAGCATTAAACACATTGACTACAGCAGGCTACACAGCTGCAAATGCCGCTGGTTGTATATGTGGCCCGGTAGCCAGCTACTTAATTACTTTGTCAACGGCAGCGATGTAACAAGCAACTGATATTAAAGTATATATCGTTACATTAATAGAGAAAGTGCCTAACTAATTATTTTTTTGAAATAGAGTTTTTTATATATTTCGATAGAAGAATATCTAATGTATCGATAAATGCAACAATGGGCCTTTCTATACTAAGATAAATATATATACATATACTTATGCAAAAGGCCCTATATAACAAAGAATATAAAATCGATTTTTTTTATAAATTCTGTGCAAAACAAAACCAAACTAGCGCGAGCTAAAATTGCGATTTTATTTATTTTATTAAAATGGAAAAATTCGAATTGAACACCTCAATATTTTTCATTTTAGCATGTTTTTATTTCCATTATGAAAATATTACTTAAGGCGTTTTGCATTTTAGGTAACGATATATTTCAGTAGTGCCACTTTAAAATATTTCACATTTATAAAAATAAAATAATATATTTAAAATGTACTTATATGACATCAAAATATAATAAATTCTGTGAAGTGCGACTTTGACCCGCGCACGAAGGGTTCCGTACGGACACGAGATATGTAATTCAATACAAACTTTAGCCTATATCAAATATAGTTTTGGCATTTTTTTTCGTTCTTGGTTTCTTTTTCGGTTTTAAGCGTTTTTATTAGTTTTGGGGGTTTTTGTGTTTATTGGCGTTTTTTAGTTTTGGCACTTTTTTTCTCGTTTTGGCGATTTTTTTTTTTTTTGGTTTTTGGCGTTCTTTTAATTTTGGCGATTTCTTTAGTTTTGGCGATTTTTTTTAATTTTGGCGATTTTTTTTAGTTATGTCGATTTTTTCGGTTCTTGGCGTTTTTAGGGTTCCGTACACCTAAGGTGAAAAAAGGAACCCTATTGTTTTCGCTACGCTGTCCGTCTGTCCGTCACACGGTATTTTCTCAGGAACCGTAAGAGCTACGGACCAAAAATTTTGACAGAGTATGTAGAACCTTGGCCACTACAACAACAAATACATGAGAATTAAAAGTTAAAGGGTGTTCCAAAACGAGCAACGAAAAATGTTAAAGTCCCATGTAATATACATACAATTGTATGTACATATGTATATTGACACTTGACATTTTTAAAATTAGTGTATTTTTATATAGACTACAACAATTAACATTAAAATTTAAAAAAAATTTAATTAAAGGGTGGTTCATCAGTTAATGCAATTTTGACTATGTAATTTTGACAACTTGCTATATCTTGGAAACCGTAAGAGGTAAACTCTTGAAATTTGCAAAACAGTAAAACTAAAAAATCCAAAAATTATAAAATCGCCAAACCAAAAAAAAATCGCCAAAAAATTTAAACAAATCGACAAAAATTAAAAAAATCGCCAAAATTAAAAAAAATTTCCAACACTAAAATAAATCGCGAAATTCTAAAAAATCGCACATAAGAAAAAAATCGCCAAAATGAAAAAACGCCAAAACCGGAAAAAATCGCCAAAACGCGAAAAAGGCTTCAAAACCAAAATAGTTAATTGTATGAAAAAAAATCGCCAAAAATTAAAAAAAATTGCCAAAAACCGAAAAAAGTCGCCAAAATGCGAAAAAAGAGCCAAAACTTAAAAAAAATTGCCCAAACGAAAAAAAATTGCCATTATGAAAAAAATCGCCAAAGTGAAAAAAATCGTCAAATTGGAAAAAGCCAAAAGCCGAAAAAAGTCGCCAAAACCAGAAAAAAGTGCCAAAATTAAAAAAATCGGCAAAATTAAAAAACCGCCAAAATAAAACAAATCGCCAAACGAGAAAAAAGTGCCAAAACTCAGAAAGCGCCAATAAATTCAAAAAAAAACCCAAAACTAAAAAAACGCTTACAACGGAAAAAACCCAAAAAACGAAAAAATGTCAAAAGCATAGTTTATATTGGCTAAAGTTCGTATTGAATTACATATCTCGTGTCCGTACGGAACCCTTCGCGCGCGGGTCAAAGTCGCACTTCACTGAATTTATTTCATTTTGGCGACGTTTTTTCATTTATGCGCTTTTTAGTTGACACTTATTTTTCTCATTTTGGCGATTTCTTTCGGTTTTTAGCGTTTTTTTATCGGTTTTTGGCGTTTTTTAAATTTGGCGATTTGTTTTCATTTTGGCGATTTTTTTTTCATGTAAACAATTATTTTGGTTTGGCGCCTTTTTGGCGTTTTGTCGATTTTTTTCATTTGGGCGATTTTTTCGAATTTGGTGATTTATTTTAGCGTTAGAAACTTTTATTTTAGTTTTGGCGATTTTTTTCGTTTTGGCGACTTTTTTAAATTTTTGGTGATTAATTTGGTTTGGCGATTTTATAATTTTTGGATTTTCTATTTTTACCCTTTTTGAAATTTTCATGAGTTTACCTCTTAAAGTTTCCAAGATATAGCAAGTTGTCGTTTTGGAACACCCTTTAATTTTTAATTTTCATGTATTTGTTGTTGTAGCGGCTAAGGTTCTGCATACTCTGTCCAAATTTCAAGTCCGTAGCTCTTATGGTTCCTGAGAAAATAGCGTGTGACGGACAGACGGACAGCGTAGAGATAACAATAGGGTTCCCTTTCACCTTTGGTGTACGGAATCCTAAAAACGTAGCAATTTACAAGTATTTCTTTACATATCGCTCATTTACTCAAAGAACGTCATAACTCAAAAAAAATTGGATTTTTTAAGTTAATGATGCAGAATTAATCCTCATATCGTTCTTTATATTATTTAAAAATTTCACAAAAAAATACATATTTTGTTGGCTCAACTTTTGAAAGCAAAATAAAATTTCCTTTTTCCATTACGGTTAAACGCGTTTTCTGGCAAACTGGCTTTTTTTTGAGTTATGACTTAATTCTTTTAAACCATTACGCCATAGCGTGAATGCACTGATTTACAGGCATGCAATATCTAAAGAAAGTGTCGGATGTCAGCCAAAAACTCAGACGGAACTTAATACTTTTTTTGTGCGCTGACCTGTTGGTTTGATATCTAAAGAATTTAAAGCCATGCATTGACAATACACGTCAAGTGGTTGTTTTATGGAAATGCACCGCATGCTATTTTGTGTGTGTGTGTGTGTTTGTCTGCACGACACATTCCACTATATGAAAATAATTTATTATTTTAAACAGATCCTATAACATTTTATTTTCCCATAAACAATTGTAAATATAGAAATAAGACATTGAGTTGCATTTTCGACAGTGTATCAGTTTGAGTGTTGCCAATATTTTCATTTACAAAATGGCTATTTTTTCCTAATTTGATATTAAAAACTTCTATTTAATATCTTACCTTATATCGATTAAATATTGCCACCTGCCAAGGCCATTCGCCTTTTCGTGCCGCCTTGCCACCAATTATTTTAAGCATATTGTACATGTTACGCCTATTGCTACGTATGGGTGCAATGCCACATTTCAATTTAATCGGTGCGTATTCAGGCCCACGATAACCTTTACCATTCATAATGAAATCACTAAACGTACCACCAATAGAATTCGAAAGAGTGCCACCATCATCGCTTATATCGCGGCGGCGTGTCGAAACCGGCCTCAAGTCGTAAGCGGGAGACTTTTGAACTTGTGCTTGCAGCCACTGTTGACAAAAGCTTCCCTCGGTGTAGCAGTAGGCAATTTCACGCAGCACTTCACGGCCACACTGCTCGCGCACGCGACATTTTCTACAAGAAACAAGGAGTAAGAGGAAGTAATTAAATAATTAACTAATCCTAATTTATTGCCGTTTTACACGTACATAGATATGTTTTTATTATTTGATATATGAGCATTTCCACGAGAAAGTTAACTATTTTGTCACGTGCGACAGCAATCAATTAAGCTTGTATTTCACAACAATGTTACTCGATTTTTCTTAAAATTTTACTTAATGTAAGGCTGCTGACGGCCTACACATATATATATAAAGAAGTAACAAAAGTTTAGCTTTCTTTGACAAAAAAAAAACAGGCTTATATGTATGTTTGGTGTCGCACGCTACAAAAACTTGACAACTACTGTGGAACAAATAGACCAAAGAAGAATTTTAATTATTCTGATGAGCACTAGGTTAACGCAACAACAAGCTGTGTTCAACGCGCGCTACATACTCGTCATCAACATTCATGTGTTATGGTGTCATCCATTGTTTATGGTGTCAGTTAGAAGAAGTATAATATGAGAATTGTTTTGATACAAACTGTCACAATTCAGTCAGAGAGTTTGAAAAAAAAACTTAAAATTTTTCATTTCTACTTACTAATAGTCATATTTATTGATATCTATTCCTTATTGATAATGCAAAACCTTAAAGATACTCGTAGTTGGGAAATTCTGTGTCCTTCAATTTCCTTCATGAACTCTCATTGAAAGCAGGAAAACTTGTGAATTAAAACTAAATGGAAAAAATTGTTTTTTGTGTTAAGACGTCATCACTTTAATCTAGGAATAACATGTTTAATAATGTTATAGAAATATGTTCTTCTATGGTAAGAAAATAATATCAAATTTCCTTGAGAATGTCTTACCAGAACGATGAGATCATCCAAAGATAATCCACGATATGAGTATAAATTTGAAATGTCTAAACCTGCAGGGGCTTCTGAGAAGGTAATTTTTTTTTCAAGAGAAGTAACACAGGCAATGAATGCCTCTACTTTCATTACTAGGTGTTACCTTCTTTAGGAAAGCGATAGTGATAGAGAAGACAGGTGTTAAAGGAGGAGATGGAGGAAAGCTTCATTCTTTTACAACTCTGCTTTTAGCACGTTTCTTTAATAATGCCGTGTTGCGGCGCCTCTGGTGTCAATGAGGCGTATTAAGTTTGTTGAAACTGTGTCCAGTAGCCATTCTATTGGTTTTTTTACTTCGCCTATAATTATGGTATACAATACCTGCGAAGGAGGGCGCTCAGATGTTACATTAGTATTAGTATCCCTTAAAGCCGGTGTAGTTCAGTTACCAGTGTCTATGCCTTCATCACTTAAATTTTCCTACAACAATTGATACAAATTGTATGGACGCTAATGCACATAAGAAAAATGCGTGGTTTTGTTATTCAATGGCTGTTGGATACCGGGCTCGAACCCAGGACCTTCAGTTTTGTAGTTGCATTTTTTCGTAACACAAAACCAAGGAACAGCCGTAGTCGAGAATTTCTCCATGGTAACGTGCACCAAACAAATGGGAACGTGCACTAAGATCAAATAAATAGAATAAATGCCTAAAAAGACACTCCCCTGGGGGGGAGGGAGAGAATGGTTTACTGTCGAAAATAATCCCCCTCATCGTGTTTGGCGTATTTCAACTACAACCACCATGTTTTTGTAATAGATTAAAGAACACCGAAACATTTTTTCTTTAATCTAAGACCAAAATGTTGAATTCGAAGTCGAAATACCCTAACCTCGATAAGGGGGAAATTCGCCCGTGAAATGCGGTTTTGTTACTTAATTAACATATTTCATTATACATACACACATACATACTCACTTATATCTTCTTGTGGTACATTTCGGTGAACATTTTGTCCACCTGCTCCATTTGGAATAGATGCGCCGATGTTTGGGTATTAAATGCTCCGGCGTTGACCTCTCCTTTGAGGGTGAGAGATTTGAAAAATTACCAGTATCATCATCCACTTGATCCTCATACGAGACATCGCCATATTGCTTGTCACCACCAACACCACCACCACCACCGATATCAATGTCGAAATCTTCATATTGAAATACGTCACCTTCAATAGCCGCAGGATCATCGTATGGTCCTGCCGCACCTTTAAGCTTTTGCCTGGAATTATGTCTATTGTGCCTATGATCTCTTGGTCTCTTCCTTTCCCTCTGTCTAAAGGGACGAAAGTTGTTTGGTGAATGTTTTTTAAATTTTTGACTATGAATAGATGGATCTGATAACTCCACTGACTCGGGCAAGCTTAAATCTCTGAGATCATTTTGCTCCTGTGTGTTTGACCTTACGTCTCCATTTAAATCGTCGTAATCTAAAAAATCCTCAAATTGATTTAATTGAGGCTTCCTTTTATGGTAATGTTTTCTTTTTCTTTTGGCCTTTATGATATAAAAGTCTGTCTCGCCACTACCATCATCATCATCATCATCATCATTGTCATAATGTCTGGTGTCATCTCTGAAATGTGAAGCTGCCTGATAATAATTTTCTTCCTCATCTTGTTCGTCATGTGTATGAATTGTTTTAGGATGATGTTTGTTCAACTCAGTGGGCAGTACAATTTCTGGTGTGGGATGCTGCTCTGGTTCGTGTGGATAATGCTGATGATGAGATTCCGGCTGTGTGATTGCACTTGTTGCTGAAACTGGTGCAGTGGCTGCTGCTGCTGCCGCATTGATTACAATTGTTGGTTGTTGTTGTTGTTGTTGTTGCTGTTGTTGGACTGCATGTGGCGGTAGACTGCTTGACTTTGCTGGCCAAGCGGTATGACATCTACAAAATGTAAAAGGATTATTATGTTAAGACAAATTTTGTCTGCAAGATTTATGGATGTTGCAAACATAATAATGTATGAATGTATGCATTTCAAAACAACACAAATTGTGGGTGGCAAGCAGTGCAGTATTCTTTAACTTTAATTTGGGTCACATTTGAATTAATATGATTTTTATTTATTATGCTTCTTGCACATTCCATGCTATTTAAATTGTGATTTTATTGCTTGATTCAAAAGTGAAGTCCCATTAAGAAGACGAAATCACAGCACTGAAGAGTTGACAGTTGCATCATGCTGCTGTAATTTTAAAATAAGCACTGCAGATTATTGCATCAAATAGAGCAAGAGAAATGTGTTTATAATTTTTTATTTATGCAGATTCGCATTGTGTAGGGAAAATAGTGGAAAAGATTAAGTACGAATAAGTATGGTATTTTAAGATTTCTTTAAAAAGAGTTTATTTTTTAAAGAAAAGTAGCACTCAGGCCATGAGTTCCTACTACTACTACTACTAGCTGTTACCTTATTTTACGAAAGGGATAGTGCTGGAGAAAACAGGTGTTGAAGAAAGAGATAGAGGAAAGATACATTATTTTACAACTCTGCTTTATTCACGTTTTTTATTTTTAAGGCAGTATTGCAGCGCCTCTGGTGTCAATGAGGCTTATTAAATTTGTGAAGCTGTGCTTATTAGCAATTTTATTGGTCAGTTTACTTCGCCGATGATTCTGCTACACAATAAAAACTAATGAGGACAATCTGATGTTATATTAGGTTCAGTGACCAGTGTCTATACCTTTCACCTGAACTTTCCTACAACAACTAACTCAAAGCGAAACTATCGCACATCAGATTTGACTATAGCACTCAAAAAGGGGTAGTAACTATAAAGTTTTTTTTATATCAAAATGGATGATATGTTCGGGCAACATTCTGGGCGCTTCGCCTCTATTACGGTCGCCTTAATCGTTCCACCGAGATGACTATTCGCAGTGTATTGGATAAATTTGAGTCCATGGATTCAGTAAACCATCAACCAACATCCGTACATCAACGAAATGCAATATCTGCCGTAATGATTGCCACTGAGAGTGTGCAGGAGAATGCAAGTCAGTCGATTTTGCATCCTTTACAAGAACAATTTTTAATCTGTCTGCTTTTCGTGGACCAAAATACAAAATTCAACTGACCCAGAAATTGAAGATAAGCGACCATAAAAATGCAATTTAATAGTGTTTTCACACTGACACGGTTTTAATAAAAGTTCTTTTAACGTTAAAACCAAATGTTGAAACCAACTGTTAAACATTATTTTATTAAAACCAGCCTAAAACCATTTCTGAATTGGTCTTAAATAGGTTTTATGCTGCCAAGTTAAAACTACCGGAAATAACTGTTAAGGTTTATACCAGTGAATAAGAACACATACCGATTGAAATATCTTTTAAACGGAAAACATCGAAAATATTTTCGTTGACCTCTGGGAAATGCAAGTAGACGAACAAATAAAAAATAATTTACATTTTAGAGCGCATTGTATAATTTTTGAGTTTTTCATACAAACAAAAACAGCTGTTGTGCAGTTTGTCGAATAAGTTTTATAATAAACAGAAAAAATAATACAGCAAGAAATACATGTACGAGTATTTCAACAGACGATTTATATTATTAAAAAAAATTTATTAGACAGTCTGTTGTTTAAACCCCGAATTTATTAAAGTTGCAATGTTTATGGTTTTAACTTTAAAACCAGTTTTTAACTTAATGTTTGAAAAAAATGGGAGGGATATAACACGTAGTTAAATCTGTTAGATCCACCTAGATTAAGTTTTATACTAATTTTTAAACGAATTTCACGCATTCACAGCATCTTATTTTTGTCATTTGTCAGCTGTTGTATTTTCCCCCCTCAAAATGCACATTCACAATAGCGAACACCTACTTAATCATTCACAACTTTATGAACTAGTTTTCGTAATAACTATTTCAAAATTTTGAAAATTGTTTGCACTTTTCAACCAGTTGATGGTTGCTGTTCATAATAAGCCTGAATAACCCTGAATTTATTAAGCACTTTTACTTAATTTATTTTTAAGAATTTATACTTCTTAAATTTTAAACTTTATTTACATTATTTCTAGTTGCCAGACTGTCATAATAGTATTTTAGATAACTTTTATGCAAGTGGAGAAGGTTGCCATGCATAATACTAATTTTAACTTCGGTTGCGTTGTCAATTGCCAAGGCATTTAAAGTTCCATTGCCATCTTTAATCAAATAAATTTACTGCAGACTTCAAACTCTGTCGTCCATTCCCTAAGAGTTTATTGTCACCTCAATAAAAATATTGACGAGTACTTACCGCCAACATTTACGCTCTTCAATGTGTTTAATGCGACCACATTTTCGTTTTGTCTTGCAATAACGTTCTCTACGTTGTACACACTCCTCCGAACAGGCTGTCCAAGCTGTCCAAGGGGTGTACTGTGGTTGCCATCGATACTGGTGATTGTGTTGATGGTGACGACGCGGCATCCATCTATTATTATGATGATGCAAACGATAATAACGTCGTTGGCTTCTCTGGTCACTAGCATGCTGCTGTTGCGGTGGAATATAATGTTGCCTTCGACTTTTGTGTGCATGATGAAAAGGGTTTGCACTTGAAGAGGTGACTGCAGCCAGTGTGTTTGATGGTGACGGTAAATGAGCTATTGAAGCATTAACTTCCGTTTTTAAATGCTTTTTAGCCAATTGTTGTTGTACATGACTATTCTGTAAAAGTGTGAAAGAAAGAAAGCAAGAAAGAGAGAAATGTTTTTATTTGTTCAAAACTATTGCATATATTTTTTTTAATTTCTTTATTTTAGTTACATGATTTATGAATCACGATTTTTTTTGTGTTTTGCTTGTGTCTATCAAATATACTTATTTGTTTGATATGATACGAGTACGAATAAGTTACAACAATATGTTTACTTTAAGTGGTTTTATTGTGAACTTTTGTATGTTTTATTTATTTTTTGGTTCTCCATCCCATTTCTATCTAGAGTGTCTAGAGTCTAGATGATGTTGTGTTTCTTTTTCTGTTGCCATTTCATTGTCTTGTGGTTTTTTGGCGGTGTCGTAAAGATGTCAATGTTATTTTTAACATGTTAAATATATTTTTATTTCTTATTTCTCTAGTGATTTGTATATATCAAGTCAACTAGTACGAGAGTGATATGATACCTTTAGTCTATGACTTTAATGGATGAATTCTCAGTTATTGTGCACAGTGGTACGATTAGTGGTGGAGTTGCGTGTTTTTTCTGTGCTGAGCAATTTTTTCAGTTCTAACGATTTTTACCACTATTGAAACAAAAAAGTTTATTATTTTTGGTCAAAAATTATATTGATTATTTTTATTTTATATTGGCTTTAGCCATTTTGAGAGATTTATGGGGAATGTATCTTTTTTTTAAGTTTTTTTTCCTCCATAAAATCCTGACTTTAGTTGGAATAGTTTTGGAAAAAAAGAAGACTATAAATTCATTACATCTGCTGTTGAGACACTTCAAATGAAATCGCCCGTTTAAAAGAATTTTGAAACAAATTAACTTTAACACTTAAGTTTCTCATTTAACATTTGTTAACGCACTAATAGCTCAAACTATTATTTTACTTATTCAGTAAAATGTTTTTTTTATTAAAAATACATTGAAATTAATTATTGAGGGATTCAGCTGGATCCTTTACGCATTTTACTTTTGCTAATGTAGATTATCAGCAAATCTTTACCCAAAAATGTCTTAGAACAACTAGAGTTGTTATGTCATACTATACTTTGTCACACTTGTGGTCTTAAACGTGTTTAAGGCAAGTGTTTTAAAAAACTAAATACAACCGTTCACATTATATTTGAAATGTTTCAGGTTGACGTTTTGTCAGTAAATTATTGTATTTGTAAAAAAATTACGAACAAATATGCTTTTTTATTGGTTTATTATGTTTTTGTAAATAATTGAGAATTTTTAAACTAATTTCTTGTTCACCAAATAATTTTTCACGTGTCCTTAATAACAACGCAAAGTTGCCAGAGTTATCAAAAAACGAACTTTAATGCTTCATTTGTGTGTTTAAGGAAGTGTTTAAATCTTAAACACTTCATTTGAGATGTTTAACAAAACAAGTCAATGTATGGTAAAACATCTCAAAATCGTCGTGTTTAAGCTCTTAAACAAGAATGAGTGTGAACATACTATCAAACTTTCATTTAAACAAATGAGACGTTCAAGAAATAAAATAACAAAGTTGCATGCAACAAGAACTCAATAATCAACATGTTTTTTATTTTCTTACTTTACTATTGCTACATTGGCTGACTTTTTTTCAGCTCGAATTGTAGTTGTAAGAAGTATGTAAAGAAAATAAATGTAAAAAACAAACAACAACCATTCAAGAATAGAGTGTTGCCATACTAATATTTTTGAACGGGTGCAGTCAAGTTAAAAATTACTGTTTTTTTAGGAATTGTTACAATTAAAGTTTAAAACATTTGTTTTTGCTAAAAACTATCATGACTCTTTAATTTACTTTGAATTGAGCTTTTTGGATACTTTTTCATAAAATCATGACTTTAGTTTGTAGATTTTTCATCATCTTTATTTTCGACATTTTTAGTTGTTATAAAGTATTTGGACATTTATGTCTATTTTGAGAGTAAAAAAATATTTTGGTGAAAAAAATATAATATTCTCAAATATGCAAGAATTCAAGGATATCTTAACACAATTTGTAAAAATTTATTTTTACATTGTAATTAATTTTTTTATAGTTTAAAAATTTTCTTCTTCATATAAATTAATTGCACGCACTGTGCCTCTAACTCATATTACATTGTGTTGTTTTAGTGTTTTTGTTTTTTTTATCATGAAAAACATAAATCTTTATATAGATTGTGGCTGTTGCAGAGATCTTCAAGTGCTAATGAACTTTTTCCGCTTTAGCGTTGAACTTTATATTTTACCGCTTGTTTTATTCTCCCATTTGACTTTGACTCTAGTGTTTCGTTATAAATTTTTGAACAAAAGAAAATAAATTGTAATTAAATAAACTATTGAACTTGTTGGGAAATTATTGCAAATAAAAAAATTCACAATAGCCCAATTATTCACAATCTTGTGCAAATGTTCTTGAATCGTTGCAAGTCCATTTTGCACCTGCTGCGATGCAAGATCATTTGCACAATATTGTGAATTGTTTTATTCGTTTTGATTTTCCTTTTTTTATATTTTCTTACCCCCATATTCATAGAAAAATAAAATTAATTTGAAATCCGTTTTAAGAAAATTTTGTATGAAAAATTTTAAATAAAAAAAATTTCAAATTCGTTTTAAATTTGATGAATATGGGGGTAAGTATTCAAACTTATAACTGCCGTATTCAGAAAAAAATACGTTTAGTTTACAAAAGGTTTACACAACAAATTTTTGTATAGAAATTGGTTTAGAAATATTTTTGGAAAAAGATGTACGTAGATCTGTATGAGTGCATGTGTATTACTTTTATGATTTGTTAAGAGTTTAGCTAAAAGTTTTATGACAATTGAAATATTTTAAGCATTTTTTTTTATTTTTTATGTTTATATTTTTTAGAACATGTGTAAATACTTTTGAAGATTTTTTACTTTGCATATTAGCTTTAGGATTTGTTTCTAGTGATTCTATTTTTTATTTATGAGGTGTGAGCATACTGTTTGAGTACACTACAGAATCTGGCACTATTGGATTTATCAAAGTTTTAATATCAAATGGAATTTTTTCACTTAAAAAGTTCTATAAGTATACACTGTTATTTGGTGTCAATCATAATCGCTTTTCGTTTCACTTCCCTATAAAATCATATAGGGCCTGGACCCACAATATCGACAACCTTCGACTTGTCGCACACTTACATTTAAAACAACAACATTATATTAAAATTTGTTTTTGTTTTGAATGTAAATGTGCGACAATTCAAACGTTGTCGACATCGTCGGTTTGGCCCTTATTTTATTATCGCAGCTACTTGCAGATACTTTTCTTCATTCTCCCGAAATTCGGTAGCAGAATAAGCATAATGCTGAGTACACATCTAGCATTTCTTTTGTTGTCATTTTCAAATTTCCCATTAATTTTTTTATATGGAAAACAATGCCACTAAACAAAAAAACTCGGAAATGACAAACGTTGTCACCACTATACACTATTACGATGCAGTACAGTGGAACTTCATTACAACGAATTTTTCTCCATAATGAAACTAAGGGCATGTATGTACTTGTGAATATTTGGATATTGCAACTCTTCGAAAAAAGCTTTTTCTACAGAATACTTGAATTCATGAATGTTGGGATTGGCACTAACATTTTTAAAAAATATTTCTTAATTTACAGAAAAATAGCATAGAGCGAGCATTCAGCTATCGTTTACAGCTGATGTTGCAGTTCATGCATAAATATTTTTATTTTTTTTTTTCGCTTATGTCTCTGTCATCTGTTTATAATTTTAGTTCAAGTAATAACAAAAAAAACGTGTGCTTAGAAATCTATTTTTATTTATGTACATATGTATTTATTTTGTTTTTAATTTGCAAACAACATGCTGGTCGGAGATGATTCCCATTTTGGCACTACATTTGACTTTGTTGTATTTTAATATGAATTTTTTTTTGTTGTGCAGTTGTGGCACAGGCGCGCAACATTTTGAAATATAAATCATTAGTTCATTTTCTTTCTTCGAAATAACTGGAGCATCTTCTTGTTAATTTGAACATTCAGAAAATGCCTTTTATAATTTGAGGGTTTAGTTAGAATTTTAAAGTTTTATTGCTGATATGAGTTTAAATTAAATTTATTTATATCAATGCTGTGTGTAATTTAATTTGTTCCTTAAATCAGATATGCTTGTAAAATTAAGAAATTCGAGTTGTATTGTTAAAACTATTTTAAAGCTTACTAGCATACGAGTACTACCCGCTTCTTATCTTTTAACAAATTATATATGTATTATCCTGTTTCGGCATTTTTAGGGTTCCGTATACCAATGATGAAATGGAACCCTATCGTTTTCGCTACGCCAGTGTTGCCAAAACGGCGGTTTTCCCGCTATATATGACTGTATTTTGTTGTCATTAGCGGCAAGTCTATTTAAAAAACCACCAGCGGGAATTTTAGCGGAAGAATTTCTTAGTTGACGGATTTTCAGCGTTTTTCTAAAACTTATAAAGAAAGATATTGAATCAAAATACAGTATTTTTAACTCAGCTATGCGACACGTATCCTGGTATTTATGTTGAGTTTTTTTCCATATTAACACGCACAGCGAAGAGAAGCTAAAGTCACTTTTTTTGCAAATAAATAATTTTCATATTGTGATCGTGTAGCATAATCTGAAACTTTAAGAGGTTGAAAATAAAAACACATATGTATGTATATACATAAATACGAGTATAAAAGTGAAGAAATCTCAAGTTTAGTGAATAAAATTTAAATCGAGATTAAAATTGTATTACAATCGAATGTAATCATTCTTTTCGTATTAAAAAAAATTGTAAAAAAATCTTTAGACAAACCAAAAACAAACCGAAAACTGGATGATTGGACGAGTGAGTATGAGGAAAACATAATATCAACCAAAATCTCTCAAAACAATAACCTTTTCTGAATAATTTGTTTTTGCTTAGAGACTTTTTTTGTTGAAATGTTCCTTCGAAATTAAACTTCAAGCCAATGAGAATTGTGCCACAGAGTTTATTTTATCAACACTATTTTTTAATTTCAGATAGTCAGAAAATTAGGAAATTTTAACAATGTTTCACAAATACTTCAAGCAAAACGGCAAGACATTATTCCATACGTGTAGAATAATTAGGGTCTATCGCAGAAAATGTTGAAAAGATATTTAATCAGCTTAAACATTATTATTAATAGATGGAATAGTCCCTTGGATCCTAATTTTTCCTGGTTCGATGTTCGGGTATGGAGACTCTGCAGGAAATAAAATACCTACTTAAAAAGTAGGCTGAGTTTTGCTTACAAATATTGGGGAAATATGAGATTCCGACATACATATATATATGTATATGTATACATATTTTATAAAATGTATCTTATTCTCTTTTTTTTACCAATAAACCATAAAAAAGACATATGTTGGTTATAAAAAATTCAGCGGTTATATTAGCGTTTATTTTTATTTAGCTGACGGTTTTTAGCGGGTTTTCAGAGGCTATATGGTGGGAAATGCCTACAACATTTTGGCAACACTGCGCTACGCTGTCCGTCTGTCCGTCTCAAGGTATTTTCTCAGGTAAGAGCTACGGACCTGTAATTTAGACAGAGTATGTAGAAACTTGGCCGCTACAACAATAAACAGATGAGAGTTAAAAATTAAAGGGTGTTCCAAAACGAGCACCGAAAATGTTAAAATTCCATGTAATATATTTACATACAATTGTATGTACATAATTATATTGGCACTTGAAATTTGTAAAATTAGTATATTTTTATACAGACTACAATAATTAACACTAAAATTAAAAAAAAATAAATTAAAGGGTGTTCTATCAGTTAATGCAATTTTGACTATGTAATTTTGACAACTTGCTATACCTTGGAAACCGTAAGAAATTTCCAAAAACGTTAAAACTAAAAAATCCCATAATTATAAAATCGCCAAACAAAAAAAAAACGCCAAAAATTTAAAATAAATTCAGTGAAGTGCGACTTTGACCCGCGCACGAAGGGTTCCGTACGGGCACGAGAAATGTAATTCAATACGAACAATATAAACTATAGCCGTGGCATTTTTTTTCGTTTTTGGGTTTTTTCGGGTTTAAGCGTTTTTTTTAGTTTGATTGGTTGGTTTGATTGGTTGGTTTTTTGAATTTATTGGCGCTGAGTTTTGGCACTTTTTTCACGTTTCGGCGATTTTTTTTTTTGGTTTTTGAAGTTTTTTTAATTTTGGCAATTTTTATTATTTTGGCGTTTTTTTTTTTATTTTGGCGATTTTTTTATTTTGGCGATTTTTTTTTTAATTTTGGTGATTTTCTTCATTGTGGCGATTTTTTTTTCACATAAACAATTATTTTGGTTTTGGTGCATTCTTCGCGTTTTGGCGATTTTTTTTCGGTTTTTGGCGTTTATTTCATTTAAATGATTTTTTCGAATTTGGCGATTTATTTTAGTGCTAGAATTTTTTTTCGATCTGGCGATTTTTTTGGAGTTTTTGGCGATTTTTTCAGGTTTTGGCGATTTTTTTCGGTTTGGCGATTTTATAATTTTCGGATTTTTTTACCGTTTTACCGTTTTTGAAAATTTCAAGAGTTTACCTCTTAGGGTCTCCAAGATATAGCAAATTGCCAAAATTACATAGTCAAAATTGCATTAACTGATGGACCACCCTTTAATTAAATTTTTTTAATATTTTAATGTTTATTGTTGTAGTCTATATAAAAATACACTAATTTTACAAATTTCAAGTGTCAATATACATACATATGTACATACAATTGTATGTATATTACATGAGATTTTAAAATTTTTCGTCGCTTGTTTTGGAGCACCCTTTAATTTCTAATTCTCATGTATTTTTTGTTGTAGTGGCCAAGGTTCTACATACTCTGTCCAAATTTCAGGTCCGTAGCTCTTACGGTTCCTGAGAAAATACTGTTTGACGGACAGACGGACAGCGTAGCGAAAACAATAGGGTTCCTTTTATCACCTTTGGTCTACGGAACCCTAAAAAAATCGTCAAAACGCAAAAACCACCAAAATAAAAAAAATTTAACACTAAAATAAATCGCGAAATTCGAAAAAATCGCCAAGTGAAAAAAAACTCCAAAAACCGAATAATATCGCCAAAACGAGAAAAAAGTGGCAAAACTAAAAATAGCGCCAAAACTTAAAAAAAAATCGCCAAAACGAAAATAACCTCCAACATTTAAAAAAAATCTAACACTAAAATAAATCGCCAAATTCGAAAAAAATCGTCAACATAAAAAAACGCCAAAAAAAAATCGCCAAAACGCAAAAGGCGGCAAAACTTAAAAAAAATTTTATATGAAAAAAATCGCCAAAATGAAAAACGCCCAAAACCGAAAAAATCGCCAAAACGAGAAAAAAGTGGCAAAACTAAAAATAGCGCCAAAACTTAAAAAAAAATCGCCAAAAACCGAAAAAAACGCAATAAACGCCAAACTTAAAAAAAAACGCTCAAAACAGAAAAAACCTTAAAACGAAAAAAATGCCAAAACTATATTTTATATACGCTAAAGTTCGTATTGAATTACATAGCTAGTGTCCGTACGGAGCCCCTCGCGCGCGGGTCACAGTCGCACTTTACCGAATTTGTTAAGAAATAATAGGGTTACCATTCTTTGCTCATATTAAGGGCCAATTTCACCAACTCTATTTAAATATCAATTCATATATAAATGTCGATTTTCATTCATTTTTGTATGGAAAAATTACTTTTAAATATGAATTGATATTTAAATAAGTTGGTGAAATTGGCCCTAAGAACTTTAGTTAAACAATACACTGTGAATATGAAGTATTAGTCAAACAATAGTTAAGATTTTAGCTGACTAATAATTAACTAACTGTAAATTTAATTTTTTTGTTAACTTTAATGTATTTTTCTCCAATCGTTCTTAGCGATTTATTTTTTTATACCAAAAGTGGGAAAATATATGAATATTTAAAACATATGCGAATAAAATTTAACGAACAAGCCAACATTAAAAAAAAGTATTGATCTGTAAGATTTTTTTTAAACTTCTTTAAACAACTCCATTTATGATGACTAACACCAATCTTTGTTTATTTTTTTCATCCTAAATTTCAATTCAATTCAATTTCAATCAATTGAGATTTTTCCTTCCAAAAATAGAGTTTCAATGCAAAATGACGTAGTCTTGCTTGCAATTTGTTTGTGCTGACTAATTTGTAAGTTATTTGACTTCAATTACTGTCGCATTAGACTTAATTAGTTTAAACAAAAATCAAAACAAATCATGTTATCTAATCAGCTGTAAACAACCTTCGAATCGAACGAAGGCAATTATTTCCGCATCATTTCATGAGAATTTCAATTATTTCAAGTTCAATTACACGAAGACTACGAAAAGTAAATTAATTTTTTTCTTTGTTTTTGTTAAAACAAATACTTGATTGTTTATTATAAATGTTTTGAAAAGTGAAAATGCCAAAAATTTTGACACAACAAGTTCGTAAATGATGACAGTTTGGGTGACGTTATTTTTATATTTGTGTATTTTTATTTTATTTTAAATTCCTTGTTTGTGTTGTGTGTGTGTGTGCGAACAAACATATGCTGCATTTAAATATTGTAATTGTTTTGTTGTTGAGACATGTGTCACAAATTTTAATGATTTCTTTTTGAAACTTTTTCCATTTTGGCAAAAAAAAAGAACACAATAACGCGGACTGGACCATAGAAAGACCACCAACATGTTAATAATGATATTTTTTTTCTTTAAGTGCCTTTATGTTTGGGAGCAAAACAAGCGGCGGCTCATATGGATTTTTCATAAAAAGTTGAGATTACTGACAAGACAAAATTTAGTGCATGTAATTATTTAAGGATCGCTTAGGAAATAACGAAATGCTTCCCTTATAGTTCGATACCTCGAAGTATTGTTGTTATTATTAATTGCTTTTAAGCAGGAATTGCGGAATTTGTTAGTTGGTTTCACCAGGGCCGAGCTGAAGGCAACTTGACTGGTCACATTCTGCGGATAGTGAATGGGCTTTAAATATAAAGGTTAGCAACGAATAATTGCTTTTGAAAAAATAAGTATTCCGGGAAATCAGCGGGTGTAAGAAGTTTATGCTCCACTGTTAAGGGACGAGAGGGTGACACTCTTAAAAAAGCACTTCCAAACACATATTTCATCCAGCGTCTGTCTCGGATAGAAAGGCCTCAGAAGCAATGCCGCACCTCTTTAGCTGTATATAGAATGTCAGCCCCATCAGGAGGCTATGTATGGGCTTTGGGCTAACAACCTATTATTCCAGAAAAAGTTCTTGCTATCTACTGCCTCGCAGTATACAAGTTTTTAAAATCTAGCAAAAACACAACTGTCTATCAGAGAATGATAAAAGTATCGTTTTAAGTACTCTTTGAGTATTGGTCCTATAAAACACACTCATATACAAACACACGAATTAATATTAAACCGAATATGTATAACTATAACTATCCAATAACTATGTCTATACACGTTTTTTAAATTACACAGTCCAAACAACTATAACTAAAATTTATAGACAGTATGAGCTACAATCATACGGCATGAGTATAAAAATACTCTGACTATTAATCGGCTACACCTGCGTATACACAGGGCTATTTTATTTACACATACACATAAGGAAAATTTTAAAACAGCCAAAACATACATACATTGATGCAACTAAATGTATGCATACGGTGACGACTTATGAATAAATATCCCGAGTATCATGAGTGTGTAAAAGGTGATTTTTTTAGCAAAATTCTTTTCGGCAACACTGTGATTGGCAATTCAGCTGTTTTCGTGTATCATGTTGCTGGTAAACATGTTCAGTTTGTTCTATAATTTAACCCTGAATTAACTTACAAATGAACAACGCTTGCAGATTATTAAATTTTATTATCAAAATTTAATTACATCCGTGCATTTTGTTCATTTTACGGTCAGTTTGGGCGACCTTCTGAGGCGGCTATTCGGAATCTTGTGAATAAATTTCGCACCGAATTTAAATTTTTCAACATGAAATCAACAACACGCATACTTTGAGGGCGCACATAAGAAAATATCGCAGCTGTATCCGCCAGTGTTGTTGTTGCACAGCAATTTGGCCTCTGTTACTTTTTTTTTGCTGCCCAAAATGGAAGAGCTGGAGGCTTATTCTGTATTGCGATGCGAAAGTCAATGCGACTCGAAAATACACAAATGCGAACAATTGCTGTTCTATGTTACGATGTTTGCAAAGCTCTTTTTTATTCGCATTTAAAATTCAAAAAAGTTGCTATTCTGTAATGCGAAAATATTTATAAAAAAAATATTTTACTATATAAATTAAAGTTGATATATGTATTTTACAATCAAAACTACAAAAAAAAATTAATTAACTTTAAATTTGACGTTTATCTGTTATTTTTGACGACTGCTGACCCGGTTTGAAATAAAATTCGAATGCGATTACGAAATTCTTATAGAATACCAAGTTTCTTTCGCATCTTATTTCATTTGAGCATCGCATTGACTTTCGCATCGCAATACAGAATGAACCTCCTGGACTTGGCTGTCATATGGTTTCAGCAAGACGTTGCCACATGCCACACATTACGCGAAACAATGGTAAAATTCAGCGGAGAGTTCGGTGAACAGTTTATTTCACGTTTGTTGTCGGTCAATTGGCCGCCTAGATCCTGCGATTTAACGCCTTTAGATTATTTTTTGTGGGGCTATTTCAAGGCTCGTGTCTATAGGGACAAGCACGCAACGGCAAGAATTTATTCGTGAGATAACGGCCGATATGTTGAAGAAACTATGCCAAACACACAACATTTCAGATATATTCGCGTTCAAAATTTAAATGAAATCATCTTTAAACATTTAACTATATAGGTCGATCTACCGAGTCAAATAAAGATGTCATAAATTTCTTTAAATTTTAATTAAATAAAATTTTTAATTTAAATAAAAAATATCTTAAAAAATCATCCCTTATATTGTCCGAATAAATATCCATAGTCTGTGTACAAGCATAATACGGCTATAAGTATGACGGAGAACCAATACGTTTGATATGCATGTACCTTTTTATTTATAGTTATAGCATATTTTAGTTTCTGGCATAAACGAAGTAGAGATGCTCTTGTTTTTGGAATCGGCTATAGTCATCGTTGCTTGAGAGAAAATATCGGCACTGTTCTGTTAACCGAACCCGAGTAAATTTCTCGTTTTCAAAAAATTATTAATGGTCCTGCAGAGGTGTTTAAAATCATACACGATTATTTTCTTTCAGATATGATAATTGGGAATCTATATAATAAACAAATTAAAAAAAATCGAAAAAATTATTTCTATTGTCGGAGTTAGTTTTTTTTAAATCGTGCGATTTCAAATCGATCGTTTTGTAGAAAAGTGCCGTATGTAAGCGTACGAATTGTTTGCACTACAACTATGATTATAAGCAGTTACTAAAATTAATTACAGTTGAATCCGCTTTAGCGCAACACGCTTTACTGAAAACAATCGGATTACTGAAAGCGATACCCCGCACTGATTTTAAACGCAGCTAGTCTTATTCACTTCGCTTTAGCGAAACATCGCTAAATTTTAGAGGAAAAATCGGATAACTGAAAAACAAAAATGGGGGTTTCGTTATTTGCAGTAAAGCGTAGTCGACTGTACTTATTGGCATATACATTTTTTGCGCACTCCTTGTCATTGTCTGGTGTGTTTATGCAGTTTATTTTCTAATGTAAACATATCTAATTTTGATCGTGTTCACTTTTCTTTCATTCCCTTCGACCCCACTGTGCGCCGCACATCTTACATTTATGTTTCCGTTAAAAGAAAAATATTGTACAGACAGTTGAAATCTTTATTCCATAAATTGTTCTAAAGATTAGCAAAATTATACTTTTGGCGTAAGAAAAAGAAATACAAAACTACAAACTGCATTTGCTGGAGACAAATTTAAAATAAAATTAATGTCTGAATGCAGCAGAACATGTTGAAGGCAAAAATGAGGCAAGAGGAAAAATTCATTAGTAACCGAACGAAAGGCAGACAGTAGAAGTTTAAAACGATTTAATGCATCATGTAGCAAAGTTTGATTTCTTTTTTTTGTACTTTATTTTGGTTTTACAAAATTACAAATGTGTATGTTTTGAAACAATAACTTTGAGTTTTGAAGTGGTGGAAATAGTATTTATTTCATGTCTATTTTTTACTTAAACTGCAATTATAAACATTACATATACGAGTACATGAGTATATTGACACTATGATGATCACTTTGTTTATACGAGAAGTTACAGGAGTTTATTTTTTATTAGTTGTTATTTGTTTTAATAATGAGCATTTTTTACAACATCATAAAGTTAATTAGTTCTTAGAATGAAACTAATTTCTAAATATTTTCATTACAATAATAAATAATTAAAAATAATTTTTGTTTAAGGGATTTATTTGTTCCCAAAAAATAAATTTATTTAACTTACCTGAGTTAATTTGAATATTTGCATAAAAGCCAATAACTTCAATAAAAGCTGCCAGTTCATGTTATAATACTGTCTGATTGACGCCTGACAATCAATTTTTAAATAATTAACTTTATATAATGTTTTTTTATTAAAAATATCCAGTCGCCAGCCATAACAAAATCGTTCCAATTAAAAGAGACAGATCTGGAAAAGTATTTAAATAGAAGTAAATAAATTAAAATGAGCACAAAATGACGGTATAAAAATATTTGGAGTCGCACACATATTTATAATATTTAGTTTTTCGTGGACAATAATTAACAACTACCCAGCTGGAAAAGTAGGCATTAATTACATAAATAATGGGAGAAATAATGTATTGTTTTCCAAAGCAAGACAACGAGAAACGAGAGGGTAATTTGATCAAACACAATAATTACACATTAATTACCATGTTCATTACCACATCTACAGAAGAAAAATGTTTAGTTTTTTGTAATAAAATAATTTATTACTTTTCTAGGACATGTTCTGTGTTAACACCCAGTGAAAAAAAATGGAAGTCATTCTAGTGGAACTACATTTTCACTGCTTCCAAAAAATCGATATTTTTAATTTGCCGAGAGTGAGCTAAAAACCATATAGAAGCTTGTTTTAGTCATACAAAACCTTGTAACTCCTCCATATTGTTAGAAAATACTCACCAGAATTTAAAAAAAATAATTTCTTTTAAGGAAATTTATGAACTAATTTTAGTCTAAAATTTAAAAGTTATTTGCTTAAACTTATATGAAAAAACAGTTTCGGGTTTAAATTCGTATAAAAAGAAACGAATTGTTAAAATAGGTAACTATTTACAAATTTTCCTAGATGAAAATATTATCATAGAACACAAAAGAGGTAATTTTTCTTAATATCGCTTCCAATTCAGTGACCAGGCATCGAAAAAGAGAACTTCTTTCAATGACAACCCTATGTAAAAATCATTAGATCCGATCGAAATTTTCACTACTTCCAGATCGCAAACTCTACATTTTCATGACTTTTTTGGAGTCTCTTTTTTTGCTGGGCAGTACCCAGTAAAAAAAGAGACTCCAAAAAAGTCATGAAAATGTAGAGTTTACGATGCGGAAGTAGTGCAAATTTCGATCCGATCTAATGATTTTTACATAGGGTTGTCATTGCAAGAAGTTCTCTTTTTCGATGCCTGGTCACTGAATTGGAAGCGATATTATATTTTTGTGTTCTATGATAATATTTTCATCTAGGAAAAAGGGTAAATAGTTGGCTTTTTTAACAATTCGTTTCTTTTTATACGAATTTAAGCCCGAAACAGTGTTTTCATGTAAATTTAAGCAAATAACTTTTAAATTTTAGACTAAAAATAATTCATAAATTTCTTTAAAAAAATAAATTTTTTTTAAATTCTGGTGAGTATTTTCTAACACTATGGAGGAGTTACGAGGTTTTGTGTGACTAAAATAAGCTTCTACATGGCTTTTTGCTCACTCTCGGCAAATTAAAAATATCGATTTTTTGGAAGCAATGAAAATGTACTTCCGCTAGAATGACTTCCATTTTTTTTCACTGGGTAATGAACTCTGGAATGAAAAATCATACATGCCATGAATAGTGAAGGATTCATTACCTTTTCCCACTGGTTACTTTACCCAGCGTTGTTTGCAAGCCTAAGAAACTTTTAAATCTGTCTATATTGGTCGACTACTTTCGATAACTACTACAGACATGTTATTTTTATGGAACTTCTTTATGAATCCAGCAAAAAGAGAGACTCCAAAAAAGTCATGAAAATGTAGAGTTTGCGATCTGGAAGTAGTGAAAATTTCGATCCGATCTAATGATTTTTACATAGGGTTGACATTGCAAGAAGTTCTCTTTTTCGATGCCTGGTCACTAAATTAGAAGCGATATTAGGAAAAATTCCCTTTTTTGTGTTCTATGATAATAGGAAAAATTTTAAATAGTTACCTATTTTAACAATTCGTTTCTTTTTAAACGAATTTAAGCCCGAAACAGTGTTATCATGTAAATTTAATCAAATAACTTTTAAATTTTAGACTAAAATTAGTTCATAAATTTCTTTAAAAAAATAAATTTTTTTTAACTCTTGTGAATATTTTGTAACACTATGGAGGAGTTACAAGGTTTTGTATGACTAAAATAAGCTTCTAAATGGTTTTTTGCTCACTCTCGGCAAATTAAAAATATCGATTTTTTGGAAGCAATGAAAATGTAGTTCCACTAGAATGACTTCCATTTTTTTCACTGGGAAGTAGCTACTATTATGTTATTATAAAATGTACTATTTCATTACATTTTTTTAAAGAATGTACATTTTGGAAAATGTAAAAAAGTACCTCTTGTAAAAAGTATCTTGTCTCAAAAAGTAACTTTTGTAATATGTACCTTCTACAAAATGTAAAAAAGTATATTTTCTAAAAAAGTTCTTTTTACAAAAATGTAAAAAAGTACCTTTTGTAAACAGTATCTTGTATAAAAAGTACTTTTTGTAATATGTATCTTTTACAAATTGTAAAAAAGTATCGTTCCTAAAAAAGTTCCCTTTACAAAATGTCAAAAAGTAAGTTTCGTAAAAAGTATCTTGTCTAAAAAGTACCTTTTAAATATGTAAAAAAGTATCTTTTTCTAAAAACTTCCTTTTACAAAATGCCAAAAAGTATCTTTCGCACAAAGATGCTTTTGTAAAAAAGTTACTTTGTATAAAAGAACTTTTTTGAAATGTATATTTTCTAAGAAAGTACCTTTTAGGAAATGTAAGTATGTACCATTTATAAATGGTTAAAAATTTTTGAAAAAGATCTATTGTAAAAAGTTGCTTTTGTAAAAAAGAAATTTTGTAAAAAGAACCTTTTGTAAAAATACCTTTTGTATCTACGTTTTGTTAAAAGTATCTACATTTTGTAAAAAGTACCTTTTGTAAAAAAGGACCTTTTGTATAAAAGCACCTTTTTGTAAGCAAATGTCTTTTGTAGAAAAGTACCTCTTGTAAAAAATTACTTTTTGTAAAATTTACTTTTTGTAAAAAAGTACATTTTGTAATAAAGTACCTCTGCTAAAAAAGGACGTTTTGTAAAAAAGGACCTTTTGTATAAAAGCACGTTTTGTATTTGTTTACAAAAGGTTTGTTAAAAAATTAATTTATTAGAAAAGTACGTTTGTAAAAAAGTACCTTTTGTAAAATTTACCTTGTATGAAAAGTACCTTTTGTAAAAAATTCCCTTTTGCAAGGAAGTACCATTTGTAAAAAATTTAATTTTCCAAAGAAGCACGTTTTGCAAGAAAAAAGTGCCTTGAAAGAAGTTCATACATTTCCTGTAACTCTTACTTGATAGATTTAGTCACAGTAGTGATATTGAGTAGTGATCAATCACAGTGATTAAGTAACAGTAATGGAAAACTCGCTTATCATAAATTATTATGTAAATACATTTCAGCAATATACTTTTCTGACAGTAATTAATTATTTTTTCAAAAAATATTAAGAATATCTGTTTCTTTTTAATTTTAAAATATTTTTTTATCTTTTAATCACAAAACGCACTTTTTCCTAAATAATTTTATCAAATTTATTTGTGTATTTTGAATTACAAGAAAAAGCGCAAATTGCAGATTTCAATTTGTTTCAGTCCTTTGATGTTGATAATTATTAAAAAAAATGGAAGTGCACAGCAAATTTACGTTAATTTTAGTACTTTGATATGTGAACAATTTTAACTTAAACATTATTTTAATGTTTGTTTGAGCAGACAAAAAATATAAACATACATATGTGTGTATGCCTGAGTATATATAATAGTGGCAGATTGAATAAACCATTTATCATCTGTATTTAATAATACTGCAAGTAGAGCACACGTTCGTTCACCCACTTGGGAGATTTTTAAGGCATGTTGCAAGTAAATTTAATTTTACATTAGAAACTGAAAGTAAGTTTTATCGCTATATTTTTTTTAATACAATATGTGTATTTAGGCTGTGCATATAAATTTAGGCATCGTGTTTTTGCATTTCATTACATCATGCTTAAGGAATTGTTCAGTAGATTTTAACTCAAGCTTTGTTGAATAAGCTAAAAAATTTTATACGTTTATAGTTATACTATAAGATCCACACTCATAGTCTATAGTTAACTAACCAATTTCATCGGTTAAACTACCTTAATTAGTTAACTAATGAGTGTGAATTTGAGCCTTAAATGAGCAAAATTAAAATGGTTGCGAAAATCGAATAAATATGCTTGTTTTGTAAAGAATTTTGCTTGAGGCGTATACAGTTATTATGTTTGTATGTGTGATTCTCAATAACATATAAAGACTCTTACCATAAACATATAAAGTTTGTTGTAGCTTTTTGTTCTTGAAGTCTACTGCAGTGTTCTTTAGGCAGGATCGAAATGCTTAACCAACAAATCAAGCAAAAATTCAATAGCAAATTAGTTTTAGTTAGTTTCTGTTCGAACTTATTTTTAATTCTTTATCTAAATTTGTATTTTGAGGAAACCAAATTACATGTGATCATTTTTAAATACATAAATAAATTTTTCACTTTAAAATTAATTTTCTATTATTTAGACCACTTGCAATATAAAATTGTTTTCTTAAGATAAAATAAATGAAGAAAATATTAAACTTTTCAAATATTGAAAATTTTTCTATTTATTCTGTCTGTGCCAGCCAGCACAAGTATTCGTAGTATTTTATTTTTTATTATTTTTATCTCAAAGTTAATGAATGAAAAAGGAAGCTAAAATAAAATAGATTGAAAATAATTGAAAACACACAATTGCGTCAAATTGAATGAATAATTTTTGAAAATATGAATTTTTCATAAATAAATTGGCTTCCTTTCAGTGAAAACTATTTTCAATATTGAGACATGCAACAAGCAGGCAGGCGGCAGTTTAACTAGAAGTACTCGTACTCGTATTTAAAAATGACTTGAAAACATTATTATTCAAGTACTTTTTTCGTCTTCCTAAATTTATAAATGTTTTTTATCGTTATCTGAAACGCAAAATGCCCTAACTAACATTTTCATAATTAAAAAAAAATCAAAAAAAACATGGTAAAATTAAAAGTTTTGCAGTGTAAAAAACTAAATAAAATCGCTTTTATTGTTCACAAGGATTGGGTATTTTTTTTAGCAAAAAAATACTAGGAATATTTAAAAAACCCGTTATGAATTTTTTGTTGCTAGATAAGGCGTTTTACGTTTTAGGTAGCGTTATTCACTTTTGAAAATTTCTGATCAAAAATATTCTTTCTCTTTGCCACAAGTTGTAGAAACGTGTGCTGATTTCAAAAAATTTCTTTGAAAAGGAAAAAACAAACTTTTAAATACAAAAATAATTAACGCGTTAGTTTTAGTTTTTTTTTTAATTTTATTTTATATCATACATAGTGGCGGTACATGATGTGCCTGCCACCCTTTTTGTCTAGGTGGGTGCTGTTTCTGTTTCGCTTCTTTCCTTTCAGAACATCAAATTCTAAATATGAAATTTATATTTGAATTCATATTTATGCTGAAGTTTTTATTTAGTTCATGCTTAATTCGTTTTTTAGATTTTAATTTTAGTTTTAGCTTGTGCTTCAAATTGTTGCAATAATAAGGAACAAATTACTCGAGCAGCTGTAATAATTGGTATACAATTTCCTCATTACAATCAATTAATATTTTTGTGATTTTCCCCTTCAATTTGCATGTACATACATACTTGTAGTTAATGTAAGAAGATGTTTTCTAAGAAGAATTTGAATTGTATGTTATCGTAAAGGACTTGAAAAATACATTTTGAATAGGCTTTCTGCGTGGATATTATAAAGTAATTTTTGTGTGTGTGTTAGATCAACTCAATTGCTTAAGAGACTGTTAAAGTTATTTTTACAATTCCATGAAATTATCGTGAGCAATATTCACTCATTACAAAAGTCGTAAAGTATCCCTGCTAGAAATTTGCTATGTAATACCACCACCGTGATATTAGTGTTAGGGTAAGCGGTATAGGAGGGCATATATAAAATTTCTAATGCAAAAACTTTTCTGAAAAAAAATCGGCAATATGTAGAAAGTTAAAAGTAAGGAAAGTAATAATAAAATAAAAATATAATAAAATATTGGGTAAAGTGAATACAAAAATCATTTGCTTTTTACTTAAAAATTTGTTAAAAAAAACAAATACATATTCTAGGGTTTAAAACAAATTTTTAAGTATAAAGCAAATTTTTTTTTATTCACTTTACCCATTGTGTAATTTTTGGGCGAACGCTGTATTAGTTTTTTATTCATCATCGGCAACACTAGTATATTCGCCGAATAATGTGGCTATTGTGAATTTCATTCAAAATAGTATACATATTTTTTTATCAGCCGAGACTACGATAGGAATGAGAATTTGTAAATTTATTTATGGTAGTTAATTTAAAATAATAGGTTTGTTCATTTAATAAAAATTGTTACGAATTTGTAAAATGTTTTACTGGAAAGTGTTAATTAACTCAAAAAGTTTTCAAGAAGATAGAAAAATCGAGAGACAAAAAATTCTTTGAAATTATTGCTAGTAAAATTTTTTAGTTGCAACAATTACCAAACCACCTGTTTATTGTGTGTTTTGTTTTCAAATTAATTATTTCAAAAATACCTTAAAAACTCAACAATATGAATTTCTTTATTAAAAAACATTTATATGTATATAAAAATAAAGCATATTTTCTTAATTTGTTGTTTCTCTTTCATTAAACCTAATAAATTCAATTTTATTGTCGCGAAAGTTTGTTTGATTATCATATCTGATCAGAGATGGAAAATTGGTTTTTTGTAATTATTAATAGAAAAGAATTAAAAAATAATGAAAATTGCATACAAATAGTAAATAATACTTAAAACTGTGTAAAGTAAAAAATAATATACAAAAGAAAACAAACAAGATTATCCAAGATACATTAGAAAAAGTAAAATTGTATCATGATTGCCATCTATGGGTTTCTGGTAAGTTTTTACAAGTAATTAAAATTAACTAAGTTGCTAATCTCTGCGGGGAAAGTCAATGAATATTTTCATGACAGATGAATAATATTTGTTAGAAAATACGATGCTTAACTAAAATTTAGATGTGTAAAATTTGGATAGTAATCTCACAAAATATATCGTAAGTGCCCTGGAGACGATCAAATAAAGTCATCAATCACGCAGTTCCGTGCGTCTAGTAGTGTTTATCGGCTACAACTACGCGTTATCAGAGCGTTTGTTTTATTTGAAGGGTGAGTAGACGGTAAAGTCGCCAACGGTGACTGAAAAAAATGTCATGTAGAGCCATAACCGTCAAAAAAGCTTATCCGATACATTTTTTGGACCCCGTTGGACGATAGCGAAATTCGAAAAGGTTCCAAAATTATGTCGCTTAAATTATTATTTACATCAGTTACTTATATATATTGTTTTTAGCAGTTCGCCACTTCAAATCAAAGTGCATTATCACTGTTAAAATGGCTAAAAATTTCCCATGAATAAATCATTCACGATAGAGGGAATATTGGTCGAAAGTTGCCATGTGTTTACGTTAGCAAAATTTATCTTAGCGATTTTGTGAACACGGAAATTTTTTTTTTTTGGCTCTACTGAAAAACTTCGATTTTTGAACATGGGCTATTATTGAAAACCACAGATATGTTGGCGGTACATTACAAAATACTAGTTCTTGCGCAATATTCGATACGTGCATCAAAAAAATTTTTGATTTTATCCTACACGCAGGCAATTTTCTTGCACAATATATATATATATATATATATATATATAGCTGCACAATAATATTGATTAATGTTGCCTTAATTGATTATAAATTCAAATTGAAATTATAACAGCCTTATTTATAGAAATTATTAAGGCTTTATTAAAACTTTTTAAGAAAAATTTTTTATGAAAATTTGTTTTAAAAAGCCTTTTTAAAGCCTTAATAAGTTTTATAAATAAGACTGTTAGTATTTAATTCGATTTTTAAGTTTTTGGTTTGTTATTAGGTGAATTTGAACTTTAAAAACCAAAGAAGTCGAAAAATTGATTTGGATATGCTCTTAGAACTTAAATAAGCAAAAGTGTGCGTTATAGAATGGAATATGTATATCAAATATTTATAGGCCAGGCCGTATTATAAGTTGCATTCGATATTCGATTTTTGCTGAGCAACGAATTTTCTATCGAACAGAATTTAGTTTTCGATGAAGTATTTTAATATGAAAAATTGTTAACAAATCTATGTGTTAACCAATGTTTATTTCTAAGTTCACAAATACAAATTGTAAGCTATTTTTTTTTTTAGATTTATTCACAATATCGACGTTATTTGTCGAATGCTCGTCATAATAGCAAATGAAATTTCGTTTGATCATTGCTTTCCACTACAGTTGAAGATCAAAAGTTGCCCATAATAAGGGGCTATATTTTTTATATTTTAATATATTTATGCCCAAATTCTTACACAGAAATTTGTGAAATTAAGCTGAACTTTTTTATGCTCACGTTCAAGTTATTGAACAAAAACATATTCGCTGTCATGCTTGATCAGACGTGATTATTCACACAAAATTTAGTTTGTTGGCATCAGATTTTTTCTTAACTGATCTAAAAAATGTTGAATGTAATACTAGAAGAATTTTAATAAACAATTTTCTAATTTAAAACAAAAACTGATTACTAATTGCATTGAAGTTGTAATCAAATACCCAAAAGTTCAAAATTTACATATTACAAGATATTTTAGGGGCGAACGAACATTCATATCAGTGTACTCGTAATAAAATGATCTCTGTTAACATTAATTATAAATTCAATAAATACATAAAATTACTAAACAAAAAACTTGTCTCATTAACAAATAATTTCAACTTCAACTACACATGAGCTTGTATGTATGTTTGTATGCATGTATGAATTTTAATTTAATAAACAATTTATTTACTATCAGTGATTTGAATAAGATCTTATATGGTAGATAATTTTAATTTTGCTTAAATAAAGCAAAAACAAAAAAAAACCCACTCGCTACTTGTATAGAATTTCTAAATTTGTTCATTTTATTCATGAGAGTATGTCATAGATTTTTTTTCATTTAATTAGATTACGACTTTTATCTCCTACTCCTCTAAAGCAATTGATGACTTGTTCCGATGCCGTTTGGTTTTAGCTTCTACAGTTGGTCATTAATTTAAAATTTAAATTTTACATTGATGAATTAAAACATCGTTAAACGTTTGTTTATATTGAACTTCTCAGGCGATTATGCAAATTTATTTACACTTTAAAGGTGTTTAATTAATGAATGAACTTTTTTTATAAATTGAGTTTTTTTTTTATTTTCATAAAAAAACGATAAGTATTACAATTCTCTGATAAACAATTTATATAAAATGTGTGTGATTGTATTGTTGTTGCATCTGAATATATTTGCATTTTTGATTTTCTTATTGTAGTACGAGAATTTATAATAATATTTTAATATTAGAAATATATGTAGATATTTAAACACCCACTTTCGAAACTTTCCCAAACATTTTTGGTACGCGATTGTTGATATGTTTCAAGTGGTTGACTTAGTTTTTGAAACGAAAAGCTTTAAGTGGGCTTTATTTGTTTTTGTGGGTTGTTGTTTTAGTATGGCATTTTTCTAGGAAATTTGCAACATTTTTAAAATTTATTAAAAATAAATAACTTCAGTGAAGTGCGACTTTGACCTGCGCACGAAGGGTACCGTACAGACACTAGATATGTAATTCAATACAAACTTTATCCTACATAATATGTATATAGTTTTGGCATTTTTTGTTTTGTTTTTGGGCTTATTTTCGATTTTGAATGTTTTTTTAGTTTAAAATTTTTTTCGATTTTTGGCGATTTTTTTTAGTTTTGGCGCTTTTTTAATTTTGACACTTTTTTCTCGTTTTGGTGATTTTTTTCGGGCTTTGGCGTTTTTTTTCATTATGGTGATTTTTTTAATTTTGGCGGTTTTTATTCATTTTGATGATTTTTTTCATTTAAGCGATTTTTCTTTCGTTTTGGCACCTTTTTCGCGTTATGTCGATTTTTTCATTTTTTAATGTTTTTTTCATTTTGGCGATTTTTTTTCATTTGGGCGATTTTTTCGAATTTGGCGATTTATTTTAGTGTGAAATTTTTTTTTAATTTTTGGCGATTTTTTTTTCGTTTTGGTGATTTTTTTTTAATTTTTGACGACTTTTGTTCGGTTTGGCGATTTTATAATTTTGGGATTTTTTAGGTTTAACGTTTTTGAAAATTTCAAGATTTTGCCTGTTACGGTTTCCAAGATACAGCAAGTTGTCAAAATTACATTAACTGATAGAACACCCTTTAATTTAAATTTTTTAAAAATAAATATAAAAATACACTAATTTTGGTTTTGTTTTGGAACACCCTTTAAACTTTAACTCTTATGGATTTGTTGTTGTAGCGGCCAAGGTTCTACATCCAAACATCTACATCTGTCCAAATTGCAGGTCCGTAGCTCTGACTTTTACTGAGAAAATAGTCTGTAACGGACAGACGGACAGCGTAGCGAAAACTATAGGGTTTTTTGAAAAGGTCACCTTTTGTGTACGGAACCCTAAAAAAGACAACTACCAAACCAAAGGTTCTGGATTCGAGCCTTTACGTATTTTTCTGATGTGAATTAGTGTCCCTTTTGGTCAGTTGTTGTAGGAAAATGTATGTGGTCACTGAACTTACCGACTTTACCGGATACTGATCCTAATGTAACATCAGAGAGATCTTTCATTGGTATTGTGTAGTAGAATCATCGGCGAAGTAAAATAACCAATAAAATGACTACTGAACACATCTTTTAGAAAATTTAATAAGACTCATTGACACCAGAGGCGCAGCAAAACGAGTTAAAAATCTATCTCTTCCTTTACCAGACAGTTGTACCTTTATTTATACCTCAGAGTTACTTTTCTTAAAAAAAAGTATACAAATGAAACATCACTTCTATAAATTATTTTTTAAATTTAAATATTTTATGGATATTAAAAAAATTATTTGTGTAATTTAATTTTAATACCACACCTTTTTGGCTAAAATAAAAAAATACCTTAACTTTGAAGGTAAAATTGCATTTTTCAAAAATTCCTAAACATTCAATTAAAAGCTTACGTCATAAAATTGCTTGCAATCTTTATTTTTTATAACCTCTCCAAAGGAATTTCAGTTTTATAGTTGTCAAATGGAAATATTTTCATTTGCTTGCGTCAAAAATATTAAAAAGTAAAATATTTATTAAAAAGTAATAACGTTAATACCTACATATTTATATAGATATTTATATATAAATTTATGTATACACATATTAACGTTAATAAATATATTGTAGTATTCATTAATTACGTTTTCAAAAAATACTTAAACATTTTAAACACTTTTTTTTGCATATCAAAATAAGTTTATTTCGCTCCACAAAAAACAATTAAGTTCGCTGCGTAGAATAGTTGGGGAATTCACAATAATTATCTTAAAATTTGAATGTGGCAACATTGTGCCATGTTAAAGTTTTTATTGTGATTAGACAACGATAAAAAAACACTGTATATCGAAGTATTAAAATCACAAAATTTTTTTAATCTCATTCATGAAAAATATTTTTGAATAATACAAATTTTATAAAATAGATTTCCATACAAAATTTGTTTTATAAAGCCTTTTTTAAACAGAATTATATTTTATGAATGAGACAGTTAATAATTAATTTTTCTTTATATATTTTTTTTCATCAACTAAATTACCATATTGAAAATGAAATTAAAATTAAAATTAAATTTTTTTACATCTTTATTATGAGGTATTTTATGAAAAGAAAACGCGAACTGATTTTGGTATTTTTCTAAAGTGGGTGTTTCCATTCTTCAATAGAAGAAAGAGTTCGTTCATGAGAGGGGAAATTGTTGTACTTTATATTTCAAATGATTTGCTTTCGGCAGGTGATTTATTTTGAAAATATAAATTATCCTAATTTAGTTTATTATAAATTCATGTAGATTTCTTTTACATTCTCAGTCGTTGTCTTTTTATGCGTTTTCTTGTTCTTCTTTAAGTATTTATTATAATAGTTTTTCTGCTAAATTGTGTGTGCTGGCTGACTTACTGGCTTAGTTGGCATAAATAAGACAGCAAAAGCCCATAAAAAATTAATTTAATGAATTGTTTATAACGTATTTGTCTAAATTTTTGTTTTCTTTTTTTGTTTTTAAGAAAATATCTTGCAGAACGAAACTTTTTGATCTATAGCCCGTTTATAATGAAACATCACCTATTGACGTAAAATATATTATTTTATTTCAAACATACTTAATTTTAAAATTAAAAATTTTATAAAACAAAAATATATATCTGAATATCGTAAATAATGCAGCGCACAATGGGACTGAAAAATATACATACTATATACATACATATGTATATGTATGTATTTTGAAAATAAATGGGCTGCTTCTGAACAGTTGGCGTAACATTTGAGTTTAAAAATCTTCGATATTTTTTAAATGCTTAAATTTTTTGCTTTCACATTTTGAAAGTATAATAACGCAATTTATTACCTTCTTACACTTTTTCGAACAATACGACCTTTATGACTACCGTTGGAATCCCTCATATATGTAATTAAGGCGATTTGATTTTATTGGCAAAGCTCGTAGATACATATTTAATTTTAATTGAATTAATATAACTTTTAATCAAGAATAATTTCCTAATCGAGCACAAGTTCAGTATTTTCAATTCTTGTAGAATGAAATGTTTTTTTAAAAGTGATTTTCTAAAGTAGCCAAGAAAAATTAAACTAGACTTTTAGCTGGGGAAAATTTAATTTTTCTAGTTTTTATTTATTTTTTTTTTCTTGATTCTTGGGGTCTTGGCCCCATTGTGTAAAGTTTGACGGCCTACATCAAGAGAAATTCATAAATCTCAAATGACTGGTAAACATAAATTTGTGTATAAATTGGCAGAAGAAAATATGAGACGTCATTCATGCAAAAAAACGACAATTGGAAGAGTATACATACATACATACATATATACATACATATAAAAATAGGCCAGATGGCAAAAAAATTTCCAAAAAAAAAATAAACAACCGCGAACAACACCCTGCATCATACTAAAGTTAAAATGCCACTTCCATAAAATCCAATGCTAAACAACGAAAAAAATATTTTTAAAAAAGTACCACTCAGAAGAGCACTATTTAGAAAAAAAGTCCGTTTAAAAAAAATTAACCCTTAAAACAGCAGCATTTAAAAATTTACCTTTTAAAAAAATTACCTGTTAAAAAAATTACCTGTTAAACCCATTACTTGCTTAAAAAGAATTTTTAAAAAAATTCCTTTTAAAAATTACCTATTAAAAAATAAATTTTTAAAAATTACCTTCTAACAAAAGTACCCTTTAAAAGTACCTCTTAAAAAAATTACCTTATAACAGTATCTATTAAAAAGTACCTTTTAAAAAAGATACATTTTAAAAAATTACCTTTCGAAAGAGGCACCTTCTAAAAAAGTACCTTTTGAATACAGTATCCTCATACAAAAGTACCTTTTAAAAAAGTACCTTTAAAAAATTATCTATTAAAAAAATTCTCTTTTGAAAAAGTACCTTTGAAAGTTGAACTTTTAGAAAATTATATATTTTAAAAAAAGTAGCTTTTAAGAAAAGTACTTTTGAAATAAGTATTTTAAAAAAAAGTAACTTTTGAAAACAGTACCTTTATAACAAATTACTTTTTAAAAAAGTATCCTTTAAAAAAAGCACATTAAAAAATTACTTTGTTAAAGAACTACTTTTAATCAAAAGTACTTTGTAAAAAAAGTACTTTTTAAAAAAATAGTCTATTTAAAAAAGTACGTTTAAATAAGTACCTATTAAAAAAAGAACCTTTGAAAAGAGTACACTATAAAAAATGTTAATTTTAAAAAAGTAACTTTTTAACAAGGTACCTTTCAAAAAATCACCTTTTAAATAAATTACCCTTTAAAAAAGGACAATTTGAAAAAGTACCTTTTGAAAAGGATCATATAAGGAAAGTACCTTTGAAAAAAGGTATTTTAAAAATATATATGCAGTACCTTTTAAAAAAGGTATCTTTTAAAATTCGCCTTTTAAAAAGTATGCACATTACAAAAAACAAATACATTGTAAAAAGGAAACTTTAAGAAGTAGCTTTTTAAAAAATTCCTTAGTTAAAAAATTATCTTTCAAAAAAGTACTTTTTTTAACATATAAAAATGTGCTGTCCAAAAAGGTACCTTTTAAATGAAGAAAGAACACCTTTATAACAAACGTATGTTCTAGAAAAGGGCATTTTCTATTTAATACCTCTTAAGAAAATCCTCTTTAAAAAGTGATTTTGTAAATATGTAGATAGTCTTAAAAAAAAGTAAATTTAAAGGAAGTTACTTTTGGAAAAAGTACCTTTTAATAAATGGCATTAAAAAAGATACCGTTAAAAAATAAAATATGAAAGAAAGTACCTTTTAAATTAAATTCTTTTTAAAAAAGGGTATTTTTAAAAACACTTTTTAAAAAAGGACCTAAAAAAAGACCTTTTGAAAAATGAGATAAAAAAGAATGTTTAAAAAGGGGCCTTTCAAAAAAAATATTTTTGGAAAAATTTCCCTTATAAAATGCCTTTTAAAAAAGGAACGTTGAAAATATACCTTTGAGAAAAAGATACCTTCGAAAAAACTACCTATGAGAAAGAGGTACCTTGTGGAAAAAGTACCTTGGAGAAGAAGATACCTTACGAAAAAAATACCTTTGAGGAAAAGGTACCTTTTGAAAAAAGTACCTTTGAAAAAAGTTATCTTTTGAAAAAAGTACCTTTGAAAAAAGTTATCTTTTGAAAAAAGTACCTTGACAATATACCTTTGAAAAAAATATACATTTTGAAAAAAGTACCTTTGAAAAAAAGTTACTTTTTGAAAAATGTACCTTTAAGAAGAAGATACCTTTTGAAAAAAGTACCTTTCGAAAGAGTACCTTCTGAAAAAAATACCTTAAGAAAAAGTACCTTTTTGAAAAAAGTACCATTTGAAAAATACATTTAGAAAAAGTACATTTTGGAAAAAAATACCTTAAAAAAATTTACTGTTTGAAAAAGTACATTTAAAAAAAAAGTACCTTTTGAGAAAAAATACACTGTGTAATGGCCCTTTGGCAAAAGCTTCTTAAAGGCCGTGATACACTATCATGCAAAGTCGTGCGATCTACGAAAAACTACAACCCTGGTGTGATGAATTGTTATTGTCTTTTGAAAATTTTCATAAACTCCATCATACCAGGGATGTACTTTTTCGTAGATCGCACGACTTTGTATGATAGTGTATCATGGCCTTAAAATACATGTCGTTTAAAACTGATTGTCACATAATAAAGTAATGAATTTTATTTAATATCCATTTGAATTTAATGTTAATGTTCTCTGTACATTTTACAGCTTTTCTATACCAAATACATACTTATGTAAATTCAAAATTAACTAAATTAATTGGCTTATTTAGTAATAAAGAACGAAAATGTTAAAATGATTTCTTATCAGAGATTTAGCTACTCGTATAAAGAAACGCGAAACAACTCAATAAAGTCGCAAAGACTCAATCATTTGGGTTTGAAAATCAATTGGTGTGTAGAATATTTTGGCTATCGAATTTGTAATATCAGACAAAATATAGTTGAATGAGAATTACAACCATGACATGATCACTGCATGTTTTTGTTGGCTAACTGGCTGACTGACGACTCTTATGACTGACTGCATACATAACTAAACGGCTGACAGCATGAAAGGCTTAATGACATGCACAGTAGTCATGATATTAAACAAACGATCGATGAACTAACTGATCGTTTTAGTCTATTTGTTTTTACTGTATTGTAAAAATATTGTAAAAATAGAAGAAAAAAAAAGAAACAAGGTGTGTTTTATTAGTTTTTCGTTAACGGGAGATGAAATAATTCTCTTGAGCTTTTCTGAAATAAAAGTTTTTGTAATGAAAACACAAAAAAAAAATAACTAGGAGTGAGTTAGTTGTAAAGGAGGGAAGGAATTAAGATTTGAAAATTTAATTTAATGTTTATATGTATGTAGTATGTGTTAATGACATTGCACTTTATTTAAAAGTGGGATTTTTGTTAATTTAAAGAGAATGTATACAAACAAATCAATAAGTATTTATTTTTATTGTTAAAATTAGCTTTTTAATGGCTTTTGGTGATTTTCAATTGTTTAAATTTAAGTGGTTGTTGAAAGTAGTTGTTTTTTTATTACTTTAAACTTTAAAGTGATTGTATATTGTTGAAAACAATAATGTGACTAAAATTTTAACAATGCAACTGTTTGTGTTTTTTTAATAACAATAAATGCAAAATGAGTTGAATGTGTGATTTTTTTTGCCAGTATAAAGGCAATTCATTGTTTACAACTTGGTTAAGCGATTTCCGATACCATGAATTAATTGTTGGTGTAAGAAAAAATTACTTCCTCCAATCGACAAGTTGATATTGAAATTATTGAATTTTCACTGGATTCAGATCACATGATCTGGGACTTATTCACCCTTAGAGCATATTAAGATGAAGGGTGACATACATATGTAGCTGCAACACTCCGCCCACGACTCGTGTTTGTTGGCAGTAAGTGAAAAGAGGCATGCGGGGTAGTAGAAGTGGCACGTAAGGGTCTGTTAACATATAATAGAACAATATAATAGAACTACTTGCAGCTGATTGCATCAATGGGCGCATATCGAATTTTTCCAACACGACACGACACGAACACGAATACCAAGACGCTCAGCACGTACGCGAAATATTTTGTCAACACGATACTGCATAACACGCACAAATTATTATTGGTATGGTATGAAAATCAGAAAATTTTATTGATTTTATTTAGAGTCGCTTTTCAAAATATGGCACCAAATTGGGACTGCCAGCAGCGTGACCGTTTGACCGACTAAAGTGGTAAATTACCACTTTTTCGACTGCCTTGCCACTTTTTCGAGTGCTTTTGCCACTTTTTGTCTCCTATTTTTAGACTGAATTATATAAAAATACATTAAAAATAAAAAAGTTTTGTGTAGTTTTTAATTTTGCCCCTTTTTTTATAAATCCCCTTTCTGAAAAAAGTTATCGGTCACCCTGATGGCCAGCTGATACTATCTGCCAGCACAGCTGATACTATCGGTTTACGTACAGAACTTTAAGCCTTTAAGCTTCAGAGGCCCATGCAATATCAACAAATATGCCGTTGTTGCGTGTTTGACGATACTAAATATTAAATTAAATACATCGTTAACTTAATACGAAAAGGCCCTAACTCATAATTTTTCGAAATCGATATTTTTACATATTTCGATAGACTATTACTAGATACACCTCCTCCAAAAAAATCAGATGAATATAACACTAAATTTGTAAAGTGTTTTTAATAAAAATTGCGTTTAAAAAAATTTTGTACCAATATTGCATCTTTTTTTATCTAGTTTTTTTATCCTCCTGTAAACTATGAAAAACATGAGTTAGGGCCTTTTCGTATTAAGTTAACGACATATTTTACATCTAAAATCACTTTCTTGTTTATCGTGTCAATTTTGTTCAACACGAAACGACCCTAACGGGCACGAAATAAGATTTTTTGCCACGAACACTTCTTGTTGAGTCGTGCGAGTTCGTGTCACGAAAAAGACACGACACGCGGCCATCTCTAGCTGTTACCAGAGCTGTAAGATATGGGGATTTCTCGCCAAACATGACGATTTTTAAACTTGTTTGGCGTCTAATGGCCTATTTCTCACCTGCGAAAGAAAACGTTCGACTTACAATTTATATTGAAAACAACAATGAAATATGAAAATTTGTTTTTGTTTTCAATATAAATTGTAAGTCGGACGTTTTCTTTCGCAAGTGAGAAATAGACCAGAAATTTTTGCTTTGGCGACATGATGATTTTTCTGGCGATAAATAAATTTGTTGGACATAAAACTCTATTTTTTAAAAAAAATTTAACTTGAAAAATTTTTCTAATTCAGGAATATTGGTTTGTTGAAGGATTAGTTTCAAAACTAAATCATATCAAAACTCGTCTGCAAGATATTAAAACAATTTGATTATGATGATTTTTCTTATATTAATTATAAAAAGCCTATAAATAAATTTTTTGCTAATGGATTTCTACTTTTGGCGATTTTCTGATAAATTTTCATTCGATAATTTTTTAAAAATTTATATTAAAATATATACAAACAAAAACTACATAAATCTGATTTTTGCAATTTTTAAAATCTGACAACCCTGGCTGTAACAATAGTTGAAATAGGTGTGAATTGGTCAAATTTCATAAAAAAATCGTCAAAATCGTCAAAATAATTATCCGGAAACGTCCAAAGTTTGTCAAAAATAAAACAAACACTTTTATCAAACGAAAACATAGCACAATAATTAAACTCGTATTTTTTTATAAAATAAGCTTAATAAACTCTTATCAAAAAAGGAATCAATTGTTTAAAGAACAAAGTAATTCCATATCTTTCTTTGGTTTTGTTTAAGTTAACTTGACTAAATACTTTTTCTATGTTTGCTGAAGATTAGAGTAAAACTAAATTTTTTTTTGATAAAATTATTTATGGTGGGAAATAAAATACTAAAGTCCTTTTTTCGTTTACAGAATTTTTTCCACAAATCTAAAAGTTTTAAGTACATATGTATCATGGAAAACTTTTTCCAATTTTAATAACTATAATTATCTGAATTTAGATAAAATTTCTTGACCTTCTCATTCTTTAACAATGTGGGAAAACTCTTTTAGAATATCGTAGAAAGAACTTTTATTTTCTATAATAATATTGTAGGGCTCAACTAAACTTAATTTATCTTTGAAGTCAGATCTTATTAAAGTTTTACCACACGGTTGCATATAAAAATTTTAATGATTTTACATTTTTCAATATGATTAACTTTAGCATCAATAAATACTAATATTCCTAAATAAATTTCACCAATGTCTAAACAATTATTTTCATCAAATAAAAATTATCACATTTAAGCAAATCTGTTTTAAAAAAATTACATTTCAAGTTTTGTATTTCTCTTGTTTCACTTGATAAATTCTGTAGAATAACAAGCTTAAAAAACACAATTCCAAAATTATGAATACAAAAATTAATAAATGATTTCCTTTTACTCTTTAGTTTCATTATATATTCTTTCAAAAGCTCCCAAGTTCTTGGTCAAGCTCAAAATTGTTTTACAGTTCTAATAAATGGTGTAAATTTATAATTATTCTAAAATCGTCAAATTGAAGGCAAAAATCGTCCAGTCGTCAAAGTTCCAATTTTGCAACCCAAAATCGTCAAAATGACAATGAATCGTCAAATCTGACAACCATGGCTGTAACTAATGATTTGCGTGTTAATTTTTTGCTGGGTTGCTTTTGCAAGAATAGAGTGTTGCCACACAAGTATTTTTGACCGGGTGCAGTCAAGTTGAGAATTTTTTTTGGGAATTGTTACAATTAAGTTAAATATTTGTTAATGCACTAATAAACCAAATACTATTTTTTGTTATCTACTTGCTAGTAGACTCGATTTTGTGCTAAAACTTCTCCGATACTTTTTAAAATTTTATTTAAAAAAAATGACAAACTTCGAAAAGAAAAAAATGTTACATTTTATTTTTAGAAATCAAACAATTAATACACTTCACTAAACAACAATTATAATTTTTATGTTGTGTTGTCTGCCTCTTTTATGTGTTGAAACTATAACGCAATAAAATCGATGGCATGCACCATTGAAATGCTACAAAAAAAATAATAAAAAATACAACAATATTTAACCTAAACAGTAGCTGGAGCATACACAAATGTCTCATTTTGATATGTCACACATGTTTCATTAAAAATAGAAGATAAATTCTAAAAATTACTGCCACATCAAGACTAGTGGGGGACATATCAGTTGACTCAACAAAGTAAGCAGGTCGATCAAAGCTATCGGCGATCGTTTAGAAAATTCAAATGATTTGTGTAGTACGTATTTTTTATTTGTTTGTTTGTTTGTTTTTTTTTGTTTATTTTTCCCATAAACATGATAAATCTTTTAAAGTTTTTAATGATTCTCTAATGACTGATGATGATGCAGTTGTATTTGGAAGAAAAAAATTTCAACTTCATGTACATATGTATATATAATTTTATTGCAGTTGCCTTCGAACTTTAGCGAATTCAATTTATATCAATTATTCAAATATGACAGTTGCAATCGATTTAATTGTTAAATTGAGCACATCAAGGTTGAATGCTGCAGTTTAATGTATTAATTTGTTGTAAAAGAAGGGATTATTGTCAGCATGATATTATTGATGTTGTCTAGTTAATTTATTTAATGCATTTATTTTATTTAATGAGTTTTTGTGTATTTGACATTGTTGCTATTATTTTATTGCATCTATTTTACCAAGGGATTAATATCAGTCTTATTAAAAATTTTATGGTTTTACTTTTGTTTTATAGGAGTTTGTGCGTGTGTGTATGAGTGAATTTTCATGCCCTTCAGTTCAGGTGGAAAATCTTATTTGTTTAGCCTTGTTTTCTAAAAAAAGGTTAAGTGACATTATTTTACAACTTAATTTTTGAGTAAAATCGATTATTTTCTAGGGTAAATAATCGGGATTCGTAAGTCCAAGAAAATGTGTCGTTTAAGCTTTTTTGGTGGGTATGGCTTGACATGTTTTTTATTTCATTAACTACAGGGTATAAAAGCAAATCGTCAAATGTTGCATTTTCTGCTTGTTTTATTTATAACATGTTTTTTTTTTGATTTTTCATTTAGAAAAACAAAACTTTTTGTCAAAACATTAAACAACAAGATTTCACAAATATTAAATTTCCCAACCACAATCATCACATCATGGCTAATCTCAGCCGTCGTCAGTCACATTTATCACGAGGCCTCCGGTGTAATGTGAGGTCTTAAAAAAGTGATACGATTACAAGAACCGCTTAAATGGTTTTATTTTATTCTTTGAATTTTATGGTTTTAACAATTACATTGAGGTTTTACATAAATGTATGCTTAACTTTGTGTTTGGGTGTTGTCTTAATTTTAAATGAAGCAAGGGGAAATCGGAAATGAGCATTTTAGTCGTTGGCCGCAAAAGCAAATTATGTTTTTGTCACATGCGAATTTTATTATTTTGAAGACGAAAAATTGCTACAAATTCAAACTTAGCACCTAAAATAAAAATCCGTTCGTCTTATTTTGATTTTTTTTCACTTTAAATGTGTACTATGGTCACGTGCGATATCATTGAAATACCTATATAAACATATCTATATTTTGAGTGTCATTAAAACTGGTCATCAATGAAATACTATACCCTAAGCAACTTCTGTTTTTGTCACATGCGAATGTTTGGGTTATTTGCAATTATTTTGAAAACGCAAAATTGCTAAAAATCATTATTATAGAAGTAATTTAAACCTATTAGTTACGCTTGTTGTCAAAATAAAAATTCATTGAATTTAAATTTTTTTTCATTTCAAAAGTGTACGATGGTCACGTGCGACGTCATAGAAATACCCATTTGAATGTCATTAAAATTGGTCAGCAATGAAATACTATACCCTTAACAACTTCTGTTTTTGTCACATGCGAATGCCTTGGCATTTTAAAATTATCTTGAAAACGAAAAATTTCTAAAAAAAAATTCAAACTTAGCACCTATTATAGGGCTAATTTAGAGCTATAACTTACGCTTGCTGTTAAAATAAAAATCCGCTCGTCTTGTTATGATTTCACTTTCAATGTGTACAACGGTCATGTGCGACATTCCATATGAACATATTGTATGTTTTGAATGCCATAAAAATGGGTCATCAATGAAATACTATACCCTAAACAACTTCTGCTTTTGTCACATGCGAATGTTTGGGTTTTCTTGCAATTATTTTGAAAATTAAAAATTCCTAAAAATGAAACTTAGCAGTCAATATAATAAAGCTAATTTAAAGCTAGAAGTAATGCTTGTTATTAAAATAAAATTTTTTTTATTTGGATTTTTTCATATTAAATGTGTACGATGGTGACGTGCGACATCAAAGAAATACCCGTTTGAACATATCTGTGCTTTGAATGTCATTGTCATGTCAAATTGGTCATCAATGAAATACTACACCTTAAACAACTTCTAACAACTTTTTTGTCACATGTGAATGTCTGGGTTTTTTTGCAATTATCTTGAAAACGAAAAATTGCTCAAACGTCAAACTTAGCCATTTATTATAGAGCTAATTTTGAGCTATAAGGTTACGCTTGTTGTCAAAATAAAAATTGAATTTATTTTGATAATATTTTTCATTTAAAATGTGTACGCTGGTCACGTGCGACTTCATGGAAATGCCTTTATAAAAGTTAATAAAGTTAATTGATAATTACTCTTTGATTATACAAAGTACTAAGTCAAGCTAATATCTGGTTTAAAGTTGTTAGAGCAACATCATTTTTGGTTAACATCCAATCCCAATTGTATTTCCAGAAAAAAAATTAAATACCCTTTTTCGCTTTTGGCAGAAAGTTTCTTAGTACATGATTTTATCTTTTCATTATACATTTTATGTACTCGTCTTTCGTCTTTAATATGCCTCATTTTCTTTGCAGAAGTTTTAATAATATAAAATTATGGACGAAAGCGTATACCGTTTATACCTGTTTATTGAATAATAATTCGATAAAAAAAAATCCAAAAATTTCTACAAGTCAAATTTACAGTTTGTTAACCCTTCGGCGTTCTTTTTTTTATTTTCTCGTATAATTTTTAAAACGCTGCCCAGGATATATAAAATAATATGGTTACGTTTCTTAAATTTTTTTTATATATTTTCAATTACAAAGGATAATCATAAATAAAAATACCTGTTTTATCATATCATATTTAAAATTTAAAACAGTAGCACTCTGTATGTGTGTCAATAACACCTTTATTTTCTGCTACCAGAGTAAGAGAAGTTTTGCTTTAAGTTAATTCTTTTTTTATTTTTTTTATTTAACAAACAACCATCCTATAGAATCCGATTAAAATCATAACTTCATCTTAAGCAACCAAGTGAATGAACAGAAAAAAAACAAAACTTAAAAATAAAACAATTACAAAAAACCATAAAATTAAATGTAGATTTTTGCTGTATGATAATTTGTAGTTTTAAATGCAAAAATGCTTCTTGTAAAAAGCAAAAAATAAAAACCGCCAAGATATAAACTACAATAATCTTAAAAAATAAAAAAAAAAAACGAAACGAACGTCTGCAGTCTAGACTGAAACTGTTTGCAGCGATCCCCTTAAATGGTGTGGCCGTGCCGTTCCGTGTCGTTCGTACTCTCGTATGTTGCATGTGTTTGTGGTGGCTGTCAGCTAAATACACATCCTTGCCATATTAAGTCAGAATAACAAGAGCGCGTAACAATTTCATAAATAAATTGTTTGTTTTTCTATTGTCCTAAAAGACTAAATAAATATAAACAGTTTGCGGCCAACAGGGTGTGTAAAGTAATTACAATGCAAGCTGCAAGCGATAAAATTTTTGTAGTGGGGGAAAAATAAAACAATATTTGTGCTAAATAATTTTTTTTAAGAATGTTATGTGAGGGAATAAGAACTTTGAGACCCTCCGAGACTCCTCTTGAAATCGTTTAAAGCACTATAGATGCAAAATATATGTACAGTGCAACACGAACAAATATAACCATGTGCGGAGACAAAAAAAAAAGACTCGTGTTTCCCAGTTTTGCCCCAATACATTCACTTTTATATGGGCCCCCAAAGATTTAGGGCCTTGGTAAATTATTTTTCATTTTCTCAGGCTCATTATCTTGCAAACCGTTCGGAATTTTGATTTACTCTCTGAAGCAAAGTTGTAGCTCTTATTATAAAGAACCAAAATTGTGAACATATCAAATCGAAAAAACTTCATCTTCAAAATCAAAAAATTCTATTTTTCCTCGTGCAGGTCTATTGGTACCTAGCAAAAAATTACACATTACTAACAAAACTACTTGCCATATAATGACTTTTCTGATTACCAAATTTCATTACTCGCTTACAAATCACATTACCTAAAACTTAAAAAAATTTCGTACAAGTTGCTAAATGACAAGAATGATTATTTTACATTAAATAGATTACGTGAACAAGTTGCCAAATAAAAAAGGTAAGTACTTCTCAAGAATCGATTATTTTAGTCTCAAGCCTTCTTAAAATCATTAAGTTGGTAATCCAGTAGGGAAGAGCTTCCACCAAAAATGTTTAATTCCAAACCCGATTACCTTTTTTGAAATTTTTTTGGTGGGTAGCAAACCGTTTAAAATTCAAGGAAAAAATCAATTACAAAAAATGTACCTAAGATCTCAATAAACAACTTTTTAGAACATATGAACTTCCTAGGAGTCATTCTTAACACCGTTTAAGGAACCATAAAAGTGAAAAATTTCCCGAAAACTTTTTAATTTCATTTGTTTGGAAATTTTTCACTTTTGCGGCTACCTAAACGGTATTAAAAATTATTCCTAGGAAGTTCATATGTTTTGGAAAGTTGTTTATTGAGATCTTAGGTACATTTTTGTAGTTGTTTGTTTCCTTGAATTTTGAACGGTTTGCTATCTATCGACCTAAACAGGGGAAAAAGGTAAAAAAAAATTTTAAATTTTTTTTGCGATTTTGATCTTCCAAATGGTTTGCAAGATATGAGCCTGAGAAAATACAAAGATGGTACCGAGGCCCTAAATCCTTGGGGGCCCATAAACAATTGCATGACTTGGGGCAAAACTGGGAGACACGGTTTTTTTTGCCTTTTATCACGTAGTGGTGTCCGTATATGTTTATATTTCCATGACTCACTCAGTGATATTTTGAAATTTTCTCAACTTGGAAATATTTTGAAATTTTCTCAACTTGGAAATCTACGAGGGTGTATCAATAATTCCTTGTCAGTTTTGTTTTGCAAAATAAACATGTATTTTTCAACATAAACTTTTTTAACTCAATAAGTGTGTCCACTTAGTTCGAATTTTTGTATACCTTCCAAAAAATAGGATTTTTCGAGGTCCTTAAAAAAGGCATTTGTTTGGTCAATAATATCATGATCGTTGGAGCTAAAACTCTTTACACCGAGCCATTTCTTAGGTTTGGAAAAAGGAAGTAGTCACTAGGGGCTAAATCTAAAGAAAAGGGCAGATGAGGGAGCAATTTGAAGCCCAATTCATGGATTTTTTTCATGGAAACTGCACATGCATTTGCGGTAGATTGTGAGCAACTTGGCAAAGCTTTATCATACCCAAGTAATCCATCAAAATAGAAACCACTGAGACTTGTGGGATGCCATCAACAATCTCACGCACTATTACTCTTCGATCGGCCAACACCATATCGTGGATTTTTTCAAAATTGTCGGTTGTGTTGACTTCAATTGGCCGTCCAGAACGTTCAGCGTCATTTGTACTTGTGCGACCACAACGAAAGTCTGTAAACCATTTTTTTCTCATTGAAATCGATGGTGCAGAGTCTCCATAGTATTTATCGAGCTTTCCTTGGCTTGATTGAGCACTCGAAATTCACTTTTTCCCATTTTTACAAAAATACAAGAGGTTGTATGTTCTGAACAGCTGTTAAACGTAAAGTAAATGACACTTGCTCAAAATTTGACAGTAGTCTATTAACAGGTGGTACTTGATGGGAACAGTGTTGCATTTCATATAACTATGAGGGTAATTATAAAAGTCACGGTCTTATTGATCCGCCCTCGTATCTTAGAACTATAGTTTCTCGCACGAACGAACCTACCTACATTTTTTCATACAACTATTTTCTCCTACGATTTTTTCGTGCATCAGTAGTACATACGTATTTATGTATATGTAATATTGCAACTCACATATGCAACGCTCATCGCCCTGCGCTTTTATTGTAATTTTACATGCCACAAATTGCACCAGTTACTTAAATAAATAAACTGGGCATAACGCATTTCTTAAAACAAAAGCTGTTATATGTTGGATGGCTGAATGACTGTTTGACTGACTGACTGTCTGACTGACTGGTTCATTGGTTACTTGTGCGCTGCAACAAATACATCCTACGTAATGCTTGAAATTAACTTAATTTAATGATGCAAAAAAAAGACTTTATTTTTGTTTATTTCTTTTGTCCAACTGGACGTAAAAAAGTAAAGAAGATGCAACGCATTTTGAATGCAGTATACTTGTGAAAAAACGAACGAACGAACACACATATATAACAAAACTTTTTAATGAGGCATTAACATTTGTTCTTTTTTGTCCTAAACTTAATAAATGTGTTTTTTAGAGTAAACTACTCCAGAGACAAACAAAGGTTTTGCAAAAAGGTATTGAGAGAGTCCGTCCAGACTGTAGCTGATCAAGCAATTCTTGCGAGTTTTGTTTATGTTTATGGTTCAGTTTGGTTTCATAATTCCATGAAATTCTTTAAGCAGACAAATTTATATGGGGCCAAATATTTTTCTCTTTATACGAATATAATTTTATGATGGCATCATTTCTTAGTGTCTGCCAACTGCACTGCGTGACTAACTTTTAAATAAACAATCATCATTTTCGTATAAGAAATTGAGGCCGTTTACGGGGATAAGAAAGAGTGGGTTATCGTGCAAGGAAAGGTTAACAATAATAAAAATTGGTGCGCTCATTATTAAAACTAAAACTTTTTACACAATTTAACTTAAATTGAAAATTGAGTGATACATATTAAAATTAATTAAATTAGCGTGTATTCCTTCCTGATTATATTGAAAATTATATTTTCTCGTTTATTTTTTTACAACTAACAATTTTTTTTGAGGAAAAAGTAACATTTGAGAAAGGCTAAGATTTTTAAACAAGTAAAATTTTTAGTATAAAAGTTCCTATTTTTTTAGGTAAACGCATATTATTAATTAATAGTACTTACTGTTTTAAAGAAGTACTATTTTTTAAAAGATTTTATATTAAATAATATTAAAATTTTTATAAAAAGTACATCTTTGACAAAAGGAAAATATTTAAAAAGAAATAACTTTTTCTTACGAAGAAAGAAAATGCGCCTGCATTGAGAAAAATTTTAGAAAAAGTACCTGATTAATAAAAAGTGCTTTTTTTAAGAAAAAGTACATTTTCAAGAAAGAGTACCTTTTTAAGGAAAAGTTCCTTTTTAAGAAAAAGTTCATTTGTGAAAAAAGTACCTTTTTAGGAAGAGTTAAATTTTTAAGGAAAAAGTACCTTTTTTAAAAAAAGTAATTTTTTTATAAAAGTACCTTTTTCAAAAAACAGTACCTTTCTAAGAAAAAGTACGTTTTTACGTAAAATTACGTTTTTAAGGAAAAGAAAATTTTTAAGAAAGGGTACATTCATAACAAAGAGTGCAATTTGGAGAAAAAGTACCTTTACTATAAAAATATACTTATTAACAAAAAGTTCCTTTGAAAAAAATTTATATTTTTTAAGAAAACGAAAATTTTTTAAGAAAACGTAGAATTAAAAAAGTATCCTTTTAAGAAAAAGTATCTTTTTAAGAAAAGGTATATTAAAAAAATTAAATTTTTAAAGAAAAGTACCTTTTTAAAAAAAGTATCTTTCAAAGAAAAAGTAAATTTTTTAAGGAAAAGTGCCTTTTTAAGAAAAAGTAACTTTTTAAGAATAAGTACCTTTTTAAAAAAAAGTGCGTTTTAAGAAAAAGGCCGACTTCCTAAACGCAAGTTGCAATGCATAATTTAATAAAATGCGTGTGCAATGCTAAGCATGTATTAATAGCAAACTTGCGTTGCGGAGACATTTTTTGCATTTTATCGGCATTTAGGAACGTCGCTATGCAACTCATACATATGTTTGCCTACAAAATAAAAATGATGCGCGATTTCGACAACTGATACTCATTAAAATGAGTTGCCAAACGATTAGGAACATTGGACATTGCCACAAAGTTTACATATGCGTTTACGAAGTGTATGCATTGTAAATATGAACTGCAACTTGCGTTTAGGAAGTCGGCCAAACTACTTTTTTAAGAAAAAGTACCTTTGAAGAAAAAGTGTATTTTTAAGAAAAAGGTCTTTAAGGAAAAGTGCCTGTTTAAAAAAAGTAAATTTTTAGAAAAAAACTTTGTTTACAAAAAGTATATTTTAAGAAAAAGTACCTTAGGAAAAAGCACCTTTTTAAGAAAAATTCCCTTCTTAAGAAAAAAAAATTTATTTGTCAGATTTGAATAAAGAAAAGCTCCTGAAGAAGTTGGAAAAAAGCCAACGAAACGTCGAGCAAATGAAGATGTAAAAACAACTACACATCAGAAAGAAAAATTTGTTTTATTAAAAAAATCTAAAACAAAAAATTGACCGAAGATTAGCCTAGGGAAATCCCCAAGAATACTTAAGAAAATTTCCTTTTAAAGAAAAAGCAACTTTTAAGTACTCTTTTTTTTAATCTAAATTTAAAAAAAATTCATAATATAAGTTTTTTTGAAAATCAAATTTTTAATTAATTTTTTTAATTTAATTATTTTAAGAAAAAGTACCTCTTTTCTTTCTTTTGTAAGAAAAAGTAAATTTTTTGGCGAATAACTCCCTTTCTAAGAAATCTTATCTGTTTAAAAAAAGTACCTTTTAATTACCCTTTTTTATAGAAAAAGCAAAATTTAAGAAAAATTATAATATTGGTTATTTTTTCGAAACTGCACATTTTTAATTAAAATAAATTTTTTAGGAAATTGTATTAGGAAATTGTATTATTCTAAGAAAATCTTTTCTATTTTCTTATTTTTGTTGAGAAAAATTAATTTTTTATAAAATATATTTTTCACCAATAATAAACCTTAATACAGATTATCTTTTTTTTTGAAGAATAAAATAAAAAAATACTTTATGATTTGAACGAGCTAAAGTTCGTATCGCTTTTTAAGCCAAATTACATGTGATAATTATTAAGGAACAAATAACATCAAAGTTAGTTGTAAATATTCTGACAACACATAGTTGAACGGAACAGCCAGCCGTTTTCGAAGGCCACTAAACCTTCATCATCAGCGTTCTTCTGTGTTGGTCCACTGTGTGTGGTGTCAGTTGATGTAAACTTCTGCCTTATATACGAAACTTTCTTGCAAATGGAATATGTGAATTGTTTTGATTCATCGTATTTCAATTTTGCTGAAACGTGTTTTGTGTTGAAAGCCCTAATTTACCATCTCTAATTTACAACAGACTTACCATTACTAAGGTATACTTTTTTATTAAAAGTACCTTTTAATAAAAAGTAGTTTCTTACAAAAATTACATATGTATTTATAAAAAGATAGCTTTTTACAAAAAGTACTTTTACAAACAGTATCTTTGTACAAAAAGTACCTATTAAAATATATAAAATTTTAAAAAAAGTTCCTTATAAAAAGTTCATTTTTACAAAAAGAATTTTTACTATAAAAAGTACCTTTTTAGAAAAAGTAAAACTTTATAAACTTTTTTAATAAAAGGTACATGTTTACAAAAAGCACTTGATTACAAAAACTACCCTTTTTTACAAAAAGTATTCTTTTTTGAAAAAAGTACCTTTTTACAAAAAGTATTTTTTTTTATAAAAAAGTAAATTTTTACAAAAATAATTTTTTTTACAAAAAGTACCTCATTACAAAAAGTTCATTTTTACAAAAAGTACCTTTTTAGAAAAAGTATCTTTTACAAAGAGATTCTCTTAACAAAAACTTACTTCCTACTTACGTACTTTAAGTTAATTTTTACAATAAGTATATTTTCTTAAAAAAGGGCCTTCTTAGAAAAGGAACATTTGTGCAAAAAGTACATTTTTATTAAAAGTATTTTATTACAAAAAGTTCCTTTTTACATCAAGTGCTTTTTTTTGACAATTTTTTTTAACCTATAAAGTACTTTTTTATACATAAAAGACCGTTTAACAAAAAGTATCTATCTTCGTACAAAAAGTCAAATTTTTTTAAAAAGCGCCATTTGCCAAAAAGTAAATTTTTATAAAAATTACATTCCAACAACAAAAAAATATTTAATTTTTGAAGTGTAATTTTTTCCGCTTTTTATTAAGATATTTTTCTTTTGTAAAGAGGAATTTAAAAAAAAAACATTTGAAGGATCCATTAATTTAAAAAATTTTTTTGCACATGATATATTTCCGCTGAATATTTCTTAAGTGCTCTTGCCTGCAAAATAGACCTTCAACTGTCTTAAATTAGCACTGATTCTTCTGATTATATACTTAGTTGAGGCATTTCACTATTTATCTGTGTTCAATAAGAAATTGCTGCTCCAATAATGACATTCCATTTCAGTTATAATTCTTCTTTATTTGCTTTTCATCAGTGTTATTGTCATTGTTGATGCAAAGCTTCCATTAATGGGCTTTTTTCTTCAGTCTTGCTTGCAGTGAAACATTTATGGTTGTAACAGCATTTATACGAGTATGTTTGAGGTTACAAAAAGCAAAAATGTTTTCTTTTTCCCGTTCTTTTGTCAATATCTTGACATTTACTTATGGTCACAAAAAACATGACAAGATTTTGTTTAAATAAGTTTTGCTTCTTTTCTAAGAATTGAAAAGCTTTTATGTAAAAAAAAAAATATTGAGAAATGACTGCGAGTTAAAAGAAAAATTTGAATTTAAGATCTTCGAACCTTTTTTGTTATCGATATTGCATTTAACTAAGTAGACGAGACACCCATGCGTGTGATTGTTGTAAATTGGCGACAAACTAAAAACTTCCTGTGCCAGTTGCTCGTCAACTATTTAAACCCACTGTCAAACATTTAAATATGTATATTATATAAAATTTAATGCAAGCAACCAACCAACCACATAAGTATTTATTAATAGTATAATTAGATAAATAATCCAACCTACTGCCACTTGACAGACAGACATTTGCCCCAAACTTATTGATTTAAAAAAAAATTATTTAAAATCGTTTTTTAAACAGTTACAATAAAATAATTTAAGGCTGATCTTTTTTCATTTTAACGAAAAAAAATAATAATATTAATTTATATAATCCATAAAATTTAAGATTAAAACATTGTCAAAATTTGCAGCAATTCATTGAATTGAATGGAGTGTGAACGTTTAAGAAGAATCAACTGAAATCAAATACTGCAACAACGACGACAATACGAGTAACATCGACACCCACATTTAATTTCGAACAAAGTGAAACACTCGAAACCACCTCAACCACGCGTATGTTAAGGTGCATCTTTTGTATATTTTGTTTTTATTTATTTTTTCTATATTCGGTTACAAACGTTTATTTAACTCCAACGTTGACAAAAAGAAAAAAAGTCGAAAACGGTTTGAAATAAGAAACTAGTCAAATTTTTAAACCCACTTGAAAACCAAATACAACCAACATGAAAAAAAAATACAAAATTTCTGCCAGACTGTCTGGTGACCACTAACTGAGTTTTTTTTGGAAATTTTTGTGAGCGTTTTTTTGCGAAATATTTCACTCAAAATTAAATGTTGGTAATAGAATTGGGGGATTCACACGCTAATCTTGAGTGGCATATAATGCTTTAACATTTTACGACTATTAAAATAATTTAAAACACTATGACATTATGACACTTAAAACTACCGTTCGAATCTTTAAAAATATTCGTTTCAAGTTTTAACCCTTTATGGCGCCATGTTACAGATATGCATCAAAACAATTGTTAATTTTATTTTAATGCAATCACTTTGGTACAATATCTAGTTTCAAACTGTAAAATTCGTTCCTAATAAAAAAAATGTATCTCTTACATTACAACAGATTTAAAAAATATATGTAACCATATAAGGACACCACTACGTGATTAAAGACCAAAAAAAAAAAGACCCGTGTCTCCCAGTTTTGCACCAAGTCATGCACTTTTTTTAAGGGTCCCCAAAGATTTGGAGCCGCGGTGTCATTTTTGCACTTTCTCAAGCTCATATCTTGCAAACCGTTCGTAATTTTGATTTACTCTCTGAAGCAAGTCATAAAAAATTAAGAATATATAAAATCGAAAAAATTTCATCATCAAGATCAAAATTGCAAATAAAATTTAAAAAAATTGGATTTTTTTTAACCCTTTTTTCCCTTGCTCAGGTCCATAGGTATCAAACCGTTCAAAAATCAAGGAAACAGCCTAGTATAAAAATGTATGTAAGACCTCAGGTAACAACTTTCTAAAACATATGAACTTTCTAGGAAGGATTCTTATCGCCGTTTAGGTAGCCGCAAAAGTGAAAAATTTCCAAACAAATTAAATAAAAAATTTTTCGGAAAATTTTTAATTTTGCGGCTACCTCAGCGCTCGCTACCTAAACGGTGTTAAACAAGAGGGAAATATAACATTTGTTTGCTTATCCAACACCCGTAAACGTAAGATGTGACAAAAACTTCGCCGCCGACCGGTAGAGTATGCAGAATAATACGAACAGTCGATTTTGCAGCGCTCAGAAGATTTCGGCATTTCGCAGACCATAACTTGCAAAATTTTACGTCGTGACTTGGATGAATGGGTGTGTCGAAAAAAAATCGAATTTGGAGCAATCCACATGAGATTAAAGACCTTTCATAGCATCCCGAAAAAGTCACTATTTGTTATAGATTTCGAAAGAAAGAAATGGCTCAATGCCTACTAAGCATGAAGGATCTCCATAGGAAGGAACTGGGGTCTGCAACCGAAAGTATTAAACTGGATTTACAGATCGGTTGTCAGGCCGGTTATATATAATGGTTGTGTGGTATGGTGGGAGGCATTGAGGAAGGAAAGTCACAGGAGATTACTAGCTAAGGTTCAAAGATGTGCCTCGATGGGCATCACAGGTGCTCTGAGGAGTACACCTCAGGCTGCCTTGGATGTCATTCTTCATCTACTTCCTATAGAGGATTTTTCGATGGAAACGGCGACTAGCAGTTTGGTGAGGACAGGTTTTATCAGGTCACACATCAATCTTAAATAAGATTGGTTTTGGTGATCAGGAATCCGTAACCCCTGGGTTCACGGACTATAAGGTAGCTGAAATCAATTTTAGTAGCACACTTTTAATGGTAATTCCGGATAGAGACTATTGGATCAAATCCGTATGAGGCAGTATGAGGGCACTACCCTCAGACAGACAGATCAAAAACGGGGGAAGGCACAGGGGCTGGTGTCTATATATTGGGAACGAACATTCGTAGTTCTTTCAGACTGTCGAATGAATGCAGTGTTGCCAAAATGTTGTAGGCATTTCCCACCATATACCCCCTGAAAACCCGCTAAAAACTGCTAGCCGAATAAAACTAAACGCTAATATAACCGCTGAATTTTTATAACCAACATATGTCTTTTTTATGGTTTATTGGTAAAAAAAAGAATAAGATAAATTTTATAAAATATGTATACATATGCATAGATACATATATGTATATATGTTGGAATCTCATATTTCCTCAATATTTGCAAGCAAAACTCAGCCTACTCTCTAAGTAAGTATTTTATTTCCTGCAGAGTTTCTACACGAACTTCGAACCAGGAAAAAGTAGAATCCAAGGGACTATTCCATCTTATAATATTAATGTTTAATCTGATGCAGTATCTTTTCAATATCTTCTGCGATAGACCCTATATATTCTACACGTGTGGAATAATATCTTGCCGTTTTGCTTGAAGTATTTGTAAAATATCGTTAAAATTCCCTGATTTTCTGACTATCTGAAATTAAAAAATATTGTTGATAAAATAAACTCTGTGGCTCAATTTAAATTGGCTTGACGTTTAATTTCGAAGGAAAATTTCAATAAAAAAAGTCTCTAATCAAAAATAAATTATTCAGAAAAAGTTATATTGTTTTGTGAGATTTTGGTTGATATTATGTTTTCCTCATACTCACTGGTCCAATCACCCAGTTTTCGGTTTGTTTTTCGTTTGTTTAAAGATTTGTTTACTATTTTTCTTAATACGAACAGAATGATTAAATTGATTTCTAATATAATTTTAATCTCGTGTTAAATATTATTTACTAAAAATGAGATTTGTTTTTATTTTTAACTTCTTAAAGTTTCACATAATACACACGACCACAATATGTCAATTTTTTATTTGCAAAAAAGTGACGTTAGTTTCTTTTCGCTGTACATGTATATATCGAAAAAAAAACTCAACATAAATACCAGAGTACGTGTCGCATAGCTGTGTTAAAAATAATTTATTTTGATTTAATATCTTTCTTTATAAGTTTCAGAAAAACGCTGAAAATCCGTCAACTACGAAATTCTTCCACTAAAATTCCCGCTGGTGGTTTTTTAAATAGACTTGTCGCTAATGACAACAAAATACAGTCATATATAGCAGGAAACCCGCCGTTATGGCAACACTGAATGAATGTAGTGTTTTCCAGGCTGAGATCTTGGCGATCCTCCGGGCCATGCAGCTGAAGGTGAGAAGGTAATCTTCTACGTTGACAGCCAAACAGCGTTAAAAGCTTTGAAGGAACACAATGTCAAATCGAAACCTGTTAGTGACTGTAGGAAAGCCCACAACTTGCTTATGGATAAATGTGGTGTCAAGACTATGATGGGTTCCTGACCACAGCAGTGTTGAGGGAAATGAAATTGCCGATGAGCTGGCAAGAAAAGGGTCGGCATTAGATGAGCGAATGTCAGACAGATCGGTGAAATTACCGATAAGTCAATACTCAGTAATTGGGTAGAAGGTAGGCCCAACAGGTAATGGCGAAGTAGGGAGGATTGTAGAGTCTCGACAGCTATGTGGCCAAAACTTGACTCAGGAAGATCCAAACTGCTACTGGATATGAATAGGAAGGCGGTGCGAATCGTGAGAGGCACATTGACTGGTCACTGTTCGGTCAGAGCATTTAGGAAACTGGCACTCCAAATTTTTTTAAGGATATGCGAGTATGATGAGGAACCAGAAACCATTGAACATATTATCTGTTACTGCCGGAAGCTGCAACGTCATAGGCTTACAAGGCTGAGCAGACGTTTCCATGAAAGTATTACTGATATCGGGAAGTGAAAACTAAAGGACATCAGGTGCTTCATCATGAAAATTCCGTTAGATATAATAATAATAAAAATTTACATATTACTAAAAAATTTCTTTGAGCGTATTTTAAATTCGCTAACAAGCATTAATAAAACCTCAACTTTGTTATTTTATTTATTATTGATTTCGTAGCTAAGAACGGAAGTTTTAAAAATTTTCAGCGTTGGCTTGAATGACAACCGGCAAAAAAGACGACAATATATTTTAAAAAAATATAAATTTTTTTAAAGAGTTTTTGCGCTTGAAGTACGTGTTTTATTTTACTCAATTCGTAGTAAAAGCTTGTAACAAATAAAATGGCAAATAATTTTTATGAATGAATTTTTGTTTTTAAACTTTTCAAACATTTCATTCATGTGTAAAAAAGAAACAGATGAATGAATTTTGAGCCACTTCTTGTAGAGTTTTACTTGTTTTTTTATGATGGAGCAAAAAGCGGTTATTTTTTATGGTGGCGGTAAATTGTTTTTTGTTTTGTTTTTGTTTCAATTAAAACTAAACTTAATGTGTTTTTAAACTTTTTTAATTAAATTAATATTTGTTTGCCGTAACTAATTGGCTTAAGGCTGGAAGTTTATTTGATAATGAGCTGTATTTATTTATTTTAATATCTTTTTTCATTGCAAGAAAGTCAATTGTTTAAATGAAAAGGCGTTTTTCTCTCTCTCTCTTAAATTAAAAATCACTGTTTTAAAAGCAAAATTATGTAAAATTGAAATTAAGGGGAAACCACCTTTGTGTGGGTTTTATAAATGTTTTTGTTTCATATTGAATGTGTTGTTTGCTTTCTTGACATCTGTTGGTGTGTGATGTCATCATTAATTAGATAGTGATAAAAATTTACAAGTGTCATCTGATGACTTTACATGAGTTGAATGTTTGTGAAACGTTATAAAAGTTTGTTAAGTGCCAAATACTAAAAAACTTAAATTTTTTAATTACTTTAACTAACTTTTGAATATAAATTATTCGATTAGAAATTGTTTTGTAAAGAAATTAATATAGTAACAAATTTTATTGAAAGCAAATAAATGTTAATGTGGAAAAATTTATATGTGCACTGATAATAAAACTGTTTGAATGATGATGTTTTTGGAATAGAGTTTTTCTTGTTGTCACATGTGAATGGCGTGGCGTTTTGATCAAACCAAATCCCATTTATTTTAAATTCTTTCACTTAAAATTTGTACGACGGTCACGTTGGACATCTACGCTTGGAACGTCATAAAATAGGTTATCAATGTCACAAAAATTAGTCATATATAAAATACTTAACCCTAAAATACTTCTGTTTTTTCTGTTTGGCGTTTTGAAATTATCCTGAAAACGAAAAATTGCTAAAAATCAAACTTTAAATCAACTATAGGAATAATTTATAATTATAAGTTAGGCTAATGGTCAAAATAAAAATCCGCTTTATTTTGAATTCTTTCACTTAAAATCTGTCGACGGTCACGTTCAACATCATAGAGATCGCCTTATATAAATATGTATCTACGTTTTTAATGACATAAAAATTAATCATGAATGTCATAAAATGTTGTCATCAATAAAATACTACACTCTAAACAACTTCGGTTATTTGTCATATGCGAATGCCCTGCTGCTTTGAAACTATCTTGAAAACGAAAAAAATCAAACAAATTTCAGGCATAATTTAGAGCTATAAGCTAAAGTTATTTATAAAATGAACTTTTATTTTGATTTTTTTTACTTTAAATATGTAGGAGGTCACGTTCGACATCATGGAAATCCCCATATGTAAATATCTATTTCTGTATGTCATAAAGATTGGTCATCAATGAAATACTTAACCCTAAACAACTTCTGTTTTTGTGTCACATGCGAATGTCTTGGCGTTATGAAATTTTATTGAAAACGAAAAATAAAATAAAACCCCAAATCAGCACCTATTATAGGGCTAATTTAGAGCATTAAAATAGGCTTATTATCAGTTTAATTTAAAATTTTTGAATTTCAAATTTGTACGACGGTCACGTTCGACACCTATTATAAGACTATTTAGAGCTTTAAGATGAGCTCCTTTTGAAAATAAAAATCCCATTTATTTTGACTTGTTTTTCGCTTTAAATATGTACGACGGTCACGTTCAGCATCATGAAAATACCCAATTGTCTATCTACGTTTAGCATTTCCAAAAAAATCGTTTCTGAGAGGCAGAAATCGCCCTCTGCCCCATTGTTGGTCTTAGTTTTAAAAAATAAAATGAATCGCTAAAATGCAACATCACAAAAAATACAAAATTGCCAAAAACAGAAAAAATCACACAAACGAAAAAAAAGCCAAAATTAAAAAAATCGCTTAAATAATAAGTATTGTACCGTAAAAATTTAAAAAGTCGGCTAAGGAAAAAACGATAAAACTAGAAAAAGCGTCAAAACAAAAAAAATCGCCCAAAACAAAAAAACCCAAAAACAGAAAAAATCGTCAAACCTAAACAAGCCTCTTCGTGTTCGAGTCATAACATTATTTACTATATTGAGAAATCGTGCTAATTTCACTTTTTAGCACCAAATCAATATTTTTTTAATTTCAGAACTAAAAATTAGCGCAACATAATTGCAGCTTCGTGAATTTTCTTATACACACAGATATTTTAAATTTACAATATTATTTTATACAATCACATCCCGCTCAATTTTGAGCCCCTATATTTTAAAGAAAAGTTGTTGCATATAAAATTTTTGACACTTGCTTTTGGTTACTGAAATTCTATAATCTAGTAAAAAAAATTGCCAAAATTACAAAACTCTTCAATTCCACTTTCTTACAATAAGCTTTCATATGAAATAACCCACACATTCATATGTACATACATATATTACATCTTTCTTCCGCAACTTATCTCTTATCTTATTTTCTAAAATGCACAATTTTTCATTATCCATTTTTTAAAAGCTTTATTTGAATTAAATTAATTTCCATATCAGATGACTGCATATCAATTTCAAAAAAAAAAACGATATTAAGATAAGACTAGATTTAAGTTAATTAAAAATTCATTATAATTAGTTTTTATACGCTTTTCTTCCTTGAGCTTCTTCAACCTACTTAAGTTTAATATTTATTTTTTTTCCTCTCGAAAAAAATAAAAAATTAACAAATATAAATCACACATACATATGTATGTATGTATATACATATGTATGTATTTACGTAGACGAGTAAATAAAGTTGTTGTTGGTGGAAGATGTTCGCACCATAAAGAAATAATTGCTTATGCCAAAAAACACCTCTAACTGGCTTTTGCCACAATGTTGTTGCTTGCTTTTCAATTCAATACGAACGAACATGAATATTCCACACATTTTAATGGCACAAATTGTTGAGATTTATAATTTACTCCTTCGTACGAGTGTTAAATAACGCCAGTAAAATAAAAAAATAACAATAATAAAAAGCAAATAAAATGTACAAATCGGTAAATATTTATTTATACACGACTACTGTTCAAACATTTATTACATTTGTATAATAATAAATAAAAGATGTGAAGAGAAGACTGAAACAAAGTTGAAATTCGATGTACCCTACAATAGTTGAGGCAGAATATGCAAGAAGTGAGAAGTAAATTTTCCTTTAATCCCCCTTCCCCCATCCCCCAAAAAAAAGGAAACTTCAGGTAGATATTACTTGTTGCTAAAGTTACGGTCACACTTGACGTGTGTGAAAAAGTGTAACCACTAAATACTAATGAAAACCTTTTTGACTCAGACACGTGTCTAATAGAAAAAGTCATAGAAAAAGTCATCATTCACCCCTATTGTGAATATTTTATCCCTTTTACCTAAAGATGCAATCGTGAATTATTTCCACGTAAAAAGACTCCCGTTTTCAAAATAAAATATGGCATCGCCGGTTTTTATTCCTGTGGGTTTTTTTTCCCAAAAATTATGTGTGGTTTTATACCCTTACCAAAAATGGAAAAGGGTATATATAAGTTTGTCATTCCGTGTGTAATTTCTACAATATGAATATGCGACCCATAAAGTATATATGTATATTCTTGGTCCCTATAAATATGGAATACGAATAAGCGATGTCCGTTCGTCTATACGTCTGATGTATGTAAAATCGGTTTCCCGAAGCTCATAGAAAAGCTAGAGACTTAGGTTTTGAACTGTTGTATCAGAAGTGGTCCAAAATAGATTGGTATTGAAAATCAGAAAAATCGAGCAGATGTTTTCAGAACTGGAAAACTTAAACTTTATTTTGCCATATAAAAGTAACTAGCTCAAACTGATTTTTATACTTTTTGTTCAGTATTATTATTTATTATTATTATTATTATTTTTATTTATTTTATATTTTAGTACAAATAAAACAATTTGTATGTTTATAACATGTAAATTCGAAAGCATTTTCTTTCGGATCGAATTACAGAGTAGACCACCAGGCATTAAAAATATAAAAAAAATAAAAAAATAAAACAATATATAAAAACGTTTCCGGGGTGTAAAAACTTCACCTTTTTTTGTGATATAAAATTAACCTACTAAAACTAATTTTTCCTTTTTCTATTTAAACTAAACAAATCTTATATTCTTAAAAGAAATATATTAGTGTAAGAAATCATAAAAATATTAAAGGATGATTCCAGGGTTGGGAAACTTACACTTTTTGTGATAATAAAAGTTAGAAGAGCTAATTAATTTGTTCTTTTTCTTTATAAATTAGAAATATTTTATGGTATGGATATAAAATTTTGGTATAGAAAATTAGCAAAATAAAAGCCACAGCTCCAGAGCTGGAAAATTTGAACTTTTCTTATGTATTAAAATAAATAAATAAAACTAATTTTTTCCTTATAACCTTTTTTCTTTGTTCACAAAACATATTTTAATTATTTTTTTAAGAACTACTAGATTGGTAAAAGGAATCATAAAAATGTAAAAGAATGATTCCAGGGTTGGAAAATTTAACTTTTTTTGCATATAAAAGTAACTAGGTCAATTAATTTTTTTGTTTACAAATTAAATGTAAATAATGAAATAAATAATTAGAAAAATAAAAATCATTGCTTCAGACCTGGACGACTTAAACTTGTTCTAATATATAAAACTTATTAAATCAAACTAGTTCTTTCTTTGGTAATTAAATATATTTTATATTTTAGAAAGAAATAAACTAGTATTAAAAACTTGAAAAACCACAATTATGGTTCCAGAGTTGGAAATTGAAAAAAAAAATTGTTTTTGGTAAAATAAACCAAAAATTATTCGTGCATGTTCTGGCTTCCACATCGTTTCACAAGATTGTTAACCAGTGAAAATATTGCGAGGTTTTTTGCCAGAAGTGAAAACGAAAAAATCTAAAAGTTTGAATTCGTCCATTTATAAATTGTTTTCATTTAAATTCAGATGCTAGAAGACATACTATTAATTTTTATTTTCTAAATTTCAAATTTAACAGGTGTAGCATGTGTTTTAACATGCGGTCCCACAATGAAACATGTGAAAACGATGTGGAAGCCAGAACATGCACGATTATTTTTTCAGTTAAACATATTTACGTCCCTTTTCACAATGTTTGGTTAAGAGTTAACGTGAACTTTAACTTTAAAGTCCCTGTTAGTTTTTAACCATACATTGTGAAAAGGTACGTTAATGTTTTAGGAAGATCTTTGCTCAAGATTTTTTTATATTTGTTTAATTTTTATATAGATATCTCATTTAAGTATAAACTACGGTTTGCGCAATGTTGCTTATTATCCTTTTAGCACAGTTATGTTTCAAATCGATGGTTGTTATTAATTTTTAGTAAATGGAGATAGAAATGAAATTTATCGCTAAAGAACAGTCATAACAATAAAATAAATTATGAAAAAATTCTTTAGGAATATGGATGCAATGGGATGTTTTAATTGAAACACTAAATAGTTTTGCAAAATCAAAGATTATTAAATACGGGAAAATATAAAACAAGTAAGTTGACTTGGTATGGAGGCACAATACTAAGACTGTGTAAGGATTATTAAATTGTAGCACGGTTTTTGAACATCTGGAGAGCGTGTAAATGAGCCCCGATTTTTTGGTATTGTGATGACGATGTTGGAATGAGGGTGAATGCAACTTATTTCTTAAATACAAAGTGAAGAATAAAATATCCAACTATTTATTGCTTACTTCAACCAAATTCTTCAGTCGAAAAATATCGAGAGATCAGTTACTAAAAATTGCAATGTAAAAAAAAATTATAAATTTTTTTACAAAACAAATAAGTATGTATGTACTTATGTATGGATCTGTATACTACACACATATATATGTATATATGGACATACGTACTTCGGTAAAGGGTATATAAGATTCGGCACAGTCGAATATAGCACTCTTACTTGTTTAAAAAAGGACCTAAAAGCTGAAATAAAATTTATATACATATACAAGTATTAATGTCATTAACTTTACATGTTCAAATAGACTTTTCCCGCAAAAAGCTAAGTTATAATTTATAACAACATAATATAACAATTCCCACCAAAAGCTGTTGCAACATATTTGAAATGAGAAAACAAAAACATTTTATTAAAGAATATCGTTTTCATTTGCCTATCTTTTGTAGGATATCTAAGAATATTTAAAACTAAAAATAAATAAATAAAATTAAAATGAACTGAAGTGTAATACGCACCCACTTTTTAGCTGCTATAACGAATACATGATACGAGTATTGGTTCCCGCACTTGTTATATTTTACGAGAATTCACTCTGCATTAATATTTTGATTTACTTTTTTATATGTGGAAAATTTAAAACGTGTGTCTTGTAGGGGTTTTTATTTGTTTTATTATTTTGTATATATTTTTTTTTCTTTAAATAAAAAAAATATATAGAGAAGACAGCAAAATGCTTGTCAATTATCAATCAACACTTCAAACCGTAAAACTGTTTTTTTTTTGCATTAAAAAAAATTAAAGCTTAAGCTGATTGATTGCAGAGATAAAGTGTATTCATTCCTTCTTAAAATTTTAATCACTTGTATTAGAAATTTTAAAAAAATTCTGGGTTTAACTATGTGTTATTTATTTTATAGAGAATTTTTATTATTATCATATTATTATTTTGTACAAGCAGTGCTGGATTTACGTATAGGGCCGGGCCTAGGGCGGCATGGTCTTACGCGCGCCAAAATTATAAGAACCGCAAAAACTAACATTTTATATAGTTTGAAATGTATAATTTTTATGCATTAGTTTTGCTTTATACATAACAATGAAAAATTTAGAATATAATTCTGAACTTAGCCGTTAATTTATCGGAGCAATGTATTTTTTTTTAATTTATGTATATGATAGTATTCTAAAGCACTTGAGTAGACTATTGTGCATTGTTGAGATTTAACGACAGTTTGAGTAAGTGTCGACTCCGCTTTACTGGAAATAACCAAAATTCAGTTATTTTCAGTTATCCGATTTTTTCTCTAAAACGTAGTTCGGATTACTGAAATTTGTTACAGTTAAGCGTACTGCTTAAAATCAGTACAATATAATAGAAAAATACAATAAAGTACGTAAGAGCGAAAAGGACAAATTTAAAATTAAAATTAATTTTTTAACGGACGAAATATGCACAATTTTTCAGCCTTAATGTATGCAATCGATTTCTAATAAATAAATTTGTCATTGTTTATTTTTTCACTAAAGCGAAGTAAGTTTCATACAAAACGTAGTTGTGGGCTTGCTTTTGGTTTTTCAGTAATACGATATTTTCAGTAAAGCGATGTTTAGTTAAAGCGAAGGGAATAAGAGTAGCTGCGTTTATAATCAGTGCGGGAATTTGTATCGCTTTAAGTAATACGATTTTTTCCAGTAAAGCGTGTTGCGCTAAAGCGGATTTGACGTATTTGCGCACTTTCTACTCTACTTAGAAAATATTGAGAATCATTGTTTAAAAACTTCTGATTTGTGTAACTGCTTTCACTTCTGCTTCTGAAAATTTAAACAGTCTCAGTCAAAGCGCACGCGTAAAACGAAAAGCTATACACAACGGAGAGTTTCAGCATTTGACATGTTCAAACAGTTGTACAAATATTAAAGTTTTTCTTTTTATATATTACCAATTTTACCATACAAATTACCAATACTGCATACACAGAAAAAGATTTAAAACCTTTTTCGATTAGTGATTTAATTTGGAAATTTTTACTATTAATTAAAACCTGTACTGATTTCCGTCCTGCAAATAAATTGATAGTATTTATTAATGAATTTGTAAAAATTACGTTTTCTTGCTGTTGAGATCAATTAATAAGAGTTAAATAAAAGTAGGCATTTATTTTAAAGAAATTATTGATTAATAATTGAATTTAAAGATTTCAAACAATTAAATTGTTTGTTGGATGAATTAATGCAAATGAAATGCAATCAATTAAATAATTGACATAATTAAAAAAAATTGAATTTTGTTTTAAAATATCTTTTGAATTTAATTTTTATATGCAAAGAAAGGATCACTCACACAAAAGTAGCATTATACGTTATAACCTTTGAATCTGTTAGCGATAGCGCTAAAACAAAAAAAAACACTGATATACTTAAGTCGACTTAAGCGATTATTCCACATTGCCACATATATACAAGATGTACAACGAAATTGAACATTGTTCTCACAATATTTTACTAATGTTTTCACTCTGTACAAAGTGGTCTTGATAGGGTATTTAGGGAGCCTAGACACGTTCACATTATTTTGATATATTAAAAAAAATTTAAATTTAACGTAGCTACAACTTTGCCAAATATTGTTTGCAAAATGTTTGTATTTTTTTTTATTAAAGGTGTTATTTGGAGTAATTTTATTTCTGTATGTGCGGTTACCATTGTTTTTATTTAATATTTCGAATTGTCTAATGTGAACTGCAGTATTTTCTGTGACAAAGAGCTTTACGACTCTTAGGAAGGAATCTACTATGTACGTACTCTGAAAAGAGATAAAATGCTTTCGAATTTGTGTGTTAATAACATGCAAGTTCGAAAGCATTTTCTTTCGAGTTAAATTGCTTTGAAAATTCATCATGAATAGCATCAGGCTCATAAAACATTATTATGAATCAATGGTGAATAAAAAACACATTTATCAATCACAGTAAGCAGAATTAACGGTCTTTGCAGAGCTGGTAATGCGAGTAGTGCAAGCAACAAAGCCCGCTATTTGTTCAAAAATTTATTGAACGTTCAAGTAAACGACAAGCGAGTAGTGCAGGAAAAGGATCATATCGTTCATTTACTCAAAGAACGTCATAACTCAAAAAAAAAACTAGTTTGCCAAAAAACGAGTGTTAAGCTTAAGTTTTCAATTTACACACAACTTAATGGAAAAAGAAAATTTTATTTTGCTTTCAAAAGTTGAGTAAACAAGATAATTGTGCCCTTAATTATGAAAGTGGTCTAAGTCATATATATCTCTGCTCGAGATATTTAGTAGATTACATTTGAAAAAATTAAAAAGTATTTTTATATTATGCAGCATTTTAATTTCAACTTGTACTAGTCTCGATTTATATAAATTAATTTAATAATTTTTAAATATTTATTGAAGTTTTTCAAAGATTTATTTGACTTTGATGCACATGACTTATGACCACTTTCATAATTAAGAGTACAATTTTATGCAATTTCTACACAATATGAAGAACGGTATGAGAATTAATTTTGCATCATTAATTCAGAAATTCCATTTTTTGAGTTATGACGTTCTTTGAATAAATGAGCGGAATATTTTTTCATGTTATAAATATGTATACTAGCTAATTCTTAGTATTGCCAATAAGAAGATATTGGAAAAAACCCTAAAATTAATTTATTAGAAATTTTCAGAAATTAGACCTTCATGCCATATCCCTGCTCGAATGTATATTCACTATACTACGCAATCGCACGAGTTACGAAAAATACAGCCCTGCGTACCTGTAGTGCGATTTAGTAACTTTTAACGATCCGACAGTTGTAATTTTTGTCTATACATTTCTTTCGCTTAAAATAACGATTGTGTGATTCTGAGACTTCTTTTTAACGATAGGACTCAGCTGATATTTTCTGTTAGTTTTGTCGACACAGCTGACATAAACCTACAGGGAATATCGTTAAAAATTTTACTGAATTGCAAATTCGTTACATTTTTGTTATAATTATTTTAAAGATGCGATTATTGTTTAAAAAAAAGATAGTGAATCGCACTCCTGGATTCTGTAACTTTTTGTGAACCGAAAATGGTAATATTTATCGAAATTTTAATCGATCAATTTTCGTTATATTTACGAGTTTTATAGCGATGCGATTTTCGTAAGAAAAATTACTGAATCCAGCTACTGCTGATCTGATGATTCGTTATTGTCTTTTCACAGTGGTTAGTCATGGCCCCTGTAGGTATATCGTTTTCTTGCAAAATGTGAAGGTGCAAAATTTTTAGTTGAACCCTTTAGAGCAGCAAGTGCAATATGTTTTATTTTCTAATATTTTAATTAAGGTTGTATGATTTCTGTTTGTATATTATACTTGCGAAAATTCTTTTAAAATACTTTTTTATTTATATTAATTTTCATTCAATTTAATATGTTATTTTATTATTTATAAAAATTTTAAATCGTTGTTGTTATTTATATTTCAAACTCTACTAATTCCTTAATAACACATTTAAACTTTTAAATATCCACAAACGATAGTAATATTTGCATAAATTTTTTCTATGATATTTTTATTTTACTTTTTATACTTAATAATAAGATAATAATTGCTATAACACCTTTGAGATTATAAAATGTTTTTTATTTTTATTTATTTTCTTCTATTTATTTATTTAACGCATTATACGCGTCACTGCCTGCGTTCGTTGAAGATTAAAAAATTTATGTTCGAACTAATTATGTATTTTTTTATTTGAATATTTTTGCGGTTTATTAATCATTTTATAATTAAATTTTCTATGGACTTGTCACACATCATCTCATCAAAATCGTTTTCGTCGTACGCGTGTTTATTTATTAATTTTTTTTATCAAGCGAGCGAATACCGTTCAAAGCAACTGTTTGCATCCATGGTATCTCAACAACTGGCATGACTGAGAATGACGATGAACTGACGATGCTCATACAAATGATTTTCATTTCATGCCCGATCGACTAAAGTAAACAGTGTTGAACAATTTAGTGATTTTAATGGAACGACTAAATTTAACTTACATAATTAATTAGAAGAATGCATAAAATTGTGCAAAAAAAATTATTGACAAATAATGAGTTGCATATATATTTTCTTGGCTAAATAAAATTTAGTACCTTAAAAATCTTTTTAGAAATATGTGCGGCCCTGTTTTGTATATTGATTCGATTTGGAATCGCATGATTTTAGAAAACTAACTCCGGTAATGGAAAAATTTTTTCAGATCTTTTAAATTTTTCTATTATTTTGTTTTGAAATTTTTCAAGTATCATATCTGATAGAAAATTATTGTATATGATTTAAAATGGTCCTGCAGGGCCATTATTAATTTTAGAAATCGTACGTTTTCAAATCGATTCGATTTACTGAACAGGGCCGGTTATGTTATCATGTGATTTTTTTACTGCTCCAGATTTTTTTTTACTTCGCTTTAGTATTTTAACAACCCGTTGCTGATTTCTCACTTAAAGGTTTGATGCATAAAAGGCGATGGTGTCGTTAATTGTGGGACACGTAACACTGTCTTAATAAAAATAACATCGTTCACATCAATATTTCCAATTCCGGACATACAAAATAGTTTGTGGAACACCCAATTTCAAACCAAAGTTTTCCCCAACAAAATATTCTCAGTTGCTTTTCAGCGACGGACACGACTTCGGTTCTTCACGTTACTACACGTTACAAGTTTCACGAGAAGCAGCTTCACGACGACTCTAACGTGATTTATTCTTGCGACCGTGAAATTTTGACTATTTTTGTAGTGAATTTAAAAAATATCAATGCAACGTTGAAACATATATCTTTCCTTTTTTCATTAATTGCATTGCTTTTACGTTTCATTTGTCAAGTAGTTACAGCTTGAGTCATGGCAATTCATTATGTGGCAAAAATTTTCATTTTCAACTTTCGCCTTAAAAAAAATCACGATTCAATTTCTAACACTTTGACAACATAAATGCCAACGATTTATGCTAGCTGGCAACTCAGTTTAAATATAAACAGTTTTGGTCAAAAAAAATTAAAAAGGAAAAAGTAATTTTTTTTAAATTATCTATACATTACTTATGTTAAAATCTTAACAAAATGCATTATAATACTGGAGTTGTGTACTTATTAAACAAATTCAATAAAGTGCGACTTTGACTCGCACACGAAGGATTCTTTCCGTACGGACACTAGATATTTAATACTATACGAACTTTAGCCTATACAATTGCTCAGTTCACAACCTATTGTGGGAGTCGCAGTTGGTACATGAGTTGTTGGTGAATTAAAAAAAACATTGTTTAGAAACAAATGTTTATATACAAATTAGCAACAAAGTTTCTACGAACTACGAATCTTACAATAAGTTGTTAATTGAGAAAATCTAGTTTTGGAATTTTTTCATTTTCGGGATTTTTTTTAGTTTTAAAGTTTTTTTAGTTTTTGCGTTTTTTTTGTTTTGGGGTTTCTTTTAGTTTTCGCGTTTTTCATTTAAATAAAAAAATCGACCATCTGCCCAAAAAGCACTAACTTGAAAATTGTTATATGCATTTTTTGCATATCAACCATTTTTAATAAAATAACATTTGACAACACTCCCAGTGGTCCTAAATAAATAAACAAACAATAATACAACAATACGATTTAGCCCCGCATTATCAGCTTGTTATTCAAAAATTCATCATCGTAATTCATACGGATCACTCACTATTCAACCTCAAACAACAACTCTTTGGTTGCCTTACAATTTGTTTGTTTACAATTCTCCCGAAATTTCCAAGCATTCATTTCTGCCTCTTCATATTTACTTTTTGGGGAACCAAAATATTTACACACTCAAAGAGGTCTAGTTTTCATTCGTTGGGGTATTACATTATTTACATATTGTTATTGTTGTTGTATCGGGTGTTGGGTGGTGAATATGAATGATGTTGCCTGATAAATGCAATGAGTGCAGAGATTGCAAGAGTGTAAACAATGTATAGCAACATATTGGCATTTTTATTATAATTGTTTATAAGGGATTTAAGTGTGACCATTGTGACATTTTCAGCTAATTTATTTAAAATTTAGAATATAGAAAAATTTTGTTTGTTTTAACATAATTATTATGCGGGATGCAGGGTGACTATATAGCTAATTTATTAAAGATTTTCAAATGTACAAATTAATCATATAAAAGTTAAAATTTAGCTTTTTAATTTTATTAAAAAAATTTCGTTTTTATTTACCTTCTCGGTCGGTCAACACTTCAAATCAAAATTAAAACAATTTTATAGTAAGCATTTGCATAAGCAAAATTTTTATTAAAATTCACTCAACAGGTAGAAAGAAACATTACACTGTTCATATTTAGGATACATAACGTCAGCATAATTTGATAAAAAAATATTTTCAATATTTAATTGAACTTCAAGTGTTCTTTTTACAAAATTTGTATGGAAATTGTGTTTTAACATACGCTTTGAGCTCAAATAATTTTTTTTTCGATACGGCACTTTATGTTTAGCTTAAAAACTATAAATTCATATCCTAACTTAAATATCACTAGCTGAAATGTAAAATCACGTTACTATACTTTTGGAAATTTTATAAGAGACAATAAAAATTAAACTAAAAAAAGAGATGTGTCTTAGGAATCTTGGTTAAAGCTATGTTGCTAAGCTCTATAAGACAAACTGCATGTGCTAAATAACAATGCAATAAAATTATTAGGGCCTGTTCATATAAATGCGAACGATAGCTTCGATTGAATATTTATATTGAAAACAAAAACAAATTTCAGTTTTTTGTTTTTGTTTCTAATATAAATTTTCGATCGAAGCTATCGTTCGCATTTAGATGAACAGGCCATTAGTGTTTTTAAAACTCTTTTTATTTAATATTCATAAAATTTATTTATTCTATTATCTATTTATATGTACATATAAAAATTAATCCAACTTTTTTTTTGGCACGACATCACGTGAGATTGGCTGGACCAATTCAAATGGTTTTATTTGTTATTGTCTGGAGAAGAAGAATATCAAAGAAAAAATTAACAAAGTTGCGCGGAACAGGATAAAACGGAGAAAATTTGTGCTGTTTGTATTTTTAAAGTCTACTCAGTTTCTTTCTGGATGCGAACAAAGTCGGGTAATATTATAGTAATTTATAAAACAAAATAAATTTGCCGCAAATATTTGCATGTGTGGACATTTTGCGTATACATATAAAAGCAGGCTTAGTAAGTCATCTGGCATTTCCTTTACGAACAAAAAAAAAACAAATAGGAAAAAAAATATAAGCAAATGTATCAAAATACAAATAAACTTACAAGTGAAATAGTGTCGCTTATTTTTGTTACAAAAATAACGTCCCAGCTCCTGTGTCTGACATAAAGAGCATAGCTCTAATTATCTAAATGTCTGAAGTAAGGTTTCTGTACTTTTATTTTTAATTCGGCTGATTTTTATGACAAAGATTTGAAGGTTTGTAGGGATATGTATTTCGATGCTATAATTACATACAAATTTTAAGGATTTTGAATTATTTTTAGTTACGTGGTCTTGCATTTCAGCTGACAGTATGTACACAAAACAAAAATATGATTCATCTTATATTATATGGAAGCTTATGAATAAATATAAACACATCTATTTTTATCATATTATCATATGTTATCTTGCGTAAACAAAAAGTGGAACTCATTATTTGTAAGATTTTTCATTCTATGATGTCACTAGCGAAATATTTATCGAAATAAGCATACAAATTAGATAATGTATAAATCTATGTATGTCTGGAGAGGTGTATAGAGAGGTTCAATAGAGCATAAAAAGGCTATTGCGTTGAGTGGTGGTACATTTGCTTTACCAAAACGCTTTCAGTATTTATATATTACGCTGAATCAAAACAACTCTCGTATTCCATATCATTTGAAACCACATCTGTTAAGTAATGATTATTAATCGTACTGATTACTAATTCGATTACTTTTTTTTGAAAGGTGATCAAATTACGATTATATTCAGTTTCGCACGATTACTAATTGATTACGATTACTTATAATGGAAATTTAATCTGAATTACTTGAAATTACAAAAAATAATCCAAAGGAATCAAGTGTAATTAGAAAATAGTCCGATATCTTCTAAAAATTACTTTTAATCCTTTTTGATTATATATTAATAATCAAAAGTAATCTTTGAAAGTAGTTGGATTATTTTTTGATTACTTTTGATTCCTTTTGATTATTTTTCGATTATTAGTAATCGTAATCAATTATTTATCAGAAATTCTTTTAAAGGGAATTGTATAATCAGAACAATTCTTTTTAAAATGTAATCTAAATGATTACTAATGGTAATCGAAATTTAACAGCTCTGTTTGAAACTTAATAGTAGGGGGCATAAATTTATATTAGTTTTAATAATCGTATAAAAATAAATTAAGTTAAATACACATAAATGTAGCCAAAACTCAAACATTTTATTTTAGTTTATTTTCGTACTCTGCTTTTAAGTACAAAAAAAATCACAATAAAAATATATTTGTAACTGTAAAAGTATGGATTATTTCTTATGTCTGTGTCATGACATAAAGAGCATAGCTCTAACAACAAACTTGAGCAAATTCAATGCCAAAACTGTTTGGCATGATTGTCTTTGTTGAACAAAAAATTTTCAATTTTTTACTTTTCAATACATGTAATTGATAACAATAATGAATGATACAATGAGAATTTATATAATTTCCTTTCATTTAACACTTATTTCAATTTCATTATCATCACTTGGTATTATTTTCATGGCTAAATTACCATTTTTTTTTACTCTTTTTTAAGTTCTGGGTAATTGTTAATTGCTGGTGTCTGGCAATTTCGTTTAATTGTAGAAGAAAAATATACATATAACATATAATATTGTTATATTTTAATTCAAGTCGATATGGTTGTTTATATTAAAAAAATTAATAGTTTCTGCAGTGCAAAGTGTTGAACACACGCAAATAATTGATGTAAACACCAGGGATGGCAGTACTACATTAGATATGAAAATAAATAGGTTATTGTTTGTTGAGTAATTCATTATTTTATTACACATTTTGGTTTGAATTTTTCAACATTTTCAATTGCCTTATAGCTCATGTGCTGTACAGTTTTTGAATAATAATTTTGTTGTTTAAACTCAACCTAATTAATATAAAAGGCAAGCCTCCTTTCAGATATCCTTTCAGATATTTCTCTTTAAAAAAATTTGTGTTGTATATAATTTTTATTCGACAGTTTTGTATACTATTTAACTTTTATTTCACATCAATTCCATAAAAATCTAAGATTTTTAATATCACCATCTTCCATCTCTGTGCTGCTAACTGCAGGTTTCAAGCATACATATTAATTTATTACTATTGTAGCAAAAAAAGTATAAATTATTTTATTAACTTACAATTTTCTAGCTATTGACATTTATTGTACTTAATGAATAGAATCATTTCAATTCAATTTCCATTTCAAACGTATGCAAAAAAAAGCTGTTGCAAAAAAAATAAATAAGTATTCGTTATCAAGATCATTTTATTGTTTCAGGTCTTGATGTGGCGTCAAGTATTACACTGAAACTGAAAACCTATTTAGGAAAATTATACACATTGACATAAGTGTAAAATAAAAGTCTCATTGTATTGAAGAAATGTATAAACAAGCATTCGATTTAATAATGTGAAATAATGAATCAAGGGTAAATGACGAGGATGGTGTTGGCAATTATTGATATTATAGCAATTGGTTTAAATAAATATAACAATATTTTCATTGGTCTAATTTAAAATGCATTTAAACTTAGAAGTATTGTTTTTTTTATATAAATAATAACCCAGCAAGAAATAATTAAGTTTTTGAAAGCAGTAGTGCGATTCACTAACTTTTTTTAACGATAATCGCATCGTTAAAATAAATATAGCGAAAATTTATCGAATTTTTAACGATATTCGCTGTAGATTAATGTCAGCTGTGCCGTTATTTAAGCGACAATAATTTAAGTGCCGTTAATTTTATCGACAAAAATCAACAGAAAATATGAGTCCTATCGTTAAAAAGAAGTCTCAAAATCACACCATTGTTATTTTAAGCAACAAAATGTTAGACAAAAATAACGATTGTCGATTCGTTAAAAGTTACTGAATCGCACTAGTGCCCATAATTTTTAAAGTAGCCTGAGTCTTAAATCTTACAGAAACCTTAATTAACAAAAGGGTACTCGATACATGAACGACTCGGACACGTGAACATTTAAATTTTTACATTGACTACTCTAAAATGTGAAAAGGGTCTGAAAGCTCTAAAACGTGAACAAAGTTTGCTTGTCTTTTCCGTTTTATTTTTTTAATTTACTTTTAGTTTTGGGAATCCCAGAACACATTTTATGTTTACGCTGATTTTTTTTTTGCAACAAATACATGAATGTGACTCGCAAAATAGAAAGGGACCTAAGGGTAAAAAGTGGTTTTGTTCAGGAGAGCCATTTTAAAGATTTAAATACGTATATCTTTGGTGTAATTCAGGGAAAATTTTTGGGACATGGGATCGGTCTCATTCGATGGTCAGATGTTGTCCACATCAAAATAAATTAAAATTGATTTTTTACCCTTAGGTCCCTTCCTTATGCGCTGTCACATATGGAAGTTGTATATGGAATAAAGACCTGCACAAGACCTCTTACAAGAACTTTTAAGACATAAGGGATTTTTCAAATGTTTTACTACAACGAAATGTTCTAAAACAAACGCTAAACAACACTGTTGGCAATAGATTTGTTTAACTTATTGCAGGTATAGGAGTAAAGAAGAAAAAATTTCGTGACTGAAAAATTTGTGGTGCTTGTACTTCTTTCTACGGATGGGCGCGTATACAAACGTCATGCATGTACATTAGAGTGGCCGTTAATTGTTTGGAGACTTTTTTTGATTTCTTCTACTCTCACCCCCCAAATCGGCTCAGTTTTATGTAAAAAAAATACAACAAAAAAATTTCACACCGATAAGTTCACAGAAAAAAGTATTCACCAATTAATATTTTCAATTAACAATTTAATTATATTGATTAAATTTTTTTTTTTTTTGATTAGTTTGACTGGAAAAACTTAATTGATATTATCAAATTGTTTATAGGTGAAAATTTAATTAATTTTTTAATTGATACTACAAATATTTTAATTAATATTACAAAATCATTCATATTACTTTTTTGTGTGTTGCGTTTTACGGGGTGCGTCCGGCCCTCAAAGTTGGCCTTCAAGCCCATTTTTCAATGTATTTTTTGGCATATGACTATCTTTTTAAAAAAGCATTTTACAAGAATATGACATATGGCAACATTTTACATCTTTAAGTCAACAACATAAGTCTCAAAAAAAGTTTTTTGCTAAAATTAATATTTTAGAAAATAATGAGGAATATAACCAACAAAATACCAACAATTTTATGTAACAAAATTTATTTATATGTACTTTTTTATTTTAAGCATGCACAATAAGAGCTTATAGGTATATGTATATTAAATTATTTTATACATATACATATAGTCAAAATAAAACTAAACAGAAAAAAATAAAAAAATATATACTGAATTTATGGGCTTGACGCCCGACCCTCCCGCTAATCGATATGAAATTTTTTTGTATTGTCTTTTACATAAAACTGAACCGATTTGGGGGTGAGAGTAGAATAAATAAAATAACGGCCACCCTAATGCACATATGTACATACATACCTACATATGTACATAAGTTGTGTGTATGCTCTCTTATTTTTCTACGCACATACAAACGCACACATGCACTGACATTAGTTGTGTGCGCTTGCTTAAAAAACGTACCTTAAACACATAATAGCTTACCATCTTCATCTTACACACACACTCAACATCTCTTCTTTTGATTGTTTCTCACGTTTTAGACTTGGTAGTTTTTCTTAAAGCAAGTCTGAGTTTATAGGAGAGAGAGGAAAGATGAAAGAGGAAAGGTACTGACTTGGTTGTACAGAAAAGTTACTTTAATTCTCTTTTGTTATTTCATTCGCTGCAGAAACCGTCTAAGTGTAAACAAACGAACAGTTTGAAAAGAGAATTGAAGAGAATTGCTTCAAGAAAAACTGCCAAGTCTAAAACTTGACTTTGCTACGAACAAGAAGTCTTCGCTACATCGCCTCTTAACACTCATATACATAAACATCAATACATCCATCGTGCTTCGCTTATTAAACGACAGTATTTATTATTGGTTTAGTATAATATATGCCACGAGAATGCATTTAAAAAACAAGACGTATTTACATTTCAAGATTTTTTACGCAGACCTCTAGTATGCAGTAAAAATATTTGGATTAAGTTCAATACCAAATCGATGTATGCACTCGTATAACATATAAGCAATTTTGCATATAAAAAATTTCGGAATTAATTTAAAATTTTAATTCCAAAACAGCCTTTAATTAAAACCGCTGAGTATAGCGGTTTCTTTGAAAATGCATAAAAACCGGTTTTATAGCTGGTTAAACAATCAAAACCGAAAAAAATTGTTTTTAGGACAGAATCCGTACTAAATATAATAATACAATGAATAATAACAATTTATTAAGAAAATTATAAAAACACTCGTAAAAAGTAAAAAAAAATACAATTACATCAATTCACAATAGCATATTCTACAGATGCTTATTTTATTCCCAACAATTGGTGATGCCACTTTGTTATTCTCTTGAGATTTGCTATAAGGGTGATTGATTATAACGATAAGGATTAATAAAGTAGTTATTGTTCACATGTGTGATTTCAATGTAATATTTTTATGACTTAAAAAATGCAGTTCAGGGAATCATTTCATGGTAAAAAACTTTTCCGGAATTTTAACCAAAATAAGCACATCTAACTGAAATTTATTTAAACTCAATGAGAATTATTAAACCTCATTATATTCAGGACTATCATGAATAAAATTTCACGTGAAATTTCTCCCTTTTCCAATTATAATTTTTTTATTTTCCCTATTACTTGCTATTAGTTGAAATTGTTGCCCGGGAACATTTTCACGCTGAATTTTATTCATGATAGCCCTGATTATAACAAAACACCATGCCAATCTATTTTAAATTTATTTTTTACTTTTATTATCTACTTTTGTTGTACTTGTCACCTTTTTGTGAAATAAAACACTTTCACTTACTAAAAAATTTATTGCTCCGATTTGTATTTAAAATAAATTAAAGTTAAATACACATACATACACATAAATGTAGCCAAAAAAATTATTCTAATAAAATGCTATTTTCGTTTAATTGGGAATTCGTTAAGAATTATTAAAATATAAAAAAAAATTTGTCCTTAAAAAAATTATTTAAGGTTCATTCATTTATTGATAACAATGCCACATGGCAACACGTTCATTTACAGCTGTCTCTCTGAGTGTGGCTATCTGCTCCATACCACTTTCACTAACACTTGAGCCTGCACGTGATCCTCCTATTATCACCGTGCCTAATACTAATTTCTTAGCCATTTTGGTTTTAGTGGCCAGAGTGGTTCTTATTAAAATATTGTCTAAATTATCTAAACTCTGCAGGGGTATAGTAATCGTGGGCTCCACATTGCCCACTTCCCATTTGGTGGAGAGGGAAGGATAAAAGTTGCCAGACTTCCAGGAATCTATATAAATGCCATGCTCGAAAACTGTTGTCTTAACGTAAACACTGCCAGCAGTGGCCTCAAGCTCATCTTTCACTTTGTTCGTACATCTCATACGGGCTGTGGTAATCTTAAGAGCCAAATTGTGTGGGGTCTTGGTATTGACATTTCGCATGCCCATTTTACGTTTCATTTCGGAAGTCATGCGATTCCAGGACTGAGCTGATTTGCTTTCTTTGCCATCTTTACCATTGGAAAGACTAGTATTAGAAGCTTCCATATTTATTGTGCTGCCATTTTCACTATGGGTGGGATCGATGGGTTCACTGCAATCTTTGATTTCTAAGATTAGCTCTACAACACCTTTGGTAGAGTTGGCCAGCTGTTTAAGGGGAAATGTGAAAGAGAAATAAGATTTTATTAAATAATTTTTTAAGGATACAAAAATAATTTTTTGTTTTTTTATGTTTGTTAAGCTTGAGATCGTTTTTTTTTTAATTCAACTATTTTATAATAATTTTGCTATAGAAAATTATTTTTGGTTAAACAATCTAGTTTTATTAAAATAACAATTTTGTTACAGCAATAAACTCTGCATAATTACGAATTTTTAAACACAGAAAAAGTACATTTAATTATGTCTGACCTTTTGTTTATTGCAATTTCATTTTTCTGTTTTGTTAATATTTTTTTTACTATTGCTTATGTAAAAAGTTTAAACTTTCACTTAAGTAAATGCTTTAGTTGATGGTTGAACAACTTTACAGATGACTGACTGCTTTATTTTAATTTAAATACTTTATTTCATAACGAATACTTACTTAATAAGAGAATTACTGGTATTTAATTGCATTAATTGCATTCGATGTGTGATAGTGTTGTAGTACTATCGAAAATTTAGCTGAACTTAGCTTCCTATGCTCTATGGCAGAATTATATATTCTTACAAATACAAGCTTTAAGCGACTTTTTGGCTCATCATTCAAGTTAAAAAATCTTTAAAAATCAAAAACAAAATTCATATTTGCAAAAAGTAAATTTAAAAAAGTACACTTTTTTAAACAAAAAGTAAGGTTTTACAAAAATTACATTTTTACAAAAAGAAATTTTTTATAAAAAGAACTTTCTCACAAAAACTACCTTTTTACAAAAAGATATATTTTTTTAAACAAAAAGTAACTTTTGACAAAAAGAAATTTTTTAAATAAAAAAACTTTTTTACAAAAGGTACCTTTTTACAAAAAGTAACTCTTTACAAAACGTACCTTTTTACAAATGTACCTCTTAACAAAAGATACATTTATGCAAAAAGTATCTATTTGCAAAAAGTTCGTCTTTACAAAAATTACCTTTTTAGAAAAATTTATTTCTTACAAAGAGTAACTTTTTACAAAAAATACCTTTTTACAATTAGGTAAAAAAAGTACCTTTTAACAAAAATTACGTTTTTGCAAAAAGTACTTCTTTACAAAATGTACCTTTTTACGTACAGTACATACTTACAAAAAATACGTTTTTACAAAAAGGACTTCTTTGCAGAATGTACTTTTTACATAAATTATTACTTTTTACATTAAATTACCTTTTAACAAAAAGTACCTTTTAAAAAAATTACCTTTTTACAAAAAGTAACTTTTAACAAAAAGTACCTTTTTACAAAAAGCGCCTTTTGAGAAAAATTATTTTTTACTAAAAGTACCTTTTTGCAAATATTTAGCAACTTCTTACAAAGACTACCTCATTACAAAAAGTACCTTTTCACAAAAAGTTGGTTTTGGCAAAAAGTACTTTAATACAAAAACAAATTTTTTCCAAAAAGCAACTTTTGACAAAAACTACCTTTTTACAACTACTACTATTTTACAAAGAGTATAAAGTACCTTTTACAAGAAGTAACTATCAAAAACCCTATAAAATATTGTCTTATAAAAAATAAATTTATTGGAAAATTTCTTCTTAAAATCACATTCAAAAAATTACCTTTCAAAAAATAAATTTTCTAAAATATACTTCTCTAAAAAAAGTTTTAAGAAAAGTACCTTTTAAAAAATAAATTTTTTTTTGAAAAGCTACTGTTAGGAGAAAAAAAATTTTTAAATATACTCTCAAGGAAAATTCATATAACGTATACTCGCTCGGCTCAATTCGCTTTGAGAAATTTATGCTTTTGATGTTAAAAAAAAGTACAGAAAAAATTTGTTTTGACATCCAACGGATGGTTATTCAAATTACAAACGGCGTAAATTGTCAGCTGAGTAGTTGAGACTACATAATGTGAATTCGCCTTGCTATAATCTATTTGATTTTACGAGACTCACATTGTTATTACTGTCATTATTTGGTTTCTTAACTGTAGTTGTTATATCCTTAATTGGCATCCAAAGTTCTTCTGTGGAAAACATGCCACGTGAATTGCGCTTGAAGAGTTTAGTTTGCAAATAACAGGTGACAGAACCTTAAATGAATTTAAAACAAAATACTAAATTAGGAAAATTTTATTGTTAAATTCCTACGCTCACCCAAATTTCTTCTCGATTCGCTTATTGTCAGAGGAGGCATGGAATCTCTAGGATTGCTATCCTGTGATTTACGTTTAATTTTCTTCTCTTGCTCTTTGGTTTTATTCTCCTTGTCATCTGTTGTTGACTTTTCGGGACTAGTTTCGAAAATATTTTGCATTATATTTGAACTTTTGTCTTTTAAGGAACGATACGTTTTGCTAAAACGATTAAATGACTGAAATTGAAAGTGATTGCTTTAGAAATGTTTTGTAAAATTTGTAATAAATTTTTCGAAAATATGTACATATGTATGCATGTATGTATGTAGTACGTATTTATTTATTTTGTTTGGTTTCCTTGTTGGTTCAACATACCGTTGGCGGTAATTCCAATAATGCATAAACTGTAAAAACCACAAATTGTCCAGCAAAAAGTTCTTCAGGCGTAAAATCAGTAACTGCTGCTTTGCTGCCACGACGTGATGAATGTTTCAATGAGGGTCTGTAATATGTTGAAAATTAAACAATGAAAAAAAAATGATTAAATTGATTGTTAGGTAAATGAATTCCTCCACTGATTTAATTATTTAATAATAAATATTTAAGTTGCCTCTGTGGCAAATATATATTTTGCAATAAGATTGCCAATTTTTTACCAAATAAACTTGTGTATATACATCTTAAGCGTAAGCAACATGTTGCTGAATGATTATGCACAGAAAAGCAAAATTTAATAAACATAAATGCATATGTAAGCCGGGTTTACATCTGTGTGCCAAATGCCACACAAGAATCCAAAATGATTGCAAACTGTTTAAATCAATAAATATATGTCTGAATCAAACAGTTTTTCAGTAGTAATTAGTTGGTTACGTTTTTTGGGCAAATGGCACACAAGAAATGCCAGATGTAAACTCAGCCTGAGTTTAATTTTAGGAAAAATAAAAAAATGTACAAAAAAATGGAACAGCATCAAAAAAAATTCGTGAATTTTACTTTTATAGAATTTGGAGTTTATTCTTTTATGCAAAAATTAAATATTTTTTGAGTTTTTTTTTGTTTTTCGAACACCAGTAGTGCGATTCAGTAACTTTTAAAGATCCGACAATCGTAATTTTTGTATATACATTTTGTCGCATAAAATAACGATTGTGTGATTCTGAAACTTCTTTTTAACGACAGGACTCAGCTGATATTTTCTGTTTATTTTTGTCGATAAAATTAACAACACATAAATTATTGTCGCTTAAATAACGATACAGCTGACATTAACCTACAGCGAATATCGTTATAAATGTTGCGGAATAGCAAATTTTATAAATTTTCGTTATAATTATTTAAACGATGCGATTATCGTTAAAAAAGTAAGTGAATCTTACTACAGCTACGCTTGCCAAAGATTATCCCCACAAGTTAATTTCTCATATTTCAATCCACAAAAAAAATTTGGGCTTTATTTAATACTTTTTCGATATTCACCCCTGTGGTGAAAAACAGCTGAATATTTTGTTCCCATGAAATTTTGATTGCCACCTCTAAGGGAAAAATGCTATCGTGAATCTCCCGTAAATTTTTTCCCGCTATCATTTCCAGTGAATGTAAAAAGGGAAGGATATGTATTTGAAAAGTTTAAAAATTAATTGAAAATCAAACAAATTTAGTAAATACATAAATTTTAGGTTCCAAAGTTTTTTAACTTTAAGTAAAATGATTCACAATTGTAATTTTGTGAAAAGCGGAAATATTTCCAGGGAAAAAATGTTCACGATAGGGGTGATTATTTCATCTTCTCGTTTGGAACTTATTTTATCAAGAATTGGGTCTTAAATATTGAGAGTTATTTCATTTCGAATTTTTGAACTACATATCGTTACCTTAACATAGAAATGCCCTGACTCATTGCAATAGACATTATTCTATCGAAACATAAAAAAAAACGATTTCATAAAAATAACACGATTTTTAAAGTCGGTACTTTGATAGTAAATTTTCGTGCATATGATACTGAGATCCAATGCCTATAAATTACTTTTTTTGAATTGACTCTGTATCTCGAGATTTTCCGTTATTAAGAAAAAAGAGGATGCTGCATCACAGAATTTGCATTTACTTGAGAACCAGTTCTTTGATCAAATAAAAAAATACACAGAAGGCTAGAAAACAAATTGACCTTTATAATATAATTTTTTAACAGTTTTATAGTTTCGGAAATATGTACATATTCACAAAGTTTTATACAAATAAATAAATTTTTTCAAAAAAATTAAGAAAATCGTTTTTTAAAAGACTCATTAAAATTTTAAACTGAAGAAAATTTTATATTTTATTATTAATTGTAATATTTTCATATGTTACAAATAAAGTGAGCCAAATTTATTAAAAATCATTTCATTAATTCTGAATTTATTCAATTAAGTATTAGCATATACATACATATACAGGTATCACAGCTTTTTTATTTTTTTTCGATTTAAAATAAATAAAAATTAAAAAAAGTTTACGTGTTAATAAAAAAACTTTATTTCAAAATCCAACTTTTTACTGTGTTTTTCACTAAGAGATCAACACAAAAAATATTTCCATATAAATAATAATAATAAATAAACTTTCGAAAAATCACACTTACTTGAGATCAGGTGCCAAAGGAAATTTGAATGTTTCATTAAATTTGGGCCAAGAATTTGTCTGTATGCTGCTATCCAAACGTTTATGGCCAGGAAAAAGTTTCACCTACAAATTAAAATCAGTGGTGGTTATTTCAATTAAATAAAACGTATAAAGTGGTTGTCTTTGCTAAACAAGTTTACCAGATCAATAGTGCTGCCACTACTCACCTTGATCAAATACCCTTGCACAATCTTAAAACCAAATAAAGTCGGCAGGTGGCGCGCTGCTAGTAAATGAACATTCAGTTCGGGTATAACGGTTTTGGCACCATTCTGTTCACTGGCATTGGCCTCGATGGAAATTTGAAAGCCTATTTCGGGCTCCAAACTTGTCGAATGATGTTTCGCAGCACCATTTTGAGCTCCAGGCAATATGGATTTTAATTTATTAATGGAAAATGACATCATTCATACGGACAAAAAGCAATTTCGATTTTTGTTTGTTTGTTTGTTTTAAACAGGGAATTCTCACTTTTTATTGACATTTATGGTGCTGAAACGATAAAGAAAATAAATATAAATTTTAACTTCAATTTACAATTTTTTGCACTTTGTTGTTTTGTCAATGACAATTTGATTTAAAAAAATAATTATTATTTTTTAATTAGCATTATTAAGTGAAAATGTTAGTAAGCTTTAGATATTTGATTTTTTTAGCAACAATATTGCTCTATTGGAGTCCAAAGTGGCTATTGCTGCTTTAAGTTTTGTTTCTTCTATTTTTTTTAGTTTCATTTCATGTTTATTTTATACTGGTTTATTATACATCTGATTACTTTTTGAATTAATAAATAAAACATAATTAAATATGCAAATATTAATGCTGTCTTAAATTTCTTAAAATTCTTCCTACCATTGTCACCAGTTGGAAGTTTCTTTTTTTTTAAAGCAAAATATAAATTTACCTTTCAATTAAATTGAAATCTAAACTTATTAAAACTTTTTGGTTCTTCGTAACTTCTCAGCAGAAAAGAAAAGTTTTCTCCTTGGAGAGATGAGCTCTGCGCAGAAAATATTTCGACAAAACCCTCTTAACATTTAAAAAATCTCGTCTTAAGGCGGCAATATAATTGTGCAATAATTGCAATATAATTTTGTAATTTTTCGTATTGTACAATAATATCGCCAATGTGTAGTGTCATATTTGAAGGTGGTGCAATATATTAGCAAAAATCAAAATATTTCTGATTTATATAGTGCAACCAAAATAAGTGAAATATACTGGCGGTATTCGATATTTAATGCAAAATGGTCTTGCATCATTTTAAATGCAAAAAATCGTAGCTTTTCTTTAAAATCCAACAACAAATACACACACAATCCAAAGAAAAGCTACGATATTTTGCATTTGCACTTACGCAAGACCATTTTGCATTAAATATCGAATACCGCCCCTGTGAAATGTGTTTGCAATATTGTACAATATTTTCCTAAATTACAAATTTTACTTGATCAAAATCCCTTCTATCGTGAATAACAAGTGAAATTTTTGTTCCCATGCAATTTTTATTCCCCTCGAAGGGAAAAACGCTATCGTGAATTTGCCGTGAAGTTTTTTCCTCGTTATCAATCCCAATGAATGTAACAGAGGAAAGGAGATTTGTATGTAAATCTTCAAAATTAATTGAAAATCAAACAAATTTAAGTTTAATAATACGAAATACACAAATTTTAGATTCCAAGTGAAATGTTTTTCAAGGAAAATTCAGCTTTTAATTATTCTACGTGCAGTGGGAATACTTTCTCTAGAAATCGTGAATAGTTTTTCCCCAGAAATCTGTTCCTTTTTTGATTCCCCTTATCGTGAATAATATATCTCACATGGATTTTTTCACTTTTCCCCTGGCTTTGTTCACTTTATTTTTCCGGGCGAACTGAATCAATACATCGTGTAATTTCACGATTAATGTCTACGATTAACAAGGCCGTACAACACCTGTTTTCATTCAATATGAACATCTTTGGTTCACATGCAGTAAATTTTATGGCGATGGCATGATTGAGAATTTTTTCTACGGCACTTAAAATATATAAAAACACTACTTTACATTAAAAATATTGTATTTAAAACAAAAACTATAAAACATAAATTTGTCTGATTTTCAATTAATTTTTAAGCTTTACAAATGTTTGTCTCGTTTTTTACATTCACTACGAATTGATAGCGGGAACAAACGTTCCCATCAGCGTTCCCGATGTGACACTAAAGTATCAGTTTTTACCCTTTTTCGTGCCAGTGCCACTTTTTATGACCCTGTTTTTAATTTATACCTTTGTATCATTTTAACACAATGTATGGCGTAGGGCAATCATATGATCAAAAATTGGACGAATCACATCCTAGCATATCAAGTAAAAGATCTGTTTGTACAGTTGGCGATATTTGGTTCTGTGGTGTCGATAATGTTACTGTTTTGGTCGATTGAAAAGCCAATTAATGGTGAAAATATTGCAAAAAAATCTCACACCCAAATACCTGATTCGAAATGCAAATTAATTCTGGGAGCATTACAATTAAAAAAAATATTTAGTTTAACTTACTTTTATCTTTAATCTTAATAAAACTTTTTATAAATAAAATTTAAATGTGATTCTTCATTACTTGCAAACCGGCAAGACCGGTGATCACTATTCTTTACCTGGCGTTCGTTCTTAATGTTTTTCCACCTGTAATTTAAAACTAAACGGTTCTATTGACTATATCCACTTTAAAAAAAATCATCATCATCATTTTTACGATCTGGCCGTTAAGAGGGCTAACATTGATTTATAATTAAAGTATGTTAATTGATTTTATTTTAGTCTAATGTATTTAATTAATTGTTAAAATTCGTGTTTGTTTTTTTTCAATTGAAATAAATGTTATTTTTTTGTTCAGAAAAAAAACTGACCCAAAATACTATTTTTTGACCCTTTTTTAAAAACCCTTTTTAACATACTTTTTATAAATTTTCAACGGAAACCCTGGTTCCCATGAAGTTCTCTATAGAATATTTCCCTTTATGGGGAATAAAAATATCATAGGAACAAAAATTTCTAATTTTATTCACGATAGGGGTGATTATGCAGGATAAGAGCAATCAAAAAATGGAAAATATTTCTAGGGAAAACTATTCACAATTGAAATTTTGAAGAAAAGGGAAAAGTTTAAAATCTTAAAAACTCATTTGCATGAATTGCATCTAATTAAAAATTTTGTTTGTGCAAAACAAACTCATATAATTATCTCTTCATTAGGTTGTTAAAAAATTTACAAATAGATGTTAGTATTATTATTATTAAGTTTTCTGCTGTTAAAATTTCGAGATTTAAAAATTTATGCTGATAATTTCTTTTTTCTAAGCTTTAATTTTGTCCTAGATCAATATCTTCAAATGCATTACATTCTTAGCGACTTCTTCTTCTTCTCTGCCTATAAGTCTCCTTATTGTGAATGATAATTTCTTATAAAATTTGGTGTGTTTTGTTATTTGACCTAAATAAACATACGTTGTTTGTGAAAATTAATTTTCTAAAAAGATTTTAGTCATGTGAAAAATAGATGCTATTCTTCTGTGTATTTTTATTTTCTTCTTCTCTGGAGTCTATCTACATATACTTGCATTTTTGTTGCATTACTTATCGTTTTGCACTTTTGTCAGCCTGTCGTAGCACGATTTGTTGTGGCCCATGTTTTTTTTAATTTAAGGTGTGTTGTAGGATGACGAGTGTTATATAGTGATGGAGAGGCTGTTGTTGTTATTGTTGTTGTTTTAAGTTGTTGATTTGTTACGATCATTTGTTGTGTCTTCTTTCTTTATATTTTATTATTTCTTATTGGGCGCATTCATAAGATGTAGCTGTTAAGCTTAATAATTGTGCAATTGTTGGCCCCAACAGTTATGTCTAAGAAACGACTTGATGGATATAATTTAATTGTATGTATATCTTTATTTTATCACTTCATGAGATTTCGTAATGTAAAATTTAACAAATATTTGCTCCTGCCATCTCTAACAAAAGCATATAAAGGGCATATACATACATACCTATTCGATCAGCTGTTCAGGCTGAACAAAACATGTTGACTATAGGTAGCTAAAAAAATTTATGATAGAAGATTACACAACTGTTGAATGGAGCGGAACTACTCAACTCTGCGTTTCTAAGACGAACATTAAACAGTTGCGCAACAGCTACGTGTTATGAATGCACCCATTGAGGTTCATTGCACATGTCATGAGACGTGAATAGTAGAGCGGCTTTCTAAAAGCACAATTCCAGCGGCAGTTTTTTTTGTAATCAATATACGCATTTTTATATGAGCGAGTATATACATATGTAAATTTTTTATTTTTATCTTGATTCTCAAAATGAGTGATTTACTATAGAGTTCACAATAGCGTTTTAAAATGTGTATTTTTTTAATATTGCAACGTTTCAATTTCATTACTTTAATATGGGTTGGCAACTTTGTTGTTTTTGTTTGTGTGTAAATCAAATTTATTGCCAGGTGGCAAATTCAAATTTTAATATGACAATATGGTAATGTTAAACTAAACAGATTCAAACTATCAGCGCATTTGTATATTTGTACTTTTCGCTGTCCTTAGGAATTTTGCAGAACAAAAGTTATTAAACAATTTAAAAAAGTTTGTTTGTTATATTAATACTTCAAAAACGGCGTCTTATATTGTTGACTGCTAACAATAAAAATTTCAAGATGGTACAATGTTGCCACATTAAAATTTTAATAAGTTACTTATTGTGAATTACCTAATTGTTTATTCGAGTTTAACTTTTAATTTGCCCTTATTAAATATATCGCTCATTTACTCAAACAACATCATAAAAAATCAAAAAATTAAATTTTTGAGTTATTAATGCAGAATCAAATCTCATATCGTTATTCATATTTTAAAAAAACCGCAAATATGCAACTGCATGCTTTTTCTTGTGTGACGTATTAGTGCAGAGATGAGATATTTATCCGTTTCGGAACTTTTTATGTATTTTGGCAACGATTTGTTAGTCCATATTTTGGCATATTTTACCCTTTAAAGCATATTTTTGCATATTTCAGTTATACACGCATATTTTTGGCATATTTTCGACTTTTTAGATCATAATTTACGCTTTTGGTACTTTATAGTTTTTTTTTATAATTTTTTAAATTGTTTATCTAATTTTTCGACCTTTTATATATGTTCAATGAAAATATTTTTTTAAGCTTTAGGTCAGTAAATTTCATAAATTTCTTTATATTTTTATTTTTATATCGATATTTCGTTAACCTTTAGTTAAGTTCTTCAGGATTATTCTTGTTTTTATTTTTTGATAATTAATTTTCGTCTATTTTTTTTTTTTTTTTGAAAATTATTGAAAATTTATGAAATTTACTGCCCTAAAGCTTAAAAAATAGTTTCATTGAAATTATAATTTTTTTAATATGCTTACATTACAAGCCATCTTATCTGTTGGTCCAGATTTTTATTTTTATTTTTAAACATCTAAATCTCATTTTCAATAACAACGATTTGTATTTGAAAATTTAGGTAACTAATTTGTTGTTTATTGCAATAAAAATTATAAATAAATTCTGAAGTCGTGATCTCTTTTAAAGTTGAAATTATATTTACAAAAAAAATCCATTCTTGCTTTAGTCAAAATTTATATGACAATTTTGTTTTAACGTACACTTCAAACCCAAATTATTTTCCTTAATACATCATTATTTATTCCTTGTTAAATTATTATTTTTTTCTTTTTTTATATTATTTTTATCTTATTTTATATGCAAATCTTATTGAATCTTTTAATTAAAAATATATTTTCATTTACAAACAAACCACTTTATTTTATTTTTAAGGGTATATTTTTTAAGTTTCAGTGCATATTTTCAAGTTTTTAGTGCATATTTAATGCGCACAAAGCACTTTTTTTAGAGCATATTTCTGGTTTCCCTGGTTATGACGTTGTTTGAGCAAATGTGCGATAATTTGTTATATTCTTTTTTTTTGCCTTAAAACAAATTCTATGACTAATATTAATTAACAACTTTGGCAATTAAAAAAAAGAAGAAACCTATGTATAAAAAAACGTCTTGCACGAATTTTTTAAACATTTAAAGTGTAACGGACGCTCTTGTTGGATAATTTACGTTTGTGTGCTAGATTTCACAGTTACCTCTTGCAACTATTTAGAATGTTGACATTGAAAACAGCATTATTTTATTTTAAACAAATTGAGATGATTTAAATTCAATCACAAAAAATAGTCGAGCAGGAAAAAAGTTTTCAATATACACTTTAAGTTGCAAATAATCTTACACGCCAAGCCATAACCGCTAAATAAGCGACACATTTTGTAAACTTCGTTTTTTTACGATCGCTTATAATTGATTTTGGTAAAAAAAATTAAGTTCGAAGTTTTTTTGCGGTGACGGCTGATACTAGTTTTTTGGTTGTGAAACCATTTTGTTTGGTTTCGAACTACAAAATAAATCACCAGGCGTTTTTTTTTTTTTGTATTAAGTTGTCATATAATTATCGAACAAGTCACCTCCAGACATTTTTGAATATGTAAAGATCTGGAGAATTTGAAGGTCAACCTAGAAGTTCTACATTTTGCTCACGAATTCACTAATTTACAGCTCTGGTAGTATGAATTGGTTGGATGTTCGTGTTGGTAGACCTACTGTATGAGTCCAAATATTTATTTTTTTATTGTGGAAATGCACACTCTAGCATTCTTTTGTGCGATATCTCACTAATTTTTTCCGTTTCGAATACCAAGTCCACACATAGTCAGTACCAGGCTCAACAAAGGTGTTGGCCTTTAGGGCCAATCCCACGATGTCGACAACATTCGACTTGCCGCACACTTATATTTGAAACAACAACAAAATACAAAAATTTGTTTTTGTTTTCAATGTAAGTGTGCGACAAGTCGAACGTTGTCGACATCGTGGGAAAGACCCTAAATATAATCCTGATTACGTATGGGTTCGAATTTTGGAATTTGAGTCTAAACACAATGCCTGCGGTGGGGTGCGATTTCTCGTTGAGGGAGAGGAAAATAAACATAATACAATCGAAGACGGCGACGGCAATGCTTGTCATTGTTTGTTTAAATTTTTATTAATTTTTTTGTGCATATATTTTTATAAAAAAAATTACTCTGTGTTAAATATTGTGTAATGGAAATAACTAAAAACAAAAAATGATTAACATTTTATACATTTGCAGATATATGTACTTGATATATTTTTCAAACTTTTATACTTTATGACAAAAATGCTTGAACTTGAAAATCATGCTTTTTGTTTACAATTATGTTGTGAACACCGCCAATTATTTACAAACTATGGCAACATCAGAAAGAGAAAGAGTGTCAAAAATTGAGAGAATAAGAAAGTCCGCAGAAAAAATAAAATAGATTTTAATTTTATGCCGTTTCGCACTGCGGATTTTTACTTCAAAATCATATGAAAAACCGCACCGCAATAAATTATCGTTACATTCTGCCTTATCGTGGTTGGCGTATTTCAAATACGACTACGACTGTTTGGTAATAGATTAAAGAAAAACTGTTGAAGTCTTCTTTAATCTATTACCAAAAAGTCGTAGTCGTATTTGAAATACGCCAACCACGATAAGGCAGATTGTGTTTGGGCTCTTTGTTGTTTGTGATTTATATTGTATTTTTGGATTCATTATTTAGTTTGTCGCCTTACGTTCTAATTGTATTCTTCTATTTATGTACATATGTATATTTGTTATTTATTGTAACACAGTTTTTTATTTTATTTTTTAATTTGAATGATGTCTCAAACGTCATACATTAAATATTTATATCTTTTTTTTTCTTCTACTTCTGTAGTCGTTTGTCTAATAAAAAAGATGAGCTTTTTCTACATCCATCAACTGTCTTGGGTATTAAAAATTATATTTTTGTTTCCAGCTTATTTTTTGTTTTAAGAAACCACTTCATGTTGACACACATACCAGATTTTAGCTGCAATTACATCAATAAAAACTATAATTTTATGATCTGAATTTTGCCAGAGTTCCACCTTCTGGTTTGTATTGTTCAATTATAAAATTGCATTTGAGCTAGAAAAAAAAATTATTCAATAAGACTAACGATATAATAATAAGTTGTAATATTTATGCATATTTGGGGGACTTTTTAAGTGTCATAGTATCATAATAAAGGTATTCATTTCAGTTTTTTCCTCGTTGAAAAAATGGAAAAATGTAATTTTTTACAACTAACACAGGAAAAAAATTGAAAAAAATTTTTGAATTTTTTTCCGTGTTGTCAAAAATTACATTTTTCCACTTTTCCAACGAGGAAAAAACTGAAATGAATATGTTTGTTTGAAAAAAAAGCAAACAAAAAAAATAATAATATTAAAATAATTTATAATGACGCTTAAGACTATCGTTTATTTATTTTGCAGAGTTAGAAATTATTTGCATAATAATATGTTTTAAGAAAGCATTCTATTATTTATTTATTTATTAACATTGATATTAGGGTTAAACATAATAACCTCTATCCTGAATAACAACTGGAGTTTTTGTTCCCCTCGAAGGGGAAAAATGCTATCGTGAATTAACCGTGAAATGTTTTCCCCGCTATCAATCCCAGTGAATGTGAAAAAGAAAAGATGATTTGTAAAGCTTGAAAATGAATTGAAAATCAAACAAATTTAAGTTTAATAATAAGAAATACACAAAGTTAAGTTTCCAAATGAAGTTGTGTTTTTAAATATTCTAGTTGCAGTGGAAAACGAATCTTTAGTGTATTACTGTCATAATAAAATTTGCTGCATGTGAACCAAAGACCTTTGTACTCTATTAGAAAAGGTGCTGCGCCGAATTATTTTTAACAATCCTGAACTTAATTTACTAATGTTGTCCTAAAAATAAATATTTATCATTTTTAATATTTCATTCAAAGGAAAATATCGAAAGTATGCAAAAATAATCAGGGCAATTATGAATAAAATTCCGCGAGAAATTTCTCCCTTTTCCAATTAGAATTTATTGTTTTCCCTATTACTTGCTATTAGTTGGAATTACTCCCCGCGAAAAATTTCCCTCTGAATTTTATTCATAATTGCTTTCAATGTGAACAAAACCATGGGAAAAGTGAAAATTATTACTCAGGAAGCAAAAAAGGGAAATCATTCCTGGGGAAAAATTATTCACGAATGCAATTTGGCGAAAAATGGTAAAATATTCACGATAAGGGTGAATATGAAATAGTCAACAAATTTATTTGTCTCCAGAAAAATCGACATGTCGCCAAATCAAAAATTTACACGGCAAACAAGTTGAAAAATCGCCACATTTGGCGAGAAATTGCCATATCTGACAACCCTGCAACTAGCATCCAAATGCAGTGATGCCACTTATTACCAAGGAATTTATAATTGGATGATTTTTTTTCTGAAGAAAATTATTTACCGTGAGAAATAAATTCCGAGGGGATATTCATGCTTAAGTTGAATGTACTAAAGGTGGCATATGTCATGGTCCTAATTACGAGTGTCGTATTGAGATTATGATGACGACAATTTTGTACTAGATTAAAGAGAATCGTAATACGACACTCGCAATAAGGCCCTATATTTTTAAAAATCTTATTTTTGGCTAAGAAATCTTTTAGTTTTTAACCATAACTAAAAACTTCTAAAATAAGATACATATTCACTGGAAAGAAAAAATCTTTGCGAAAGAGTAGATAAAAGTGAAAATTTAAAAAATTTCGAGTTGACCATTTTAGAGGAACAAGTGCGATATATGTATTATTTGATAGCAGCGATGATATCATTTATTGACCTTGTGCTTTAATGAAATTTATTAAAAATCAATGGGAATTAAGAAATATAAAATCGATTATTTTTATTTTCAAAATTTAACTTCTCTCTGTAGTAAAATTTATTATAGGTATCTTCATTTGGCAGTTATTAATATTTTTTTACGATAAAATTTATGTAGGTTGCTGCATCAATAAATATTTTATTTGTGAAAAACAAAATGAAAGCAAAAAAGGTAAAATCACTTGTGATTCTTTCTTTAACAAACAAAAAAAACCTACTTAAAAGTTTTCAATAATTATTCTACAAAAAGTACAAAAAAAATGAACAAGAATGAAAACAAAACTGGCTGACTATAATTTATGCAGCATTTTATCATAATGAATAAAACAAAAAATACAATATATAACTTCTTGATAAACCCGTCTAAACACTCATTAAGTCTTGAACTTAATGTGAAGTGCTCGCTCGTATAATAATGAAATAAGCACAGTGGGTTAACTGCAATGCATATGTACTACATGCAATTAAAATTTTAAAAGAACGAAACGAATCAAGTTCCGTTTGTTTTTCAAAATTTTATTCCCAACAGTGAAAGAATAAATGAATGAGTTAGACTTACAAGATTTTCGCAGCTTAGCATTTTAAAGAGAAAAAAGTTAATTATTGTATTATTTTTCTACATTAAAAACTTTTTACTTTTATATATTTTTTAATGCCAGCTAATGGCAAATTTATTACTTAAAATTCTTGGGGAAATGTCGTCTTAAGACATTTGGAGAAATGCTGACCTTAATTTATGGCATTAAATAGTTGAAAAGAATCTAAAAAAAGTAAAAATTACAAGCATAATGAGTTAGATAAAATAAAAGAGTAAACTATACCTGTCCCTCGTTTGGCAGCATCATTTTTAAGACCATATAACTTCATGCTCTTTTGTATGCTTACGTATCGTTTATTTACTTCAAGAAAGTCATAACTCAGAAAACCAGTTTTACAAAGAATGAGTTCAAAGTTTTTAGTTTATACGCAACTTAATGGCAAAAGAAAAATTTACATTTTCTCTCAAGACTATACAAGATTTTTGCACATATAAAATGTTTATACAACACTATTGTGAATAACATGAGGAATTTTTTTGTTCCTTTCGAAGAGAAAAATGCTATCGTGAATCTTCTGTGAAAATGTTTCCCCTTATCAGTCCCAGTGAATAAAAAAAAAACGGGAAAAAGATTTGTAAATCTTAAAAATAAATTGAAAATTAAACAAATTTAATTTTAATGTGTTCTTAAATATTCTAGCTGCAGTACACCGACATTCATTCTACATGAAGAAAGGTGTTACAGGAAATTATTGTTAACAGTCGTGAACTTTATTTCCTAATCTTGTCTTGTCCTAAAAATATTTATTATTTAATTCGAAGGTAAATATCGAAATTCTGCGATGTAACAAATCAGTTCGCCTGGAAAAATAAAGTGAACAAAACCAAAGGAAACATTAAAATATTCCTATGAAAAATATTATTTATTCATTATAAGGGGAATTAAAAAAAGGGAAACATATATACGAAAAAGTTATTCACGATTGAAATTTTAAAGGCAAAAGGGAAAATATTTAGACTTATTCATGAATAAAATTCCGCGTGAAATTTTCCCGGGGAACAAATCCAACTAATAGTAATTGATAGGGAAAACAAAAAATTCTAATTGGAAAAGGGAGAAATTTCACGCGGAATTTTATTCACGATAACCCTGATTGCAACCATCAACTGGTTGAAAAGTGCAAAAATTTTTCAACTATGGTTGAAGTAGTTCTTACGAAAACCATGGGGCAAATTACGGATCTCGTTATCGAACAAAATTACGAAATATTTCAATAGAGTTTATATGGAAATATTTTAGAATTTCGAATTGTATCGAATGCCGTAATTTTTTCCCAGTTGATAAAGTTGTGAATGATTAAGTAGATATTCGCAATTGTGAATATGCATTTGAAAAAAATATATATAACAGCTGACAAAAATAAGATACAGTAAATATGCGGAATTCGCTTAAAAATTAGTAGGAAATTTCATTTAGGTCAACCTGAACTATTTGACCCCATGGTATATCCCTCCCATCTTTTTTTCACCAACAACTTTTTGGCAGAGTCCGTTTGCAATGTGCGGGTTTGCTTCTATCAAGGTTACAAGCCTTGCAAATTGTTTTTTGTTGCTCATAATACGCGCACTGTTCATAAAATCAATAATTTTGTTTATTTTCAACGATATTTATTTATACATAATATATATTATACATATTTCTATTTATCTACTACTTATATTTGGAGTGAATATTTTTATACAAATATTTTGTGGTTATAAAAAAAGAACTAAATTTCGGTTAAAAGCTATTCACAATAGTCATTTTGTAGTTGCTCGTTGAAAAGTCAGGGTTGCTAACTCTTTTCAACCGCTGAAATTTCGTAATACCGGGGGCAAATCACTGTATTCGATACGACTCGTAATCTAAAAATATTTCATGTAAACTGTATTGAAAGATTTTTAAATTACGAGTCGTATCGGATGCCGCAATTTGTTCCTTGATTTATCAACTTTGTGTTTTGGTGTTGTGTTAAAGTGACGACGATGGCGACAACTGGAATAAGAGTGAATAACTCAAAAATCGCATTTTTGAGTTCAGATGTTGTTGAAGTCAAGGAAAGTAAATAAAAAATTGGAAGTAAGTAAAACCAATGTATGCGATTTTTGTAATGTTTTCATACTAAAAAATGGGAAGTACAAGCCATTTTAAAGGATTGACGTTTTCTTTCCTTCCGAAGATAGATTAGGTTTTGTTTAATTAGCAGCCGGCTTAAGAATATCTCACTCGGGTCCAAAGCTAAGTGCCATTGGTATTTAAATTATAAATGTTTCCCTCAATGTTTGGACTTTACTTATTCTCCCAGCCTTCCAGTTTATTGAACATGATTATGATTCCTCTTCAAATAATTCTTAGTGATCTGTGAGTAGTCTTTTTACCAAACTCTTTACTTTCCTCTACGTTATGCTTGGCAGTTTCTGCAAAAATTTTAATTAGTCAATATTTTTGTCCTTTTAATTGATCACACCATTTTGCACATGATTCAACGACATTTGCATTGCTTCCGAAGTATTAAACACCCATTGTGTGCACAGAACAAACATATTATTGCAATAAACAACTTCATTTGAAAATAAAACTAAAAATCAATTATATATGTTATTGAGTCAATTAAACTTTGTAATTAATTAAATTTTAAAAAAGTTTAATTGACTTAAAAAAATTTTTAATTGATTTTTGGTTTTATTTTCAATTAAAGTTGTTTATTGTTTATATTTTATTTTTCAACAAATGTTTAATTGACTCAAATACATTTTTAATTGATTTTTGGTTTTATTTTTAAATAAATTTGTTTATTGCAGGAATATTTTTTTCTGTGTAAAAAAGTCCGATATGGCAGCATTTGTTGATAACTTCGTTACCTCTTTTCCAACCCTGCGCTTACTATTGTGAATTAACATTACCAGATCGATTTCCACGCCAATCCAACAAAATCCAGTTTGTCATTATTAAAAAAAAACTTGAAGAAGAATTTATAATTACCTTTTTAAGAATTCATTTTGTCCTTGGAGTTCTAAGATTTTTGAAGCGGATTTTGTGTGGGACATTTTCTTATGCTAAATGTTGGATTCACCAATAAAATTTACCCTTTGGTAATTCTCATAACAGTTTACATACGCATTAGTGTCCTGCACAAGACCATTTATAATACCTTTCAAGACATGAGAGATTTTTCAAATGCTTTACTACAGCTAACTTTTCTAAAACAAACGCTAAATAACACTGTTGGCAAGACAAAGAACTGAAAGAAATGTCTTACCAACAGTGTTCTTTAGCGTTTGTTTTAGAATATTTCGCTGTAGTAAAGCATTTGAAAAATCTCTCATGTCTTGAAAGGTCTTATAAATTTAATACGCATTTAAGTATAAGATACTTGGTGTGCTTCCTGACGACACAGCCCAGGAAATCCCCACCTACTCTTCCCGACAACAAAATAATTTTCCCTCATCCTGAGTTCCCATTTCATTTTGATTTTTTTTCTTATATATATTAATTATAGTAATTAATGCCTTTACAAGAAATAATTTTTCACGATTTTATTTCTATTTTGTGCGATTTGTTGCTAAATTTATATACGATCATTTTTATAAAAATTTATATTAAAAAAAGTGCTACACAAAAACTAATTTATTATCAGATGTATATTAAGGGAAAATATACAAAATTGGTTTTTGGCGATTTTAAAAATCAATTTGCCGAAATAGGTAGGAAAGAAGCTGACAACCCTGGTAAAAATCACAGACAGTTGATTAAATATTTCATACATTGTATGTGTAAAGTCACCAATTTAATTAATTTATTCCTTTGACTGTGTTCACACACAGAAACTTTTAAGTTTAAGGGGCAAGAGCAAAAAAAATAAAAAATGATGGCTATCTTCCTTATTATTATTCTCTCCCTTCCATAAGCTTAAATTATTGCTTAAAAAACTTGCTGTTTGTGATCCAGCTCGTGCAAAATTAATTGCTAAATATTTTGCAGTCTTCCTTCTCCCCAGTTTAAAGTGTTATTTAATCCACTTGAGAAAACATTTTGCTTAAATTCAAAAAGCAAATTAATAAAATGATGCATGTATTTCAGTGTCATTTTCTTGTTTGTTGCCTCTTTTCAATTTAAAACAATAAAGCAATTAAACAAGAATACATTTTCATTTTTTTTTCAATTTTAATTTATTTCAATATATTTTTTTTATTTAAAAAAAATCATTTGCATTGCACTGTGGGGACGATGAGACGATAAGCAAAACGTTTAAAATATAATTTCAAGGTTACAAGTTTAAGAGGAAAGCTTTAAGAAAAATGTTGTGACAAGACAAAAACAAAAGCTAAAATTCTGACAGAATTTGACAGTTAGAAAACCAATTGATTGACGATCGTAATCACTGTGCATTCCATTTACATCTGAATAAAATTAAACAAACAAACGGTCTAAATTCCTTTTTTATAATTGGAATGTATGACTTGATGATAAAGAAAATGAAATAAAATTTTTTAATTGAAAATTCTATGTCTCAAAGTGAACGACCCAAATATTTTTTTTATTATAGAATTAATTCATTTGAAAAGTGAGACAAACCGAAATATTTAATATTTTTGCAAATGCAAAAAAAACTAGAGTAATAAGATCACTACCGATAATTTAAAGTGCTAAAGTGTTTTATGAAATGAAGTGCTTTCGATATTTATGATATTAACATTTTGCACAGTGGTGCTAAGCTCAAAATTTGAGAAAGTGGGAAAACATTTTGTCTGGAGAATTTTTAAAACGACTGACTGACTAGCAAGCAGTTAGCAAAATATTTCCCCATTAGTGACAGAGATGAGAAGACTCTTTTAATGGAAATATTCAAATACACATCGTCTTCTCAGAATAGGTTTAGCCCATATGCCACAAAGTAGGAGTGGAGAAAAATGAAAAAGGAGGTTTAAATGAAGTTTTCTCAAAATATACCCGATGGCTTTTTGCTGCCGGCACATGTTTTGAAGAAAAATTTAAATTTTTGTGAACTTTCATTAATGAAGTTAGCAGTTAATATTACTTTATTGTAAAAGTAAAAATACGTTTTGTACCGCATACATCACTTTTCTTAATTTATTTTCAAGAAGTAGCTTTTTGTGCTCCATACGTATACTTAACTGTTGTGTCACAGCTGTGAGTTGAGAATTTTGTTGTTGTATTTATTTTTCTTGCTGTCCAAAGATATAAGTCGATCTGTTAACGCCACACATAGGTGGATTTTAATTAAGTAGGCGGCCAAAAGTCAAAATCTTAAATACGCGCGCCGCCCAAGGAGCTGCCTCCGTAATATTTTTAACTATCGATCCTCTAACACACTTACCCAAAAAAAAACCAAGTAATTGAAGTGTAAAATGAAATTTTTGTTATACTCAAACGTTTATAATTAAGCTTTCTTTTATTTTATTTTAGTGTTTAATAAGTATATATTAAAACATTTAATCGGCGGCTGCGTCTGAGTGATAGTGTTTTTGTTTAACAGTCGGCGTTGAATTTTTCTTACGACACCTTCTTTTTTATTATTCATTTCTAATAGAAATGAAGCAAAACAAGAGTTAACTTTGCTTTGTACATTTTTGTATGAAGAATTTGATGCAATCGCCAAATAGTGGCGTGTACAGCAAAACAATATTTTTTAAACTTAAAAATAGTGAATATTGAGCAAACTTAATATACTTATATGTGTATTCCATACCTAACATATTTTTTAACAATGGTTGGTGGAGCAAAACTTTTCTGGGTAAACGATGTGTGCCCTTCATTATGAAAGTGGTTTTACTTAAAAGAAATTTTAAATAAATCTTTAATAAACTTAAAAATTAAATTAATCTATATTAATCAAAATTTTATTTTGAAATTTACTTTCTGGTGGTTCAGCTTTGTCTATATGTATTTCATTCTTGCTGCAACAAATCATCAGTAGACTTCAGCCACACATTTTGAATAGTCACAAACTCTTATCTTATGCACAGACTTTCAAGAACTATTTGAGAATTCACAAATAATAATATTTTTGAAAATCACAAAAGAAAAAATTACGCTTAAAAACTTATACACACTCACTTTATATATTGTTAAAAATACAACTAGAACCAAGATGAAGATGGAAGGGATGGGGGAAGAATTTTTGCCTCTCTGAAACTATCGTACAGATTTTTATGAGATTTAAAACATCTGCTGCAAAAATTAATCTAGAGCGGACAATAAAATAACCATGTCAAATATATTTATTTTCATATATAGTCTTACTGATAGCTTATTTTACTTTGAATAATTAAAGGGAATAACAATTCAATTAGCTATCAATGTTCCATTCTAGAGGAAAAGAAATTCTATTTCTTATTCCATTATTCTTGTTGGTTCGTTTTCCTACGACTAGTTCCCAAGCCATGACTTGAACCCAAAAGAACCTCAACAAAAATCGGTACAAGATAAGTTTGTTGGACATTACATTACTGGTCGCTATGGTTCAAAACAGATCTCAAGTACTCTTCCTTGCAGGACGCAATAATATCAATCAGGTTTATTATGAACAGCAACTACCAACTGGTTGAAAAGTGCAAAAGTTTGTCAACTAAGTCAAGTTTTAGACTTGGCAGTTTTCTTGAAGCAATTCTTTTCAATTCTCTCTTCTCGATTGTTTACACTCGGACGGTTTCTTGTTCAATTTTCCTATTGTTTTAATGTAGCGAATAAAATAAAAAGACAGAATTGAAGTAACTTTTCTATACAAGCAAGCCAGCACCTCTTTTTTTTCTTCTTTCCCCTCTCTCCCACAAGCTCAGACTTGCTTCGAGAAAAACTGCCGAGTCTAAAACATAAGTAAAGTTGAACTATTTATCACAAAAACCGGTTGATAAAGTTGTGAATGAGTAAGTAGGTATTCGCTATTGTGAATACGCATTTGAAAAAAAATAACAGCTGACAAATGAAAAAATAAGATGTCGAAGTTTGATTCTATCAAGTTAACAAGCCTTGTATTTAATCTGCTTTCTGTAACTCATAATATGCGTCCTGTATATAAAATTAATTATTTTGTTTATTATCAACGATATTTATTTACATACATATATATTTCTGTTTATTTGCTACTTAAATTTTGAGTAAGAATATTTTTCTCCTACTATTTTGTAGTTGCAAAAAGGAGAATTAAATTTCCGTTAATATCTATTCACAATAGTAATTTTGTAGTTGCTCGTTGAAAAGTCAGGGTTGCTACCTCTTTTCAAACATTTCTGTTAACAACTGTGCGTTATTACTGTTAATAACATCTTTCAAGTTCAGAAAATTATTTATCCAACGTTTGGGAAAGTTGGCATACTGAACCCGTGTAGTGTTAAAAATATCACTTATTTTTATACTTAAACGATTTACAACATTTCAAGTTCATAAAATTTATTAAAGGATCCTTGAAAATGGCATTTATTTTCTAAATATTAATTTAATTAAAAAAAACTCTATTTGTGTACATAAGTATATTTGTACGTTCTTATCTTCACTTTTATGGAATTAGTGATTTGTTTGTTGTAAATTAATTAATTTAAATGAAATAGAATTCTTTTAATTAATGTACACTGCCATTCACTCAAATACGCAACGAAATTGGGGAAATTGTATGTGTAAATTTTTTTGTTTTTATTAGCATATGAAAAGAAAAATTAAATGAAACATGCGACGCCGGGCAATACAAGGCACTTCTTTCTAATTAACAAATTTTAAAAATGGCGTAAAAATTAATTAGATTTTTCTTAACTCTTAAAAAGTTCGATTAGAAGCTGATCGTAAGAGCGATCTTATATAATCTGGTGATACTGTGCTTCATGCATATTTTGTATTGCATCATTTAAAGCTTTTTTTTTTAAGTCTAATTCCTTTAAGCCGTCGTATACATTTCTAACAAGCCACTCCAGACATTTTCCATTACAACTTTTAAGATAAGGGAAATATGGAGACCAATTTAGAAGTTCTACATCTTTTTCATGAGTTGACTGACTTAAAGCTCTGTCAGTGTAAAGTGGAACATTGTCATGTTAGCAGGTACATGCGCCCTTACTTTTTTTTAATTTCACCAACTGAAATTAACAGCTGTTAGTTGTCAGTTGCGCCATCCATAATAACATTTCGGCAATTGGCAGCGCAACTTAAGTTCGGTTGCCTTCTATAATCCAGCCCGAAATTCTTTGTTTAAGTGATTCACAGTGTATTTTAATTCCTTAGTTATTAAATCATTTTGTTGATTAATCATACTTGAATTATTTAAAAGATTTATTTAATTAATGCATTTATTTGTTAATACAAAAATCCCTGTATATATGTATAACTATTTACTATGTGCATATGTGCACATACATACATACAGTATGTCAAGAATCAGTTTTCACATTATAAAAATAAACGTCAGCTTATTTTATAAAAATGTCGGTTTTATTTTAAAACAAACAAATTTTTTTGTCCATTCATGATTAAAATGTAAAAAATTAAGACTGGGAAAAATACACGGACTGGACAGTACAGGTTCGATACTACTCGTGCTGCCAAAGAGTAGTAAAACTTTATACTCAGTTTGGCGATTTTAGTGTCATGAAATGGTGTCATTAGTTTTTGGATAACAGCTAATTCTAAAGCCTAACTATATATGGCAATAATGTAGCTAAGAGCCTACTTAACAAATCTTCAAATTTTGCAAAAAATATGTTCTCACATTTTCCAAAATAATATACAGGGACTCATAATTTATTGTTAACACTATTTGCCCAAATAGGAGGCTACGCTAAAGCTGGACAAATTTTGTGAACACATCAATATAATCTTAATGTAAACCGTGTGAATTTTTCACTGTTGTGCAGTGTAATTATTCATGGTACCAAAAACTTTCCTCCTGACCACTTGTTCCCAATTGTTTGCTGTAATAAATCAGTTGGATTGGTCCGGTATCGTACATACCGTATTCCTGGCATTTCATTAACCACAAAAACTTACCAAACGATGTTTGTGCTACAAAAATTCCATACCGAATGATTTTTAAAATTACAAACGCACGACGTCATAAATAACGGCATATTACCGCTAATTTTGAGCAAAGAAAAAAAGTTGTATTTTGAAGAGATTTGTTTGACACCAACTAAATTGGGTAGTACAGTGGTATACCGGTTTAACGAACGATATAAAATGTCAGGCCGATTGGTTAAATCGAAAAACTAAATAAACTATACCGCATACTTTTTCCTTTACCATTATCTATAAAAAAACGTTTTCGATATAAAATATATATATTTTTTATTTATGAGCAGTAAACAATAGTAAATGAATAATAATGATGTTATTTATGAACGAATACATATGTATGTACATATCGGTCATATATTCAAACAAGGTCATAACTCCAAAAACTAGTTTGCCAAAAAACGATCTTTAAGTTTTTAATTTTAAGAAAATTTTATTTTGTTTTCAAGAGTTAAGTTAACAAAATATTTGTATAAAATTTTTACACAATATGAAGAACGATGTGAGAATTAAGTCTTCATCAATAACTTGAAAATTAAATTTTTGTAGTTATGACGTTATTTGAGTAAATGAGCTATATGTACGAGTATTTATTCGGGTCAATATATTATTTAATTCATTATATCGAGTAAAAATTTTTTTTGCATTGTTCGTTATAAAGGGAGATTTTTTTAGCAAATTTTTTTTTGGCAGCACTGTTTTTGGCAACTCAGCTGTTTTCGTGCAACATGTTACTGTTAAACATGTTCAGTTTAGTCTAAAATTTAACCATGAATCGACTTACAAATGAACAACGCTTGCTGATTATTAATTTTAATTAATCAATTAATTAATTTTATTATGAAAAGTCATGCTCGCACAGCAAAAAATTACACATTACCATCAGAACTACTTGCCATATAATGACTTACTTTTCTGATTACCAAATTTGAATACTCGCTTACAAATCACATTACCTAAAATTAAAATAAGTATGTATAAATTGCTAAATGATTAGAATGATTTTTTTTATATCAAATGGATTAAATGAAAAAGGTGCCAAATAAAACAAAGTAAGTACTTCTCAAGAATCGATTATTTTAGTCTCACGCCTTGTTAAAATCATTAAGTTGGTAATCCAGTGGGAAGTGCTTCCACCAAAAATGCTTAATTCCAAACCCGATTACCTTTTTTGAAATTTTTTGCTGGGCGGTTAAGAAAGTGCATCCGTGTAGTTCTTTCATTTTATGGTCCGTTTGGGCAGCTATTCGGAATCTTGTGACTAGATTTCACACCAAGTTTATATTATTTGACGTTAAACACTTAACACTCATTCGTTGTTGATAACAGTGAATTGTCGCTTCAGCGCCGATCGCAGCAATCAGACCTTTGTTACCTAATTTTTTCCCCTTAAAGCGAAATAGCTGGACTTGGCTGACATGTAGTTTCAGTAAAAGTGTGCCACATGTCACACAGAACGCGAAAAAATAGCCTAATTGAGAGGTGGGTTCGGTGAACAGTTTATTTCACGTTTATATTAATTCCTGTTGTTGCTATAAGGAGCATAGGCTCGTTTGGGGTCGGTCAATTGATGGCCTATATCGTGCGATTGAACTTCTTTATTTTTTTGTGGGGCCATGGGGCCGCAACGGTTAACATACTGGAAGACAATTTTGAAGAATTTGTTCGTGAGATACCGACGATGTGATGGAAAAATTATGGCGAAATTGAACCCTTCGTATGAACCATTTGAGACGTAGCCGCAGTCAACATTTACATGAAATCATCGGTAAACATTGAGTTATATAGTACCTATATGAATCGTTCTATCGACTCCAATAAAGATTTTATACATTTCTCTAAATTGTATGTATTATTTTTTAATCAAGTCCGAAAGCTCTTTAAAAATCACCCATTACAATCTATTTAATAAAAAAAAATTGAGCATGCGTTAAATCGTTAAAGTATTCGTTAAACCGCGATAACACTGTAGGTATGTTAGTTTTCATTAAAGTTTTCATTTCTTTTGCACTGAATTTGAATTTTTTCCAGCAGAAGCATTATAACTTAACAACTGCATAGAAACACACTTAACCGAATTTTAAAGCATACTTTCAGGAGCAATGTTAATTTTCATAGAAATTGCTTGTGAAGTGCAATAGTGTTGCCAGTGGGGATAATTTTGTTAAAATTTTGAAAAATATAAAATAAATATAAATTTTTAAATAAAAGAGCGTTTAAAATGTCAAATATTTGTTTCTAAAGAATTTATAATATTATATTATAAGATATCTTCAATACGTGCTGTTGCCTTACACTGAAGCTGGTGCAATACAATTGAATAACAACCTCCATTTCATGCCAATTATTATGGATGGAGATTTTAATACAAATTTTGCAAACCCACAGTCGCAAGCTTTATTAAAATTTTTATTAGGCGTTTTCCACTTGCATATGAACAATTCTCCCAAACCTCCACAACTAATAATTCAACTGCTATAAATGCAGTTTTCCATAGATTTTTAAATACAGTAGGGTCAAAAATTGTTATATCTTAAGCCAATATTAAAAAAAAATTCAGTACTAGATGTTTACACTTTTTCCCTGTGATTGGACTCACATTGCTTTTTTTTTATTCAATAACTTTAAAATGTTTAAATAGTTATTTGCAATGTGCAAAGATATTCATGACAGACTGTACTTAAAAGTATATTGTCATTCAGATTAAGCCAATATTATATTTTATATATTTTTCTTTTTTTATTATTCAATATTGAAGTTTTTTTACATATATTCGATTAATCATCCGGGATTTTATGATGATTCAATCTCAATACTAAAAAATCATTAAGGTTTTCTCTTCATTTAAATTTACAAAATAAAAGAATAAACTTAAAATCTTTATTGTATCTTTAGAGTTCAAGCAAAAACAAAAAAAAATCAATTAAAACATGCGCGCATCTGTTAAATGTCATTAAGCTAAAGACAAGTGTTTCACAGAACACAAAAGAGGATTAAGAAAATTTATAAGAAAGAAAAAATAATATTTAATCTAGAAACTACTAGAATTAAAGTAAAGAAATCTTTATTGGCGCTTTTTATAATAGATTATTGATTGTTGCAACTTGCAAGTTGCAACGTAATTGCGTGCAGTATTAAAGCGTTGAAGCAGCTGATTCACAAGCACTTTGATATGACACGCATTATGTAGGCACACACAACAAAGATCAACGATAATCAAAACAATTTTTTGTTGCCTTTTGTAGTTGCTACAAAAAGATCGATCTGATGCTTAGAGCAAAATCAACAAGAAAGAAAGAACACTTGTCTCGTTATCTCTCTGGTCTTTGTGAAAAGATGTCAGTTGCTTTTTTTATTTTCTTTCACTGTGCATAAGTATTTATTATGAAATGATCAAAACAATTTACTTACGGTCACATGTGGGATTTTTTATTAATATAACACATACAATATGTTAATCTTTATTAATTGAATACATACTCGTACTACAAAAGATTACGTACCTTAAACCACGATTTACAACAACATTTAAACAATTTGCTTAGTTTAGAAACATTTTTAACGGAAGTTTTCTTAATTAACTTTTCCTAATTTTGTTTTTATTTTATTTCTTTCGATTGCTCACCGTTTACACTTATTGCACATTAAAATTATTCTATTTATTTTTTGGTTACTTTTCACTTCTCTAGCGAAAGAATGGCACGCGCTTCTTGTCAAAATGTACCTGCTACGTATGTTTGTATGTATGTGTGTATCTATGTACGTAGCATGATGTATGTATGTATGTATTCGCACGATTTAGACCGATAGCACAGGTTGATTTTTCGTATACGCTTTGCGTAATTTTCCGTTATGGTGGTGATCAGTAAAGCGGCAAAACCGTAACTAAGAATCTTAAGTAACAACCGCAGAAACTTAAGTAAAATGAAAATTAAAGCTCTTCGGGTGTATGTGCGAGAGTAATAAATACAACGTTAGTATTTACAGTGGGCCAAAAGATATACAAACTAAATTTAAAAAAAAAATTAAACCGACTTCAAAAATAAGCACTAAAAAGATAAAAATAATATAGATCTAGTTAGATAAAATATTTTTATATATGCTACCTATTGTGCTGTTTGAAGTTGGTGCCAGCAATATTGGTAACTAAAGCTATGTACAGACGATTGTCAGATCTTATAATATTGTCAGATCTGTCAATGTGCTGACAATGTACTGGCAATCGAAAATTGCCAGTTCAATATTCCTTGTCAGTTCACACGGTTGTAAGAAAATCTTCCAATTTATTGCCAGACGGTTGTATGGCAATAAATTCATCTGACAAAATTGACAGTCGAAAAATTGTCAGTTCACACGGTTGTCATATGCACAAATTGTCAGATCTGTTGTTATGCGTTGCCAGACTCAAAGCATTTTTTAGAAATTGTTAAATATCAATCGTTTGTGTTTGTGTTATATGTAAAAAGTGAATGTATAAATTATTATGGACCATTAAGAAGCAATTGCAATGATTTTGTGTGCATATATTTTATTATAAATGTTTTATTTAAAAAAAAGCGTATGCACAATTGCCCATAGAAATAATTCTCTTACAATGACGCCATTGTCAGATGCATAAACTTTGCACATCTGACAATATTAAAATGGCTGACAAATATCTTGCAATAATTTTACAATGTGTTCACACGATTGTAAGATGTCTGGCAATTTGTTGTCAGCTGCTAGTCTTGCAATGGACTGACAATGCTTTTTCTGACAACGACATCTGACAAAATTTGGCAGTTCACACGGTTGTATGAAATTTTGAGCACATTTTACTGGCAATATTGTAAGATCTGACAACCGTCTGTACATAGCTTAAGCACATACATATTTACATATACATATGTATATGTACATAAGAAGTACTTGCCAATTTTTTCACCGGGCATGTTCCTATGTGTTTAGTACCAGTATTGCTGACACCAACTTCAAACATCACTATAGGTAGCATATATAAAAATATTTTATCTAACTAGATCTATATTTTTATTTTATTTATTTATTAAACATATTAATGCAAAGTAAATTTGCATAATATGGTGTTGCACAAATATGGGCGGAGTAACGTAGACCATATGCCCAATAGATCTATATTATTTTTAGCTTTTTAGTGCTTATTTTTGAATTCGGTTTAATTTTTTTAAAAAGTTTTATTTTTACTTTTTAGTGCAAATTTTTAATAAGCAGAAGTACATTTAATTTAATACTAAAATTACACGGGCGTAGCCCCGCCTCCAAGCATGTGTTAACATGCTTAAGTATTTTTTAAAGCTCAGTGTGGGTGCCAAGTTTCGTAAAAATCAACTAAGTAAAAGCAAGTTAAATATAGTATTAAATTTTATGGGGAATATGAATGAATACGCCCACTTAAAAATAATAGATTGTGCATTTTTAAGAGTTCAAAGTGTGTGCCAAATTTCGTAAATATTGGTTAAGCACAAGCACGGGAAATATTATACTAAAATATAATAGGCCTGCCCCGCCCACTTTTTTGAAAGCAAAATTGTGCCTGTATTTAAGGTTTGAGTGTGTGCCAAGTTTCGTAAAAATCGGTTTAATAAGAGCCTGCTAAATATATAATATAAAATTTTAATGGGCGTGATTTCGCCCATTTTTTTAAAGAATTTTGTTTCTATTTTAGAGCTCAAGGTGTGTGCTAAGTTTCGTAAAAATCGGTAGAACCACGTGAAATTTTATATTACATTTTAATGGGCGTAGCCCCGCCCATAGTTTCAACTTTAAAATTGTGTAATTACAAGAACCAAAGGTATTTGCATTTTCGAATACGAATACGAATATTTTTCCAAAGAAATTAAATAAATAAATGCATAAATCCTAAACGAAATTTAAATAAATAACTAAAAATTTTTGTTTGTGCAAATACATTAATTTTTTTATACAAATTTTGTGCTTTGTATCATTTTGAAATATTATTCAATGAAGATCATTAAAATTTTGGGTACTTTTTCATAACAATTTTTTAATAGTTCATATTGCAGGCGTAAATAGAACGCCAAATTAATGTCTATAGATTTCACATATAATATTCGTATTCGCGAATATCGTTTCAAATATTCGTATTCGTATTCGCGAATATCAAAAATTGACATTCGTTACATCACTAGTATGTATATAATTAAAAAGTTTGCTTTATAGATCAAAATTTTATCTACTCTTAATACTCTTAATCGGAAAAAAAAATTTTATATGCATTATACTGGGGATACTTATTCAACATTCGCCATCGTATACATACATTCGTGTATATAAAATGGAATGGAAAATTTATGAGTGTGGCTGTTTGAAAACCTTATGTGCGTGTGTAAATAAAATAGCCCTGTATATGCACATGTGTATTACTATGTTAGTAATAACTTATTACTATGTTACTATTCGCAGCAACAGCTAATTAATAGCAACAATTTAACGCACTTGCACAATACGCAATTTGGTTTATTTGATTCATGATATGTACCTACATAATTACATACTCTATTAAGAGAGTTCAATATACCAAATAAATATGGTAAGTATTCTTGAATTTCGTTATCCTCTAGCCCACTGTAAAATATAACTTGTGGATTTTTTTATGTATGTATGTGCATATATAGTATATAGATATTTGCACTCACGCTCTCTTCATATTCTACATGAAATTTTTACGATTTACGTAGACTGGAAGCGTTTGTTGTGAGTATCTATTGAAAAATTAAAACAAAATAAAAATCCAAATAATAACAACAATATCAAAACTGTATTCATACGTTCAAGAAGACATGCACAATTATTATTGAATCGACCAGATGATTGACTAATGCTAAGTGCACATCTGGCATTATTTGTGCTGTCATTTTGTGGTGTCATTTTCAAAATGTACGCAAAGCCGTTCCCATAATGCTTTTTATATGGAAAGCAATGCCAAACAAGGAAAAATATTGGAAATGACAAACGATGCCACCAGTATACACCACTGCGATGTCACAAAATGCCTTAGTGTGTATTCGGCCTAACTCGCACTGCTCGCACAATCCCACAAACACTTGTTGGTATTTGTTGTATTCGATCGACGAAATCTAGTGATTCCCAACTACACAACAACACCAACAGCACAGCAATGATGAGAGAAGAAGCTGAAGTTTTTACACTTGAATTAACTCTTCAAACAAATGCACTGAAATTAAACACAACATATACACACATACTTATATATTCCTACGCTCGCACAAATCCAAGCGCTACATTCTTAATAAATTAATGCTTTGCCATTTCTGATACATTCGTTTCTTTATTGTTGTAACAATTATCAGTGATGAGCGAGTGTGAGTTAGTGAGTCTTTGGATTCACGCTTACGCAAGTTCCTTTCCGTCTAAAGGTGCTCGATGAAAATTGTTCATGGACTAATTTTGGGAATCTTCATTAAAATTAAGTTCCATTCCATGATAACATTTTTGATCCAGGTTTGTTAGTTTTATAATAAGACCTAGGGTGATCGTACATATATCCGGAGCAGCGTGACTGTTTGACCGACTAAAGTGGCAAATTGCCACTTTTTCGACTGCCTAGCCACTTTGTGTCTCCTTTTTTTAGGGTGAGTTACATGAAAATACATTAAAAATAAAAAGTTTAGTGTAGTTTTCTCGGTTTTTTTAATTTTGCCCCTTTTTTTGATAAATCCCCTATTTGGTGCCACTTTTTGAAAAATGTCATCGGTCACCCTGATCCGGAGTTATTGATACTATCTGCATTATGGACAATTCCACAATCACATTATTCTCAGTCATATAATATAACACACTTTTAATTATATGCATTTTATAATCAGGTTTCTCAATTATATTTTTCCATATCACCAAATAAAGAATGCATAATTCCGATATACATACATACATATTCGTAATATGCAATTGAAGATGGTGATAGCACGTGACCTGAGATTGCTCATATGTGTATCAATAACGATCACCATTGCTTCAATTATGAATCTCGGCATGTGTACATCTCACCCAATTAACATTATTACACAACTATGCAATAATACAGTTATGGGAAATGATATAGCACACAATTCCTGCATGTAGTCTAATATTTATAACTGCAAGTCTTCTTCATAAGATCATGTTAATTATTAAAGTATTATAATTCATTTCAAATGAAAAGAATTTAAAATATTGGAACAGAAGGTACGATACGTTCACACTTGTCGAGACTTTTGAACAAAAAAAGGTTAACCCCTAAATACTAATGAAAAATGATTTGATTATGTCTTTCACATGATAGTAATTAATAAGTACGAGGGTGGGCCATTAACTCAGTGTTGTCCTTTTGAATTCGCCGTCTTTTGATTAAAATGGCAACACTGCTCCTGTCAACAGGAAAGTGTCAGTTGACTCCTGTCTCAATTTGAAGAAGCTGTGTCATTTAGTTTGTGTTTGGCAGTCGTTGATAACAGACTATCCTCGAACTTTGAGAAGCAAATGGAAAAAAGTCAATTTCGTGTGCTCATTAAACATTATTTTTTGCGAAAAAGTAACCGTCAATCAAACCAAGTAAAAGCTCGATAAATACTAAAGGTATTCACGTCAAAAGTTGCACTGGTGTGAAAAAGAAAAATTGCAAAATTCTCAAAAAATATAACAACAACCACATCGAAAATTATTTTGCACAAATGATGCCAAATTTGTCAGGGTCTGAGTAAGTGCAAGATTATCAGGGTAAATTTTTGGAAAGTTATGCAACTTTTTATGGCATTGCCAATCTAAAAAAATTTACAAAAAGTACTTAAAAAATCAACCATACAGCATATTACAAGGCAGAAATACCTAAATGTTTTTCTTTTAAATGAAAAAACAAGTGGAAGATATTTTCGGACCAAATTAATTAATTAAAAATTTATGAAATAAATTTTTTTTTTAATTCTTAGCTATAAATTATAAAGAAATCTTCAAATTCGATTTTAAGATAACAAGTACATAATTTTGTTATTTTCAAACGACCTATGGCTTAAATCGTTGTTACAATTTTGTTAAATAATACCAATACTATTAATTGATATTTTTATTAGTGAATTAATTACAGAATAATTCAGCATTTAAAGAAACTCTTTTAACAATTAAGAAACATACGAGTACAATATATAATTGCACATATTGTGTTGATTGATAGACAACTAAACAAAATGGTTTGCTCACGTCAGAAGGTGCTATTATGCTTTTTTGCACAGTTGCAAGAATTGACGTGAATACCACTACTATAAATACTACTACTACTACTCCAGAAGAGTAATAGTGCGTGAGATTGTTGATACCATAGGCATTTCGGACGGCAGTGTGGTTTCGGTTTTATATGATCAGCTGGGTTTAAGAAAGTTGTCTGCAAGATGGGTGCCGCGTTTGCTCTCAATTGACAATAAACGTAATCATGTGAAAACTTCAAAGGATTGCTGGAGTTGTTTAACCGCAATCTGAATAAGTTTTTGCTATGTTTTGTAAATGTAGATGGAACGTGGAATCATTACTGTACTCCGAAGAGCAAGTAGCAGTCTAAAAATGCTCCGAAGAAGGCCAAGGTGAGTTTGTCGACCAATGAGGTGATGGCAACAGTTTTTTGGGATGCACGTGAGAAAATCCTCATCCATTATCTTCAAAAGGGAAAAACAATAAACGGTGCGAACTTATTAAACCGATTTAATGAATATTTAAAAAGAAAACGACCCCATATGGCCAAGAAAAAAGTTATTTTTCATCAATATAATGCACGACTGCACACGTGTGCAGTCTCAAGGGCAGAACTCTGTGCATTGGGCTGCGAATTGGTACCCCATTCACCATATTTTCCGGATTTAGCCCCTAGTGACTACTTCCTATTTCCAAACCTAAAGAAATGAGTCGGTAGAAAGAGTTTTAGCTCCAACGATGAAATTATTGCCTAGTTTGAGGACCTCGACAAATCCTATTTCTTGGAAGGGATACAAAAACTGGAGAAACGTTGGACTAAGTGTATTGAGTTAAAAAGAGATTATGTTGAAAAATAAATTTTTGTTCTGCAAAAAAACTGTGTTTCTTTTAAAAAGTAACGGACTTATTGATTCGCCCTCGTATGTATGTGCATAATTTCTGAACATCTGATTAGATTTAAACTTAAAATTTGACATCTCAATATGTGAGGACAAATGATTTCACGATATTGTTTGCACCAGCTGCGTTACAATGGATAAAAATAAAACACAACACTCATAAAAAAATTTGTGCCTTATATCATTGGTAAATTTTAACGGCCTGTCCCAAGATATTGACAGTACATTTTCGATCGAATTTTCTGATTATATTGTTGTTTTCAGTACGAGTACAAGCAAGTTGTCGATCGATTTCAAAATAAAAATTGCAACTTTACGGATTCCCACCCAAAATAATATAAAAAGGCATTACTTTTAATATATTTATATGATTTGATTAGGCTAAAGTTAGTATTGCTTTGTAAGCCAAACAACATGTAATAATTATTATTTAATCAATAACACTAAAGTTAAATGTAAATATGCTACCAAAGACTTAGTAGAACGGAACAACTAGCTGTTTTCGAAAGCCACTGCACCTTCGTCATCAGCGTTCTATGTGTTTGGTCCACTGTGGGTGGTGTGCGTTATATAATCAGCAGCTCGTTTCTGTATTTCTCGCATCGTAAAATTTCCCGCATGAAACGAGGGAATCGTAAGAAAAACAGAGTAAATTGAAACACAAAATGGCTTTTCTCGCATAAGTGTTTCTGTATATTTAATTTGCGAGAACTACCTGTCATTTGAATAAATATCCAGTAATTATTGGAAGGATGTAAGAAAAAATGTTTCTGTGACAATATTTTGTGAAAAGTTTCTCGCAAGAACTGTCAAAACTACCGCATTTTAAATTGGTGCGAGAACAACCAAATTTGTACAAAAGCATATGAATTTTTGAATTTGTGTGTGAACATATGAAAAATGCGCTAGTATGCAACGAATTGTTGTACTAAAATTATTATTAACGAGTGGATATGATTATGTCTAGTAGTATTATGTAGTAGTATGTTTAGAATGTTTTTTCTGTAATTTCCTTATGTAGAGACATTTGATAGAAAAAACTTATTTCAAGCATTTTGCATTCACTTTATATTCATGCTCATTATTTTATTTTCTTTTTCCTGTAAATTATATCCTTTTTTTTGCTGTTGAAATAATATTTTTGTGACATTTTGTTTTCATTTGACACTCGATTACTGGAAATATTCCTTGATTTAGTGAATGAAATAAATTTCAAAAAAGGAACTTCAATCAATTTTTTTAACTTACTTCTATGTATATTTAATAAAAAATATTTAACTGAATAAGTAAAATAATAATTTGCGATTATTAGGGCGTTAACAAATGTTAAACTTAAATTGTAACAATTCCCAAAAAAATTAAGACTAATTATTAAGTATAAAAAATACTTGTGTGGCAACACTTTATTCTTGCTAAAGCAATGAATACTTGTTGTTGTTTTTGACATTTATTTTCCTTACATACTTTTTACAACTTAAATTCGAGCTGAAAAACAGTCAGCCAAATTTGATGTTAGTTGAACTTCTCATTTGTTTAAATGAAAGTTTAACAAACATAACATCTCTAGTTGTTCTAAGAAATTTTTGGTTAAAGAATTATGTTTTCATTTAAATATGCAGCGGGCAGTGGTGCTATTTTTCTGCCCGTATCTGTTTATACCGTTACTGGATGATGTTTAAACATAAGCGTATTTTTATTATTACAGCGTGAGGAGCGAAGTAATGTGAAGTATACGTATTTATTTTTTTTTTGGTGAATGAACTCTGAATAAAAAAGTTTTATTAACTTAAATTATTTTAATTATCGATATGAAACATATGTATGCGTCTCGAAAAAAAAAAGTTCGCCGTACACCACAGAATATAAAGTATTGTTGCAAGGCAGTTTTGAAAAAAAAATTTTTAATTTTTTTTGCCGAAAGTAGGGGTCGCCAAACCACATTTTTCGTTATATCTTCGACATTTATAGTCCTATCTCAAAGTGTGATATATCGATGTTTTCGTCTTGAGGAGGCCAATATTTTGATTTAATAGTCATTAACCTCAAATATCTCATTCTAGTATTTACCTACCAGATCTCAGTTTCTACCACCCTAATGTACCACCCTATTGTCAGAAAATTAAAGCCCGCAAAAAATCATTAAACTTTTGTTAAAGAAGTTTTTCGATAGTTCCAACAGAAGTGTTAAAAAATGCAATTTATGTTTTTTGCCGAATGTAGGGGTTACCTTTTTGAGTATTTTTGTCAGATTTTCTGTATTTACTGTCGGATCTCACAGTGCGATATATCGATGTTTTTGTCTCGAGGAGGCCAATGGTCATCTTTAATATTCATTGACCTCAATATAACCGTTCTAATAGTTAAGGCTGTTCTTATGAAATATTTCCATAATTCCGGTAGATCTATAAGAAAAAAATTCATGTTTTTTGTCGAGCCTAGGAAATGTGATTTTAAATTGATTTGAAATTGATTTTAAATTTTTCGTACAAAATTTTATACCCGGCAATCCATCTTTCGGTTAGACGTTAACGGGAGATTAAGTAAATTCGAGTTAGTTTAAATCCTCTAATAATGGAAGTAGTACCGTTATTACTCTCATAGTTTATTTATTTTTGTATTATCCATGAAATATCTGTTGGAATTATCAATATTTAATCGTGTCGTGTCAAGAATTAATTTAAATAAACTAAAAAATGTCTTTTACTATCAGTGAATTAAACAACACTAAATTACCAACTAAGGGTGATGTTATTAATTTCTTTTTACATCTTCGGCATAACGCTGGTAGAATTCGAAAGCTGGGTGCTTTTAAACAAGAAGTTTTGAGAGGTATCATCATTTTGTGGCAGCGCGCAGGCATTCCAGTAATGTCGGTAAGTGGTGTTCGTAAAAGTTTGGATAAGCTTCTGAATGATTACTACAAAATGGTAAAATATAAATTCGAATACAATGTAAATGAGTGGAATAGATTGTTCTTAATTTCGCGTTGTAAGTGCGGTATTGAAAGAAATATTGCATGCAATTGCACAGCCTCTGATAAAATTCCAGACCACGCAAAAGAGTTTTTCATCGATCAGTGCGGTCCACGATTGTTGACTATAGATTATGTTGCTGATATGATGTCGACGAGTAGCAACGGTGAAGAAATGTCGAAGACTGTTGAATCATCTTATGGGTTGCGTGACGAATTTGTCAGCGTTGGGTATAATGTAGACAGTGAAGAAGAGCAGGAGTTTGAGGAAAATGTTAACGATGTATCACAGACTTTAAAAAAATTTGTAGTGGCTGACATTTCATTGCATAATTTTAGTTCAGCTTTGGATCGCAGCGACACATCAGTTCGATACGGTGCCTTACTTGCGACCATGTTAATTAAAGATTTAAAGTTGTCGATTACCGCAAAAGGAAATGAAGAGTTATCACAAGAAACTGCCGAAAGCATATGCCAGTTTTTTGATGGACTTGTCATCGACAAAAACAAAATATTTAGGGAACGTGTAAAATTCCGTAAGCAAGCAACAGTCGCAGCAAAATGTAACGATTTAATAACGTGCATTTCTTTCGATGGTAAAAAAGAGCCTACTTTGAAAAGAATAACGGAGGCAAATGTGACTTGGAATGTTGTTGTCAATGAAGAGCATATCACTATATTGAAAGAGCCACACTCCAAATTCATTGGCTATGCTACGCCCACTGACAGCACCGCTATGGAAATACAAAAAAGTATAGTAGATTTCTTAAGGAATGGAAACTTCAGTACGGATAACTTAGTAGCTATTAGCTGCGATGGAACTCCTACCAACACTGGTTACAAAAATGGAATCATTCCAAGAATGGAACGCCAGTTACAGAGGCCGTTGCAATGGTTCGTGTGCCTATTCCACTTCAATGAACTACCATTCAGTGCTTTATTGAGATCATTGCTTGGCAAACAGAAAGGACCTGGACTCTGGCCAGGAAGTATTGGAGAAGGAATTCAGAATTGTACGCAGTATTCTGTAAGTTTCGCATACTTTTCTTCAATGAAATTTTAATCATGCCATTAACAATTCGGATCTCTATTGTTTACTCCATTCTGTTAGGTCAATAAAAATTTCGAGCGAATTGAAATGGGAGAAATGCCAGCAAACATAGAAGGATGGAGTATTCGAGGCGATCAGTCGTACTTGTATCGTATGGTTCGAACTGTCCATACCGGAGAATGCGATGACAGATTAGCCAGCGAGAAACCCGGAGCTATTAGCACAGCGCGCTGGTTGACAACTGCCTCTAGAATTCTCCGGTTTTATGTAACGTGCGCTAAACCCCCAGTTATATTGAAAAAACTGGCTGAGTTTGTTATGAAAGTTTACGCGCCATTTTGGTTTCTTGTGAAAAGCCAACCACTTGCAATTCACGGAAGTCGCCACGTTTTTAAATATATATCTTGGATTCGTCAACTGCCACAAGATGTTCAACAGATACTTCGTCCGTCGATAGAAAATAACGCGTACTTTTTCCACCCCGAGAATGTATTGTTATCGATGATAACGGACCAAGATCCGCTAGTACGTTCAGACGGCTATAACAAGATTTTGTCTGCGCGAAATGAAGCAGCAGTAGGCATTCGTCAAATGTACGGTGCACAAGTTAAAAATTTCATAGACTTCGAAAGTGACTCATATTACCATATGATCAATTGGACCAAATTTGAATTGACTGAGCCGCCGTGCTTGCAGTTCTATATGCAAGACCAGCTGGAAGCATTACAGTTTTCAAAAGAAATAATCGAGATACCAGGTAGCACAAGAAAAACAACTTTGTTTGATAGTTTTGTTGACTAACCTTAATTAATTTCACAGAATATCCGTGCCATTCTCAAAACACCGAGCGTTTTGTTCATGTAGTACATGAGTCTGCCATGGCTGTTACCGATGAGCAACGCCTAGGCCACATTTTTTCCAAGCTCGAAAGCCGTGAAAAATATAGCCAACTTGGGTCATTTCAAAATATGATTAAATAAAATTGTTTTAATATACACAGATCTTTGAATTTTTATTGTATTGGTACAGATATTATGGTAAGTTCGAAAAGAGTGTATCACAATTTAAAAAAGAAGATACTAGGCAAAAACATCGATATATAATACTATAAAATCCGACTGTGAATACCGAATATATGATAACTGTTTAAAAAGTCAACCCCTACATTCGGCAAAAAACATAAATTATATTTTTTTAACACTTCTGTTGGAACTATCGAAAAACTTCTTTAACAAAAGTTTAATGATTTTTTGCGGGCTTTAATTTTCTGCTATTAGGGTGGTACATTAGGGTGGTAGAAAATGAGATCTGGTGGGTAAATACTAGAACGGGATACAAACTACCATTGACTATTAAAGCAAAACATTGGTCTCTTTGAGACAAAAACATCGATATATCACACTTTGAGATCCGACTGTAAATGCCGAAGATATAACGAAAAATGTATTTTGGCGACCCCTACTTTCGGCAAAAAAAATTAAAAAAAATTTTTTTGAAAATGTCTTACAACATTACTTCGTATTCGGTGATGTACGGCGAACTTTTTTTTTCTTGCCTATATGGCGAGACGCTCTAATGTACATGTTTGTGTATATATTCTTCAACAAAAATTATGCAATATTATTTGTAATCTTATAAATTATATTTTTTTTTAAATTGCAAAATCTTCGCATATCATATGAAAAATGTTCTATCAATAATTTGGGATGTTCCATAACTAGAAAATTTTTCCAAGATTTTATTTCTGTCAACAGTTGCTGACTTGTAATTAGGGAAATCACAGTATTTAATTCAAAGCCAAAAAGTGATTGCAGGCTAAATAAAAAGAGGCTGTAATGGAATAAGTGTTTAGCCAATTAATTTACCAGCTGCTTACTTAAAGCGGCCCACCCACTTGCAATATAATTGTGCAATTTTTCGTATTGTACAATAACATCGCCAATGTGTGTGTCATATTCGAAGAGGGCACAATATCAAAAGGCTTTTTACTTTTATTGTACAATCAAGACAATTGTGTAATGCTGTGGCGGCAACATTGTTTAATGTTATTTACTTTTTTCACTGTTAAAAAAATTGGGCAATATTTTCTTTGAAAATATTGTGCCATTTATTGTATAGTATAGGTCAAAACCATAATAATATGTACAACAACATATGCAAAAATATTGTATAATGTATAGGCCGCTTAAATGAATGGAAACTTTATTTCCTTTGTCAAGTTTCTAAAGAGATTTGGTGTACATATATTCTAAAATTATCCTAGAAAGCATATGATTTGTGGAATATTAAAATTAGCTTCGCTGCAATGATAAATGTTAATTCGCTAAAATCAAAAACTGGTTAGTTTTAGCCAAGTCTTACTGTACTCGAATTTAGCACAAGGTTTACAAATTAAAAGTTGCAAAACATTTTTAAAAACGAAAATTACTTTGCTCTCGTCCCTTATGGATCATAATTGCTTTAATTATTTATTGCATGAATATTGGAATGCACAAAATCGCAATAAAAGTAAAATGTCTCTGACAAATAAAACTTAAAAATGAAATTAATTAAAAAAATAATAAAACTGTGTTTGTAAAGGTTTGGTAAATTATTGCTTGTTTTTAATCAATTAGAAAAAAATTTAAATGAGACTGCAAAACAAAATTTTTTTATAATTTAATAGTTATTGTTTATAACTTTTGCTTGAAAAATAATTAAATATTTTTACACTTTTAATAGAAGATAAAAAAACACTTTGCTTTTTATCCCTCCAAACTTATTTTACTGGCTTTTGTTACTCACTTCTGAACGCGTTTCGCTTCAAAACTAATTGAGAAAATTTTGTAAAGAAATGTTTAACTTGAAAATAATTATGAACAAGTTCTTTTTTTTAAATAACTTTCAATAAATTACGGTATACATACATTCGTTCGTTCCACAAATAACTTTTTATGGTTTATGATCTCTTTTGCTCCCCATTAGAACAACCACATTTCTTATTATTATATATTTTTTTCATTTTGGAATTGCAATTTTACGAGTAGCTAGAGGTTGCTTCTTATCTGTAGAATATTATTTTTTTTTTAATTTTAAATATTTTTTTTAATGATAAGATAATAGAGTTTGATATGGTTTTGTTTTACTTGTTCTGCTCACAGGTTTAGTCATAATTTGGAATTTTTTCCCATTCACCTTTTAAAGAATTTCAAAAGTTTCTTACAAAATTGTATGTGTGTTATGAAATATGATTGATCGTGTTAGAAATTTGGAACAATTTTGTGTTGAAATAGTAATATTTTTGTAAAAGATTTTTATGATCTTAGAATGTTAATCTTGATAAATTTCTAGATCAGTAGAATTGTTTGATTAATGCATATTGAGGTAGAGTATCGTTACCTTAATATAGAAAGGCCTCAACTCATTTTATGGCCTATTTCTCACCTGCGAAAGAAAACGTTCGACTTAAAATTTATATTGAAAACAAAAACAAATTTTCATATTTTATTGTTGTTTTCAATATAAATTGTAAGTCGAACGTTTTCTTTCGCAGGTGAGAAATAGGCCATTAGTTTTGAAATCGAGATTATTGCATTTTTCGATTCAGTAGATGCTCTTCTATCGAAATATACAAATATTCCGATTTCAAAAAAATAATGAGTTAGGACCTTTCTATATTAAGGTAACGATATGTGGGCATATCCACCAAAAAGGTCCAATTTTTCTCTATGTTTTACTAAATGTAAATTTAACTACGCTCACAACACCAACATGTAAAAAAGTATATAAAACATAAGTTTTTCTCTGAAAAACAAGGTACGTCATAAACTAGCGTAACGTGACAAACGGTACAGTTTTCTGTGGAAATGTTCATATGTAAATAGAATATATGAGACATTTGTAAAAAGCTGATTCCTAATCAAATAGTATTGTATATAGTAGCTTCAATAGTCAGATTGCATGTGACGCTGTGAAGCCGCAAGGCTGGGTAAAGGCTCAGTTAGAAGACTGTAATGGAATGTAACTGCAACGTAGGAAACAGTTGATCGATATTTTTATATGAAAACTAGGTTACGTTACATTACATCTCTATAACCATTTTCATTACTTTTCACATAACAATATCAATCAGCTGTTCCCTACTGTTGCAGTGAAATTATATTACAGCCTTAATAGAGATGTAATGTAACGTAACTGGAATGTACGAATCTGTACATTAATTTTCACATAACAACAGCTGTTCCCTATCGTTGCAGTTACATTCCATTACAGTCGGCTAACTGAGCATATACATAACCAAAGAGTGTATTACTGTGGTTGTTGCAATCGAAAACTTAAAAGGAAAAATGTAGCTGAGTAGCGGAACCTCCTTCCGTTCATATTTCCGACAAAAACCTGAAATCTAAATTTTTCAATTGGCTTGTTTCGTTTTTTGTCAAACACCGAATCCATTTATTCGCGAATTTATCTCAAATATGAAATTGATAAATATCCAAATATTTTTTGTAGACAATCAGCCTTATCATAAATAAAATTTTACATGGAAATTTCTGAACGGGTGTACTATGAAATGGGTCTAATTACGAGTCTCGTATTACGACTTCGACTACTACTATTTTGTACTAGATTATAGAAAAACTATTGCTATGTTCTTTGGTCTTATCCAAATCTTTGTAGTCGAAGTCGAAATACGACATTTGAAAAAAGTCCCAGAGTGTGGTAAAAATTTCCGAATGATTACATTTTCGAAGTCCAAAAAAAATTGCTTGTGAATTTGCTGGTTGGATTCAAAAATCTTTATACGATTGTGAAATATTTTGACAATTTATGATGAAAATTTTTCACAAAGATTTGTCTCTCGGGAAAGGTGGAAGTGTAATATAATCAATATATTTTATCCCCCAAAAGCAAAGTTGATAAAAAAAATTTTTTGTTATCAAGATAAAGGACTACCTAGAATCTTTTAAGGCAAAAAGATTTTATTTGATCAGGCTAATTGTGTTGGTTATTAGCATTATTTAATAAAACTTAAACTTTATTGGACCACTGTATATGTAGTTGTATAAACGTATCCACCTGTGGCTTGTGGTCTATAAGCAAACATAAAAAAATATTTTTTGTTTGTATTAAAATACATTAACTAAAAATAAAACTCCAATAACCCACATTGTTATTTTTTATATTATTAATTCGTTTTGTTGTTTCTCCATTCTCTTACAAATGTGCATACAAACAAATTAGAGTTGATAAAAAAATATTTATTTTGATTTTTTTTTTTTAATTTTTATCAATTACTCAATTGAAAGACGATTAAACTATTAAGTGAATGTGCAAGCAATTAGAATATTAACAGACAACTCTAAACAAAAGCAGCCAGCTTTGTGTTTATGCTGCCCAGCGCTGAATTAACATAATTTGATTGACTCGGTGCATATAAAATAATTGCAAAATTAGAGCAGTAAATTTGTTTTCTGCCACTATTTTTGGCTGCTTAAAGCGCTGTCAAAAACAAATAAACCTAGAATAAAGCGTTGTTGCATGAGCATGTGCATGTTTGACAGTTAAAAGACACTTGAAGTTTTTGCTTGTTCAAAGAGCGAAAATAATATGTGAACTACATATAGCGGTAATCACGACACTCATACATATGCACTGCTTGATGGGTTCATTTGATCGTCTCTAGGGCGTTTAATAGTGCTATGACTCTTCAGAAAATAGACACTAGAAATAAAACACCTTCTTGGTTTTTATTTGAGCATAGCGGACACCAGAAAAATATAAAAACGTATGAATTATCCATATGAACTGGGCACTCTATGTTGTCAATTAAATTAGTTTACCTATTAGTGACAAACTCTCGACCGCTAAGCAGCTCCCGGAATAAGCCAAACGAAGTTTTTATGGTACCCATTATCTTCCGAGAGTACCCTTTTTTGTCAGAACACTTACCTCTAAATTATCCTTTATAGAGAAGTAACCAGGTCTCTTCATCTCATGTGTCCTGCATGAAAGAAGGCATATTTTTTCATTCCTAACTTTTAAATTTATAACGTTATTATAAAGAATTATTTCGCTTCTACACTTTTACCACTTTTATACACGGAAACTTTACTTTGCAAAATCTTAGTTCAGCTGGGAGAAAGAGAGAAATACACACAGCTGAATTAAGAATTTGCACAGGAAGTTGTATTACCATGTAAAGACACCTTTACTTTTACCACGTCTAAAGCTTCATTGATTGAAATGATATCGGGGTTTCTTTCACTATATGAAGCTACTCGAACTTATGCAAGAAAAAAACACAAAAACTTTGCCTCAAGAAATATACTGATGTAAACAAAGTTCTATGATCTCTATTATATAAAAATATAAATAAGATTTCCGTTAAAAAAAATTTAAAAAAAAGATCTGAAACTTAATAAACTATACAATTTACGAGTGTATACATAATTGCTGCAATATGTGTTGGAAATGGTTTTTTGAAAAAATATTATTCCAGAGAAGATTCTAAGTAAACAATTAAAATTTTTATGGCTTTCGCAATAACTTTCCTTTGAAAAAAAAACAAACACTACATATACATATTTCGATTTAATACACATTTTAATTTTTATTAAGACTCATCCACAAATCTACTCTCAACAAGATCACTGAACTTGACATGATTATTATCATTACTCTTACACTCGGTGCAATCATTTGTATTATCGAAGCCATGAGAACAAGCTGCTGCCTGGATGTGTTTTTTACCGTTGCCATTTTGAGAGGCCTTAAGTGATGAAGAAATCTTTGTGTCACTTTTAGCTGTCAGTGCGGATTTATAACAAAAGCGCCAGATAATAAAGACTGGTAATTGCAAAAGAAATCAAACAAAAATGAATATCAAAAAGTTAAATTTAAAAAAGAAAACTTACTAAGAGAAGAACAGCTTATCAGGGAAAGCAGAACTATGACAATTAAATAAATTATATTAGAGGCTTGAGGAGTTGTTGTTGGGGAATAAGAAACTGTCTCATCATAAGATTCTATATTTGTGATATAAGCCTCAGTACTATTTAACAAAATTTGTCTGAAATTTATTATATAAGATTTTATTAATTGTATTTTTTGTTTGTTTGTTAAAAAAATTGATTTTACCTTTGCATTTGCTGATGAGTTATCAACTGGTGTTTATTGTAGCCATAAATCCAGGCTTTACAACTAAAATTATAGTTTGCAGTCAATCTGTGTTTGACTTCCCCTGGCACATAAGACATTTTTAAAATATTTACATTGTAACCTGTTTTTTGGCTCAAATTAATTTCTATTTGCTGCTTATTTTTGGCAGAACTTTCTTGCAATGTTATTAAACTGTAAAAGTCTCGAGGCAAACCTTTAACCAACACAACAGTACTGGACACTAAACCTTCACCTTCTTGATCAGTGGCCGTTATAATTAACTCCGTTTGCTCGTCTTCACTGAGAGCTTTGCCTTTAGGATATATTCTACCCGTTTTAGGTTCAATAGCAAAATAACGATTATCTTTTAGGTTAAATACAATGGCAGCATTGTAGCCCAAGTCTCGGTCAAAAGCCTCTATTTGCATCAAGTACTCAGGATATATATCCAAGGCGGCATTACCAGCGGGATAAGCCAGATAAAGAGGACCTTCGAATTTAAATTCCGGTGCATTATCATTTATATCGTCGATTTTTAGGTAAAGCCACATGATATCGGGCGAATATGGTATGTCCTCGTTGAAGATAATTTTAGTTGAGCGGCTTTCGGGGCTGGGAATGTCAATGGTGAGGTTTCGTTGCTGATCCTCTATGTCACATTTTAGTCTTAGTTTGACCATAACTTGTGGTTCGGTCATATTTTCAAAAATTTCATCCTCTCGATCTATGGATATGGCGTCCAACATGGTGAACAGGTAGTTGACATGAACGTATTCTAACAAATAAAAACATTTTCAAATCTTATCGATTTATATTATAATACTGCATTTAAATTGCCTCAAAATCTAATATATTTGATTTGAAATGTTTATCGAAGTTTATATCGTTTACACTAAGCTTTTTTACGTTTTTCAAGATTTCGTATTCAAGACAAAATCCTTTGACTAAAATTTAGTCTTAAACTGTTACCCAAAAAGTGCCGACTTAGCTCATCCACACACCTTCAATAAAAAACTTTGCAAAGCGAAGCTAATTCACTCACCTTTTACATACATAAATAAATATGTTGTACAGGGTAATAAAAAATAAATAAAAATTATTAGATCTTTATAGGGCATTTACACCTGCACGAAATCTATCAGATTTTAATTAAAATCTTTATGAAAATCTATGCCATTTACACCAAGTTTTTTTGACATTTATCAATACTTTTTTATCCAACACAAAAACCATTAAGTGAAAAATTTCCAAAACTACAACCACTAACTGCAATGTAGCCAATTCACACACCCTTTTAAGCAGACCGTAGCTAATTCAATCATCTTTTATATAAATATTTTGTAAAGGGTAGTAAAAATAAAATAAGAATATTAGATTTTGAGTAGATTGCCTACAAATCTACTCACAAACTAGATTTTGTGGGAAATCTATTAAAAAGCAGCTTGATTTAGCTCGAAATCTCGGAACTACTAGATTTCGAGATAATGTAAATTCCCTTTTATGTCTCACAACATTCATTGAGTTATAATATACATAAAATACTCACCCTTATCATTTGGCCACATCTCCACAATATGAAATGTACAATTCTCATTGAATTTCAAATCCAATAGACCATAATTGGGCTTTTCCTCATCCACATGGAGAATCATTAAAGTTTTCGCCACTGCCACACCTTCAAACCGAGTGCACTCTTCTTTTTGCTGAACTTTTAAAAGAGCTTTTACCACAGTTTGTTCGCGAGTTGCAACATTTTCAGCCGTTATATTAAAAAGGTAACTTCCCTCTTCAATTGTGCCATAGAGGGTTAATTCGCCGGTAAAGGGGTTTATAGAAAGACGTTGGGCCAGTTGCTCTGAAATTTATTTTGATAAAATTTAATAATGCGAAAGTAAGCATTATTCAATCTTGTTGTACTACTTGCCACTTTGTACACCCAGAATGTAGTGCAATGTAGCGTTGTTGTTCTTACTGAAGGCATTCACTATTCCCAAAATACCCGTTTGATTTGTATAGACTGTGAATACGTAATTGGTACTGGAAAAATGTGGTGGATCCGGGTAAGCTCCTATGACTGGTGTTGGACATTCTATAGTTTTGCGAAGAGTTGTTATTATGAAGATATAAAAATAAAATAAAAAAGTAGATGAAGCATTTTAAAGAAAAACTTTTTATACTTAATTGGGGCATCCCCAATTTAATAAGCCCACGCTTAGAGGATGATATATTTCTTACTTTGTTGGAGATAGGGGAAAGAGGGGGAAGCTAGTTACATAAAAAAATACCTTGAAGTAAAATTTCTTAATATGAATGCAAATGAAAATGCGAAAAGAACCATCATCTAGACTGGAGCTAAAATTAATTGATGAAATAATTTCATGAAACCTAACATATGAAAACTTAAGCACCCCATACACGTTTCAATTCAATTGTCAATTGAGTCTTTCAATTGAATTGATTCTTGGGCACACAATTCAAAAACTGATCTGAAAGATTTTCATTCAACTCTCAAATTTATATGTATTTTTCACAATTACAAATTTAATAATTTAAAACTTCTATCTTCTTTATATTTTTTTTATTTAATATTAAATGAAATTAAATACAATTTTAAAAATACATGCATAACTTTTTATATACAAAATAAAGCTACAATCATAATCAAGAGACTCGAACACACGTAGCACAATCGAATTGAAAGATTTACTAGTCAACATGAAACAATTGACAAAGCCATACACACTTTGATTTGGACAACAACCGACTCAATTGAAAAATTAATTGAATCGTGTATGGGGTGATTATGGGTTGATTATGGATGGCAACTAAAGTTTGCTTCCGTTGCCAGCTACTAACAGCTGTGTTATCGGTGGTAACTGTCAAATAACAGCCCTGGGTTTCATTAGATGATTAGTGCTCTCTTTGCGGCAAAGAAGAGGTGAAACACCAATTCGCATAGAAATTACAAGGAGGAAGTAGATTTGGATTGGCCGTATTATGAAAAAACCCAGGATGATATATCGAAGATGGCAATAGACTTGCACCTTTAAGGGCTCAAGCAGAAGAAGATGTACCCTCCAACATAAGCGCAACAGTAACAACTTGGTGTGAAATAAAACAAATGGCAGATCTCGATGGAATAATTTCGTTATGGCCCTTTGTTTCGACTTGGAACCATAGGAACCAAAACCAAAGGAACAAATATATATATATACATATACAGACGAACTTTAGCCTCTTAAATTTTTAAACAATATATAAGTACACGGTAATCTTTCTTCGGTTTTTGGAAATTTTTTTTGTCTGGCGCTTTTAATTAGTCTCATCGCTTTTTATAATTTTTATTGTTTTTCGGCGGTTTTCGGTGATTTTTCTTAGTTTTGGAGCTTTTTCTTAGTTTTTGAGATTTTTTCGGTTTTTGAGATTTTTTCGTTTTTGCATATTTTCCCGGTTCTTGGCGATTTATTGTAGTTCGATTTTTTCGGCCTAGGGCAGTATTTTTGTTTTGGTTTTAGGATTTTTTCTGTTTTTTTCGTTTTTGGCGATTTTTCCAGTTCTTGCCGATTTTTTGTAGTTTATTGCTTTTTTTGGGCTTATGGTAATTTCTTTGTTATGGCGATTTTTTTTTTGGGTTTTTGGCGATTTTATAGTTTTGGAGCTTTTTTCTTAGCTTTTAGTGCTTGGGAGTTTTTTTCGTTTTTGACAATTTTTCCGGTTCTGGGCGATTTATTACAGTGTTATCGATTTGTTTCGGTTAATAGAAATATTTTTTTTGGCGTTTTTTCGGTTTTTGGTGATTTTTTTAGCTTTGGAGATTGGGATTTTTTTCGCCTTTTGGCATTTTTTTTTAGTTATGTAGTGCGATTCACTAACTTTTTTAAACTATAATCGAATAATTATAAGGAAAATTTATTTTGCTATTCGGTAACATTTTTAACGATATTCGCTGTTGGTTAATGTCAGCTGTGTCGTTATTTAAGTGACAAAAATTTATGTGCTGCTAATTTTATGGACAAAAATTAACAGAAAATATCAGCTGAGTCCTATCGTTAAAAAGAAGTTTAAGAATCACACAATCGTTATTTTAAGCGAGAAAATGTATAGACAAAAATTTAGATTGTCGGATCGTTAAAAGTTACTAAATCGCACTACTGGTGTTTTTTGTGATTTTCCGGTTCTTATTGATTTATTTTAGTGTTACCGCTTTTTCGGTTAATGGCATTTTTTGTGCGATTTTTTAATTTTGGAGGTTTTTCTTAGTTTTTGGTTTTTTTTCAATATTTTTTCGGTTTTTGACGTTTTTTTTTAGTTCTGACTATTTTTCGTTTTTGACGATTTTTCCGCTTCTTGGCGATTTATTTTAGTTTATCGATTTTTTCCAGTTTTCAGCGATTTGTTAGCTTGCCACTTTTTTTTGTTTTGGAGTTTTTTTTCAGTTCTGGTTTTTTTTCGAGTTTTCTCGGTTTATGGCGAATTTTCGTTTTTGATTTTATTATTTTATTATTTTTTTTTTATATTAACATTTTCGATTTTAAGCGTTTTTTTTTCGTTTTTGCATATTTTTCCGGTTCTTGGCGATTTTTTTCGTTATGGCAAATTTTTGTTGTGGGATTTTTTGTTTTAGCGTTTTTGAAAACATACACATATTCTGAGAAAATTTTAGATCCTGTAGCTCTTACGGATCTCGAGAAAATACCCTCTGACGGACAGACGAAACTCTAAAACAAATCTTCATTGAAACAAACACTTATTTGGAGTGCTTTGAGAAATATTATTTGGAGAAGACAAATAATCTAGAAAGACGTTAGGGGAAATTTATCGAACTTAAAACAGAATATATTGAGAAATAGGGTTTTTATTTACTTTTTACTAAAAAAATAATTTTATGCAGAAAGTAGCGGAATTATGAAACTGCCCTCGTACTTATAATTGTATTATAGTGTAAATAGCTTTTAGCATTATCTTTTTTGAAAGTATTTGCAGAACATCAGTTTTGGAAAACTTTATAAGAACATCCAGCTTCAAAGAAATAGATCTGTATACTTTTCATAAATTTCTTTTAAGTATAAAGTGAACTATTGCCACATCGCATGGAGAATGAAAACTCAGTTTGATTGTCTGAGAGCGAAAGCAATTTTTATATTGGCCATTGCCATTCACAACTTATATTGCGATTGACAATGATAAATCACAACCAATTTGTCAGCCAAAAATTTTTTGTGATTCCCTATACTAAAAAATAATTGGGTTAAGTGAAAGTTGAGCTTACTCTCAAACGACCAAAGTGAGTTGAGTTGTGAGCGCCTTTTAATTAGAAAACTTTTTATATTTATAGTAATCATTATTGAAAATTTGCTGGGAATATTTTAGTGCCTTACCTTTGGCGGGTAATTCTATAAAAACCATTAAAGTATCATTAAAACCCTGAGGTCCTGTTAAACTCGCTTGCAAAGTCATATTCAGAAAGTTTTTGGTCGATAAAATATTGAGCGTTAAAGGAGTTTTTAGTATGATATCTATAGAATATGTTGTTTCATTTGTCTTAACTTCAAAATTCGAAGACAAATCTAAAAAAATAATAGTTAAATAAATAAATTTAATAAATGAATTTAAAAGAATACCTCCTCTTAAATGAAATTGTAAGTCATTAAATTTATCTGCCAAATCATTGGTCACAGTAATAGATTCCATGGAAAGTTGTTGTGTGGCATTATAAATCATTAAATTACCCATAACTAAATGTTTTAAGAATAATTGATTTTTTATACTTTTTGCTACATCTATTATCACACTGGCATAAGTTTCCAATTCGTAGAGTTTTGCCGACACTAGCAGCAAATAAGTTTTTTTCAATTTCACTTCTTGATGTGGCAAATTAATAAAAATTGCCTTAATTTCTAAACGATTTTCATGTTGCATCATAACAAACTTGTCACTGTCATTACCGCTCAAGTGATATGTAATATTATCTGTGACATTAGAAACATTAGTTTTTAAAATTATGGTTTCCAATTCCAAGTCAAACGTTTCATTCAGCTGGCCTAGATAAAGCGGTTTTTCAAATTGAAACATCTCTTTTTGCTTTACGTTTTTTAATTGTGGCAATTTGATGACAATATTTGTCATGGATGACAAATTTTCCCATGATGCCTGCAAAGTCAATTTCAGATATCCAATATCATCAATGATTTGCCATGTGAAATTGCTGTTTAATTGTAGCTGAATGGTAAAGTTGTGTATGGACAAGTGAAAATAATTATGTAGGCTTTGTAGAGTGAACTCCATGTCGGGTTGATAAGTGTAGGGATTGAAGATGATGGGAGAAATGTTTAGTTCTCCCATTTCGTCTATCTCGCCTTCGTAATACGGGCTCATAAAGTTAAAGTTATCTTGAAATAAGTATAAAGTATAAAATAAGCTTTAAAAAACCACTAACAAAATGCATAAAAATCTCCTACTTACTCTTCACATCCGCCATTTCAACTATAACAGTTGCACTTCCCAGCTCTGCCAGATTCTTATGTTCAGCCTTTACTTCTAATTCCCAAGTTCTATGCTTAATTATTTCACTTTTATTTAAATTCTGCGAATTCCAGCTGATATCAATGGTGCCATTTTTATTATCTTTTAAGTTGAAAAATTTTCTATCAGCACCATTTAGAGAAAATTCTACTTGTGGGGAGTATGTGCCATTGAAAAGTTGCAATTGTATGGGCAGCATATTAAAGTCCAGATTTATGAAACCCTTGTAAAGTATTTGAGTGAATTTCGGCTTGGGCGGCAAACTACGCTGGGGATCAGAACGTATAACCACGGTAGCTGTAGAGCTTTTAGGAGGATCGCCATTGTCCTATTGAACGAAACAAGTTGTCAGAAAATTTAAAAAAAAAATTATTATAAGAAGTTAATATGGATGCACAAATGAATATGAGGGCCGTCTACGCCAAAATTAGCCGCCCTGAAAAAAACAAACAACAAATTAACAAAACCAACTTGGTTCCATAGTACCAAAACAAAAGCCAGAATTGGTTTGCAAAAACGATACAATTTCTATGACACCGCTGATTGTTAATAATTTAACTTAAGGGTTCATATTAACTTCAGGTAATTTTTTTAACCAAAAAAGTAAAATTCTTGATATCTCGGTCCGGTCTCCAGCACTGGCGATAGTTTTTTAAACAGCTGTTCGAAGAAAAATTATGGGCAACACTGTTTTTGATTATAGCAGACTCTATAACCATTATCATAAAAACCAATTGAATTTGTCTTATTTAAGCTTTAGTGTCCACACCTGATGAATTTGTATCATGTTGAATGTCAAATTGATATCATGATGTAAATTCATCACGTATAGACTCAATTTAATAATATTATGGCAGCGTTATGATATAATCATCAGAGCTCGCGGCCTGATAAATTCATCTTGATATCAAATGTCATTTTATGTGTTACTGTGCGTTTAACGTTTATTTGTAAAACAATTTTAGTTTAAAAAAGGCGGCACAACAATTATTTGTGGCCCACAAATTAAACAACAGACAAATTAGATATTTTTGGCAAGTATTTTGCAAATATTTGTTTGATTCATCATGATATAAAATCATCAACGTTCTCCCCTTTAATGAAAAAATAACAATTGCTCTGCCGGCGTTATATTACGAGTTATGATATAAAATAATAAGGTGTAGACACTATGTTAGAAACCAATTGAATTTTTGATTTTCGTAGTAACTAGAAACAGCTGTTTGCTGATTAAAAATATTTGTCGTTGCACTTTTAAAATGAAATCGTAAACAAATGTTTATGGTGATGGCAGCACTACTCGTAATAGGAGAATCAAATCTATTTATGGTCATAGCAATGGTTATGGCTATGGCATTATGTTATGACATTTCTGATTGAATCTTTAACATTAAACATGTTGGTTTTAATTCTCTACTCACGGTTGCAACAATTGCAAACTCAATCGCTTGTGGCAGTTCCAGTAAAATCCTCTCCAAAGTTAAATTAGCAAAATAAGTCTTCTTATCTAGACTTGTGATGTTTTTAGGGCCAACGCGTATATAATGTTGCAATGAATCATTCGATGTAAATAAAATTCGATTGTGTGTTAGATCATCATCTTTGGCCGTTATCTCTAGAAATGCGGTCAAATCGAAACCAGCAAAAATGGGTGTGGGCACAATCAGTTCATAAATCGCTTTAGAAAATGTGGGACTAAAATAGTTGCCTTCTTTTAGGGGTTGAAAGAAAATCTAAAAAGAATTGAAAAAAATTATATGTACAACAATTAGGCAATGAAAAACTTAAACTACTGACCACAACTCTTTCCTTGCCCATGCCGCAGCCCAAATTGATTTTCAGTGAAATTCTACTTGCTGTCTGTTGCTTGGCATAGTTTTCAAAGTGTTCTGTGGTAAAGAGTATTAAATTCTTTGTTGTATGTTTGCCAGAACTTTCCAAGCGGGCGTCAATGTAATTAATTTCAAATTCATTGTTCGTGGACGATAAAATTTCATTTATTGTAACATTTTCATAGACCTTTATTATGCCACGCAGAGTTAAATCAATGGGTTCATTAAATATCGAGGTGACTAATTCATCATTCGAACAGTCTGTGTAAAGGAAATAACTTTTAAATTTTTCTGTGTCTTTAAAATTTATTTATTAACTGTAAAGACTTGCCTATTATATCGTTCTTTTGTTGCAAGGATTTTGGTATGCATTGCAACAACCAGTATAGAATATATAAAATAAATTTCACATTATTTTTCTTATACTTCATTTTGCTAAAGAAAGAATCACTTTTTTTCAATTTAGACTTCTTCTTCAAGTGACATACAAACTTAAAATAATTTTTCTTGTGTTAAAAGAACTTTTTCTATCAATAAGATGAAATTTGATATAATTGATATTTTTTATCTTAAAAGTAAAACATAATTGATAACGTTATTATTTACATTTATTTCGTTAATAAAAACATGTGTATTTAGAATTTTTTTTATAAGAACAAAAATTAAAAATTTTAAAAACCCCCGAATATATATAGCAAAGATGTGATACCCTTTAAACGGCTGGATCGTTTTTTTTTAAATATCGTCAACAATCCTCTCTATGAAGTCAGCTTTCAAACAGAAAAAAAATTAATCAAAATCGGTCCAACCGTTCGGTCTGTACCTGGACAGGACAGACACACACACAAACTTATAAAACCTCTTTTTTTGGTCGATGGTTAAAAAGTTCATACACAAATATTTGAAATTTTTATACATGCGAGCAACATGATAAGTACAAAAAATTTATAAGAAATATAATTAAATTAAGTTTAACATTTATTAACGCACATTTATTTACTTATTCAGTAAAATAATTTTTTATTAAAAATACATTGAAATTTATTATTGAGGGGCTTAGCTGGATCCTATGCGCATTTCACTGTTGTTAATGCATTTCATCAGGGAACCTTTACCCAAAGTTTCTTAGAACAACTAGAGTTAATATGTTATAAACTTTCATTTAAACAAATGAGAAGCTCAACCAATAACAAAGTTGAAACAAGAACTCAATAATCAAAATATTTTTTTTATTTTCCTACTTCACAACATTGGCTGACTTTTCTTCAGCTCTAATTATAAAAGTATGTAATTTTTTTTGGTATCTATGGACCTTACGTGAAAATGCCCATATGTACAAGTTTAGTTTATTTAACTAAACCAAAATTGATTTTAACTTTTAAGTGGTTAAGTCGGTTGAGTTTTTATTGTTAATTAATTTTCTGCTGATAATATTCGTTAAGGTGGAAAATGATTAATACACCGAAAGTTAGAAAAAATAGATTTTTTTTAGTTCCCGGTAATTCCCAAAAAAATTTAGCAAAATCCCGAAAATGGGATATTTTTCAGTATTTTTGCTGTATTCCTCTTATTTTTCGCCAGGCGCAGAAAAGATTTTTGGAAATATTTAAAAACATATCTTGTCTTGTAGTGACATGATAAGTTTTCGGTTCCACATTTGGAATTTGAGAAAAATGTCTAAAATTTTTTATAAGTAACAAAAATAGGTATATTTCAAAACGATCTGGCACCTTTAATAACGAAAACTTTGAACAAAAAAATTTCATTGTAAATTTTCTTATAGTATTATTTTTTGTATAAATAAAAATATGGGTTTGGTATTCTTGCAAAATTTTTTAATAATAGCGAAATAATCAACCCATTTTTTTCTGCAAAAAAAAGGCAAAAAATATAAACTATAAAAACTGTTTTAAAAACCCTTTATAAAGCCTTAATAATTTTTATAAAAAAGATCGTAAAAATTTTGTTCCTAATCTATAAGTTTTTTTTCTAAATCTAAACTAAGGTAAGTAAAAGAAAGTCAAAATTTTAAATTTAAAAAACATCAGCTTGGCATCGGTTTAAAATTTTCATTAACCCGAGGTTGCCCACTTTGTGCCTTTGCCACCAAATTCCAGACTTAAGCTTGGTGACACCTCCTTAAATGCTGTTTATCATAACAATCTGACGCTCGTGTATTCCAAAATCCTGCACTGTGCAGCGTTAAAACGCGCGAACGAGGTGGCCAATTGACTGATTGATTTCTGGAGATAACACGCTCACCAAACTTAATCTTCAATAAATGGATTGTAAAGTGTGCTGTGTGGCTTGTGGCACCTTCCTGTTGAAACCACATGTCGTACAAGTCCATCTTTTCCAATTCGGGCCAAAAATAATCGGCAATCATGGCGCGATAACGATCGTCATTCACAGTAAAGTGACGATTGTTATTGTCGACGAAAAAGTATGGCTCACTGACGCCGCTGGCATGCAAACCGTACCAAACAGTTATTTTATTTTGTGGATGAAGTGGTGATTCATAAAGCACATGTGGACTTTCACCATATTAATAACGCATATTTTGCTTATTGACGAACTAATTGAGCCAAAAATTAACTTCGTCACTGAAGATGATTTTGCGATGAAATTCATCATCTCTGCGCATCTTCTCCAGAGCCCAAGCGGAGAACATACGTTGCGTTAAATGGTCCGTCGGCTTCAATTCTTGAGTCAGTTTGATCTTGTATGAGTGTAAACCAAGATCTTTACGCAAAATTCGCCATAAAGTGGTCTTGGCGATGCCCAGTTCTTGAGAACGCCGCGGAATCGGCACGGCAGCATCACACAATGAATATGTAGACTAAAATTTTTCCACTAAACTTGTTATTGCTTGTCTACTAGGATGAGAATAACGACCGAAAATTGGAGTTAACGCTCTTAAAGTTGCGGTCACCGACTCCAAATTTCGGTAGTAGATTTTTATAATTTGCATACGTAGTTCGTTCGTGTACTTTACCATGGTGAAAGTTTTTGAGTTTACTGGAAAAACAAGCAATGTGAGTCCGATCACAGTAATGAATGAATAATGATTTTTTTTATATTTGCTTATGGTAACTAAAATATGATATAAAAATTTTTAACTCTACTGTATTTAAAAATCAATGAAAAACTGCATCTACAGAATTTTTAGTTATGCAGGTTTGTGGAAAATTGCTCATATGCAAGTGGAAAACGTCAAATAAAAATTTAGATAAAGCTTGCGACTATGGGTAGGCAAACCCCTATAATAATTGGCATGAAATGGAGATTGTTACCCAATTGTCGTGCACCAGCTTCAGTGTAAGGCAACAGTACGTAATGAAGATATGTTATAATATAATATTATAAATTCTTTTTAAAGACTGCTGTATAAATATCTTTTAAACAAATATTTGACATTTAAAACGCTCTTTTATTTAAACGTTTATATATATTTATTTAAACGTTTATATATATTTTATTTTTCAACGTTTTAACAAAATTATCCCCACTGGCAACACTATTACACTTCACCAGCAATTGCTCCTAAAGGTATGCTTTAAAATTCGGTTGAGTTTCTCTGTACTTCTTGTTCGTATGATTACACTAATACACTCATACATAGCTCATACCGATTTGATAACGCTTTACGATCTTACTCAAAATTTGTGATTGTATTGTGAAAAAGATTTTTAGCCCCACCCCCTCGCGTATAGATGCTTACACATCAAAAAGGAAAGGTGAGCAGTAGGGTTGGGCTTAAAAAGAACAAACTAGTTCAATTGAACTATTCCCATAAGTGAATGATGTGAACTAGTTCAGACTAGTTGTTCCTTTTTGGTCTTTGTTGTTATTTTAGTATTTCTTGTTCTTTTGGTCTTTATTATTCTCTTGGTACGTTTTGATATCTTGGTCTTGTTCGTTTTTTGTTCGTTCGTTAATTTTTGGTCTTTATTTTGTTTTGTTTATCTTATTCTCTGTTCCTGACCAATGCACATGCAAAAGATTCCAAGTAAAATATTATAGTTTCTCGTTTGCATACTGTTAAAAATACACAAATGTAGTGTGCCTATTAAATTTTTAGCACAATAATCAAAATATAATAATTTGTAGTATTGAACTAAAAAACAGATTGTGAAAAAGAATATTAGAATTAAAAAAGTGATTATAATTTGTTTTAAACTGAAAACGGATTTCATTTTAAAAATTTCAAAAATCTTAATTTTTACCTTTTACTTACTAAAAGCATACAACAAATAAGACTACAAAGCACAAATGAAAATACGTCTAAGCAAAGAAAATTTTTACGCAATTAAAAGAAATAATTTGTTGTGGCGAATATAAATCAGTATTAAAAAAGTGATTAAAATTTGTTTTCAAATGATCAAACTTCATTCTAAGCATTTCCAATCAAAAATTATTAATTAAATAAGGTCGTTAAGAATGAAATATTAACAAACGAATAAAACATTGAAGAGGATTCAATGTATGCATGTATGTGTAATCTCTGACCTGTTGTTCACTGCACAACTGACCGAAAAGAACAACTGAACGAAAAGAACGAACTAGTTCTTTTTGTTGTTGGGATCAAAAAGAACAATCCGCAAAAGGAACAACTATGCCCAACTCTAGTGAGCAGTGAAATAGTGCATTCACAAATTAAATTCAAAGTTGTCAAGTACCTATTGCAAAACCCGATATGTAAGATAATTTTTTGATTTTTTCCGAAATATTACTTTAAAGTTAGAGAATCCCTGATTAAAGTGTACCAAGCTAAATACTATTTAAAAAGTTATAAAAAATTAATTTAATAAATAATCATGTTTCTTTTTTATTTTTGCAAATGCCAACAAGGGCTAGTTGTCTTACTAAAAACTCCCAGCAAATATATTTGCCAACATTAACTATTTTATTCAAATAAAAAAAAATTATCTCAATAATACCCACTACGTTATTGACATTCAAACTAATAATTCAAATATTCAAACGCCTCAATTTATCTTCTTCCATATAAAACGTTCATTAACCCGATTTATGAATTGTGCAAAAGATTTAAAAAAATTTATTTTACAATTTCATTATTCTGCAATCTTGAACTACATACTGAAATAATCAACTAAATGCACTTAATTTAAAAAAGAAAAAACTACTTAAAATTAACATAAATAAATAATAAATCACCAAAAAGAACTTTTTTGCTTAAAAGAGAAAATCAGTATAAATACGAGATACTTAGAAATGAAACGAATTAGTAGATTCTATAAAATTCACTTGTTAAGTAGAAAATCTTTTTAACGGTTTAAAAATAAGAAACTACTCGTACTAAAGTGAAAATGTCTTTTCTAAGTTGTGTAATCATATTAATGGTTATTCTAAATGTGCTTAATCCTGGCAAGGGATTACAAAATATCTTTAGCCAAAATTTGGAAACATTGGAGAAATTTCGCCAACAGATTGTATTGCCCATAGCAGTGGCACCCAATTGTACTTTAAATGCCTGCGAGGCTTTAAAATTAGTGTCTCAGCTGTTGGTGGTATTGCAAAGCTCCATTGCAATACCGTTACAAAAGCAAACACAAAACGAACGCTCTGCATCTCTAGTGGACACGGGCGATCATGGCGATAGAAGTTTAAACAAAATGGTGCGTCAAATCGAAAGTCGTTTGCGCTCGGTTGAACAGCCTGTGTGGCGTTTGGCCTTGGGCAGCCGCTTAGAGTGGAATCATTGCACTTCAAGTGCTTGCCGCTGCAATCCGGATACAAAGAGTTTTAATTGCTGGAATGCAAATCTCAAAACGGTGCCGGTTATGCAAGTTATGCCCATGAATATGGTGTCTATGTAGGTGTGTGTTTCTAGTTAGAGTTTGCCAAAGTTGTTGATATTTTCTTTTGTTAAATTTGTTTCTTTCAAGAGATCTTTCACGCAATGTTTTATCTACCCTGCACAAAGATACTTTTCGTGGTCTCACTTTGCTCAAGGAATTGGACTTATCCAGCAATCAATTGGACTTTTTACCCTTCGATCTCTTTGAAGATCTGGACAGTTTAATACAACTGTAAGTGGCAGGATAAAAAGTGAATTTTACGAGAGAGGTTCCAAAACTAGAAAAACACATAAAAGTTGGGAGAAATTTTCTTTGTTTTTCAACATAATCTTCTTATAGCGCGATATAATTTTTCCAGCTTCAATAAACTGTTTGTAGTAAGAACTATCTAGGTCCTTACCAAACGTCTACACGAGCTAAGGACTTGAACATGACATGAACATGACGCCGGTTGTGGTGTTGTTTTATTTTGCCGTAGTGCAATAAAGCTGCAATATTCACCAATTTTCTTATGTCTCTTTTCTTTCTAAAAAGTTGCAGACGACGGATTCTCATGTCGAACATTGATGCTCAGCCATATGTTCATGCATCAATGTTAGAGCATGGACGAAACATGGACATGAGCGGTCTACATTAGCAAAATGCCTTGTCTGGTATAATGCTAATACCAAGTTTCTGGCTAATGGAGACCCCTAATTAACATAGCCATGAACCGCAGACTCCAGCAGTTCATGGTTTGCGGCATTTTTCCTTAATTTCATTACGTAAATGCTGCTTTAAGTTGACATAATAGTGAGCGCTTAATGTTTTTCCTTTTCAAAGATAATGAATGAAAGTTATCCCACGCTCATCCCAGAAAACAGACGTCGTGAGCTTGGATCTGTAGATGGAATTGTCCTCGTCTTTTTTTTTTTTGACACGACTCTTTCATTCCAGTCCACTGCTTTGGCTGTTCCTGCGGCACCCACTTTGCCCATCTCATCTTGAAATTTTCGATCAATATACGATGTATAGCATTTTTTGAAATTTCATATCAACTGGCTTACACACCTCCAGTTTTGTGGATTTTCTAAATCGTGGACATCTCAATTAGTCGACCACTGCCGTATGCGAATTGGCCGCTCGTACGGCCTCGTTTAAACTCTGTCTCTCAATATTTTATAGTCGTAAATGAAGGATCATTTCCCCTCAGAGTAGAAACTTAAAATACATGTTCTATACATTTTTTTTTTCATACTAAAGGGACTCACTATCCTAGCCAATTGTACGCAGCCTGAGAAAACTCAACCCTGGTATAATGGCGTGTCATTGGTGATGGTCGGCATTGAGGCAAGGATTCACTACTTTATACAATCGTGCGACTTTTGAACAAATACAACACTGATCTAACAAATTCTTGTTGTCTTTTGAAAATGTTAATATACTCCATCATACCAGGGTTGTATTTTCTCCAAAGGCATACGATTGCATACCATAGTGAATCCTAATCTTAATACCGTCCATCACTAATGACACTCCATCATACCAGTTTTGTGTTTTCCCAAAAGTCGTACGATTGTGTAAGAAAGTGAATCCTAGTCCCAGTTCATACACTTTAACTTTTGTTGATCAACTCGCAATTCAGCTGCAAGAAAAAAAGTGATATTTGTATTTCCTTCTCCGTCTGTCTTACAGCTGAATTACGAGTTGATCAACAAAAGTTGAAGTGTGTGAATCGGTACCTAGCCATTTACTTGTCAGATCAGATCGTGACTGTCCTCTTGCATTATTTTTATGTAATTTACTTCTAACAAAACGATGCATAAATATAATAATGTTTTATTTTCAGTCGCATTCAATATAATTTAATCGAGGAATTGGATTATCGCATTTTTTGGAAATTGCGTCATTTAAGCCTGCTGGACTTAAGCAAGAATCGTTTAACCAGTGTCGATGAGCAGCTGTTCAATCACTGCCAACGTTTGACGGTTATCAATTTGGCGGATAATAAAATCAAAGTTTTTCCCTCAAATCTCTTGCATGATCAATTAATTTTAGAAGAACTCGATATGTCACGTAATGAGCTGCAACTCTTGAAATCCAGCAGTGTTCTGAATTTGGATAAATTAATGGTTTTGGACTTTTCAGCGAATTCAATAGGTCAGTACGTGCGGGTTTAAAATTTTAATTTATGATTCTAATTATTATTCGCTTATGATTTTCCAATTTCAATTTTATGCAGCTTCCATATCAGAGGACTTCTTTTCGGGTCTAATTAGTTTGAGAACGCTGCTATTGAACAATAATCAAATTACTACAATATCGGGAACAATTTTTAAAACAATGGGGAAACTCATAACGTTGGATTTAACCATGAATCGGATTGTTAAAGTAAGTTTTTGGTGAATTCTTTATTTCAACAAAACGCATAAAAATTGTATATCTAGGAACACAACTGGGGTGAACGACGAATTTTTCGGTGCGAACTTTTGCCATGAGAAATAAAACGCTTTTGTGCATATGTAAATGAACACAAAACCGCCGTAGAACAAAATTCGTCGTACGTAACGAACTCTGAGATAGATTTATTTCTATTTTGTACGCTGACGAACTACGACAAACTATTTTTTCTCTCTCCCTTTCTGTTTAGGTACACACAACAACCCAGCGGTTGCAGTAATGCATACCAACTCCTATACGCACCTTGTATACATTTTCAAAAGCACTGCCGCATTTGTGGAGTGAACGCCTTTCATTTGCACACAAAGTAAGCGATATACTGAAGTGTTCATCCAATCAACATCAAAAGCTTTGTATTGCCTAACAAACATTGTAAGTTGGCAGTGGCCAGTTCGAATACAATCTCGCTTACTTTGTAAGCTAGCATTCATTCATCACAAAGTGTGGCAAACATCATTAAAGAGATGTAATGTGGTAAGCAATGTTTGCCGCTGGGAATCAACTTTATCAAATATGAGAGAGGAATTCGGTGAGTAAATTCGTCGTTATTGTGCCTCACACAACGAATTTACGCAACGAATGCTCATCGACGAATTCGTCGACGTGGACGAAATTCGTTGTTCGTCCCAGCTGTGTTCCTAGCGTTATGCACACAGTATATATACTCATACGAAGCCATTCGTCCTGTTTTTACTTCCCTGTTTTCCCCTCAATCGTAACATGATGATGATATCAGGACCATAAAAATTTAAGCTCAGAGTTTAAGCTAGAGAATTGAAAATTGTTATACAAGTAGGCGTAGAGTCATTACCAACTACAAAGAGCAGATAATGCAATCATTTTATACAGGGTGCAGGGTTACAACCCTAAACCTCAGAACTATAAGTTGATGGTTTTCAACACAAGCGGTTCTAATGAAACTTTTGATGCACATTGCACTTATAAAAGGCTATAATCAAGATGTGAAATTATGGTTTTTTGCGTTCCAGCAATTTCGGATAACTTTTGCATATTCAGAGAGTAAGTTTCTTTTTTCTCTCATTAGTACGCACTTGTACGAAATCTTGTGGAACACACCTAATAACACTTTTCTAAGAAAATTATAAAAATATGGGTAAAAAATAAAATTACATCAATTCACAATAGAGTGTTCGACTAGCAACAGATGCTTATTTTATTCCCTAACAATTGGTGATGCCAATTAATTGTTTGTGGGAATAAAAAATTAAATTCCCTTGAGATTCGCCATGGGATTAGATTTGAAACAAGGATTTGTTTTCGCAATTTGTTTAAATTTCATTACTCACATTTTCTTTAATACATTTTCTTGTGCTCTAGATCCACAATCGAGCCTTTGACGAATTAATTAATTTGGAAGAGTTATTTCTGGGACAAAACTCTTTATCCACCATAGCGGACGGCATGTTTCTAAACTCTAAATCTCTTAAACGACTCACATTCTTTTCCAACAATCTCACCACTTTGGAATCTGCTGACTTTGAAGGCCTCATAAATCTAAAAAATTTAATGTTGAACAATAACAATTTAAAATATTTAAATTCGAAAGTCTTCGCTCCATTTAGAAATTTGGAGAAACTGTAAGCGGAAATCAAAGATTTAAGAATTTAGCAGATTCATCTTATAATTTTTTTTTAAATTAATTGGCAGACGCATTGATTCCAATAAACTACAATATTTACCGCACGGTTCGTTTGCCGATTTGCATAAACTCATCTCGGTTAAATTGGACAAAAATCCTTGGCATTGTGATTGTCGTGCCTTGTACTTGGCCCGCTGGATACGTGAACATAGTTCTAAGTTATGGGATGGTGCTCCTATGTGTCGTGGTCCTGGTGATTTAGGTGGCCGTGAGGTGGGTTTGTTACGTTACGATGATCTCTGTGATGGCCAGTGGGCCAGTATGTTATCCTTGTCGCCACGTTTACCCGTACGCAAAAATCGCATTTCCACGCCCATGAACTATACTGATTATTTTAATTTATACTTAAAACATATATACACAATCTCGCCCGATCTTCAGGATAAACTGGACACATTTGTAACAACCGAACGCAACGCTCAACCGAGCGGTTGAGAGGAATTAATGAAAATGCGAATTTTCGAACTGGTAAGAGGAAATTAAAAAATAAAAGAGAAAAGTAAGTAAATGATAATGACCGTTTTGGAATGTATTTATTTATTCTCCTTTAGATTTTTCGTATATGTGTAGGTGTTTGGAATTTGTGATCAAAATCAACATAATTTAAAATCCGAAATTTATTTGCTTGTGGTTTAGCCCGGTCTATATACGTATTTCATTGGCGCTTAAACCAAATCATCAGTAGACTTCAACCACAAATTTTGAACAGTCACAAACCTCTTACTTTATGCACAGACTTTCAAAAAAAAAAATAAAATAGATTCATATCGAATATAAATTATTTGCTGGGTTTTGTATGAGTTTCAAAGCCTACCAAACTTATTTTGTCTTTGTGATTTTCAAAAATATTATTGTTCTATGAATTCTCATATAGTTTTTGAAAGTCTGTGCATAAAGTAAGAGGTTTGTGACTGTTCAAAATTTGTGGTTGAAGTCTACTGATGATTTGGTTTAAGCGCCAATGAAATACGTATATAGACCGGGCTAAACCACAAGCAAATAAATTTCGGATTGGGGTGTGATTATGACAATATGTCGAATAATAGACTTCTTGAATGTTAAATTTTAGATTTTATTTTTCATTTTGCCTTGTAATTACTTTTATTGTTATCCAATGGATTTCTAATTGTATGAAGGTGTAGAAAAATAAAATAGATTCATATCGAATATAAATTATTTGCTGGGTTTTGTATGAGTTTCAAAGCCTACCAAACTTATTTTGTCTTTGTGATTTTCAAAAATATTATTGTTCTATGAATTCTCATATAGTTTTTGAAAGTCTGTGCATAAAGTAAGAGGTTTGTGACTGTTCAAAATTTGTGGTTGAAGTCTACTGATGATTTGGTTTAAGCGCCAATGAAATACGTATATAGACCGGGCTAAACCACAAGCAAATAAATTTCGGATTGGGGTGTGATTATGACAATATGTCGAATAATAGACTTCTTGAACATAATTTAAAATATTTTTTATTTTTTTAGTTTTTATAATCAATAACATTGAAACTAAGATATAATACAGATTTACATACAACTTATGTGATTGAAATTAAATGATTTTAAAACGATTCGTTAAGAAAGGTGTGACGAATTTCGAAAGATTTTTCAAAGCAATTCTGAGCAAGCTGAAATTTTTTAACTTAAAATACAAATATGAGTTTTGTTTTTTAGAGTTACAGAACTTTACATTAAAATAAAGTAAATACTAATAAATAAGTAGTTAAATAATTTGATGCCATTAATATTTACATATGATTTGGGTCATGCTGCCGCCTACACGCGGCTATCTGCAGCTCCAATTTTCATATACTTTTCTCAGCTTTTTCGGCCGTAATTCGTCTATGGGCTTGTAGGCGCAGATGAGTGACCCCAGAGAAAATAATCTAATGAGATTAAATAATACGATCATGGTGACAAATTAACAGGACCATTACGTGAAATTAATTATTCAAACAAAAAATAAATATCAGCTGTTTCATAGATTGTCAAATAAAGCAGTGTTACCATTAATTAAATCCATTAAAACCGAAGAATTTTGAATAGAAAAATATATTAGTTGCTTGCCCACATTTTTAATAGATTTTTACAACTAAATTTTAAAGATTTTACTACACAAAGCCATTATTTTAATTATTCGTTTTTTCAATAGTTTATGCAATAATAAATATGTATGTATGACCTCAAAAACCCCTGGGTAAAAGAAAAACCCCTCCAAAAAAATTGTATAGTCTTTTTATCAAAATAGTTTAAAAATAATATAAAGATTTTTCTGGTAGAAATGCATTAAAGATTTTGTGCTGTATTAAGATTTTATTTATGTAAGCGCTCAAAGAAAACTAATAAATAATTCAAAACTGTTGCAAATCCTCCATAACCAAAAACACTGGTGGAATATGAATGCATGGAAGGAGTAATAACGAAACTTGTCCAATATAATTTCTTTTAAATTTACGATCATGAAATTGAGCGGAAGGAACAATGCTAAGAATTTAAAGGCCTGTCCCACGATGTCACCAACATTCGACTTGTCGCACAGTTAGATTGGAAATAAGCACAAAATTTTGTAATTTGTTTTTGTTTTGAATGTAAAGGTGTAGGTACATACCACGTGTTAAGCGGCAACGCTTTTCTGGCTTGTTAAACGTTTAACGCTATAAAAATGGAAAGTTACACAATACTCTTGAGGGTTTTTTTGTTGTAAAATTTCAAGCCTTTGCCGGCTATTTTGTGTCGTGTATTTAAGTTTGATTATTCTTTAACGGTCTAATTCATAAAAAATATTTTAGGTTTATTACAGTTTTATTTGACAAATTTCCCATAGAAATATGTCAAATAAGCGCTTAATAAACCTGAAATATTTTTTAAGAATAAGGCTGTAAATGTTTAATGCATTTTTTTTATCAATTTTTTAATAAAAAATGAATTTCTAATAATTTTTGTGTATGTTAACATGTGAATCTGGCAACACCACCTGTCGATTTGTATACAACGCGTAAAAGTCAAACAATGTTCAACTTTTTGCGATTTACGCGCGTCGCGAACTTCTGTATGTAACTTGCCTTATGAAAACACAGTATTTCAACTTTTTTGACAGACGCGTGTATCGCATTAGCGCATTGAACTCGTGTTATGTGCTTCCACTTTAAGTGTGCGACAAGTCGAACGCTGATGACATCGTGGGACAGGCCCTAAGTATTTCATTGCGCCTTAAAGTATGCAATAAATTGTATCACACTAAGTGCAACCGCAAGGCTGTATTGCCAGATATTTTTTTATCTCCAAATCTTAAAAATTTATTTCCCCAAAAATCCCTAGTTAAAAGAAAAAGTCCCTTAAAAGCATATATATATAAGAATATTTTAAATAAATTTTTATATTATTAATCGGTTTTTGTACTACATATTTCCTTTAGAGGAACAACTTAAAATTTTAGCAATTTTCACTTTATGCAAGAAAACGATATACAGTGGTCATATCCATCCAGTGTAAAAATTTTACATTATTTTCTTTCTCATCTCTTTGTGATACAAGAGCGCATGAAAAAAAAATAAGTAAAAACCCGACGGCTACCAACTTTGAACCGTGAAATATCTTAAATGAGCATTCAAAATGAAAAATCATTTAAATGACATAGGTTTGATTAATGGTTTGTGTCTAAAATGAGCTGCCGAAAGAGTTAGATACAGTGTACATGTAATTTTAATGGTTTTGTTTTTTGCACGTTTGTGTCTAAAATGAGCTACTGAAAGAGTCGGATACAAGTCTAGAAAACACTCAGTACTATGCTGAGAGCACTCACTGGATTGAACGTTTCACAGCGCTCAGTGAAGTGAATCGTTAAATTGAACTAGTTCATTGCCAAAATTTTGTGAAATATAGTATGATAACATCGAACCCTAAGTGAAAATTGTTATCACTTTTTACTATGAAAATTCCTCTAGTTTGGGATCAGAACCCCTCATCTGGCAGTCATGCCGTGTGGTTACACATAAATGTTTTCTGTAGGCCTAAAAGTATGCATCACTTACCTGGATAAAAAAAATAAAACTAAAGTCTTGCCTGTTACTGGTCGCTGTGCGCCTGGTACTTTTGCAAAATATTTAAAACATATTTGTTTGTGTCGACTGCTTTTTCACAGAGCTGCCAGACGGATTTTTTATTTGATTTAAGTAAGGAAGGAAGGCTCTTTTGGTGGAATTAAATGAACATAATTATTTATTTAGTGTTTTGTGTGACTTGAATAAAGTGAATAAATAATAAATTAATCAGGCATGTTCTGAAAATCACATTTCATTAAAGTGACTTTAAACCACAAAAAAATAGATACGAATTGTAAACCTTTTCTAAAGTGGGTTAAAAAGATGTTCTATGCATATAATTTTGTGATATCAAAACGTTCAGCCAAGTCTCTAACGTTTTCGATATTCTTGGTTATTTTTGCAACTATTATATCGAGTCTTATTTTCGATTTAATCGTAAGCGACAAAAATTAAATTTTTCAAGAGATGTTTCTTTTAAATAAGCCCCTGTATCTTAAAAGTTATCACCAATTTTGGCATTTTGATAATTCTTAACTGTGGGTAGGCCCACAATAAAAAAGTATATTTTCGATAACATATCGCTTACAATAAAATCGAAAATAAGGCTCGATATGGCAAACGTTATTATAAATTACTTAAATATATTGTTCAATGTGATCTTTAAATAATTAGGTATTTTATTGAAAAAAAACATTCAAAAATTAAGAAAATATTATTTAATTTTGTAATTTCAGATTTTTTCATTGTCAAAATGAAGCAATATTATTTTCAATGTGATTTACTATAGATCAGGACAAAACGGCATATGATTTGAAATTGCGTGATTGTCAGAACAATCCTGAATGTTTTTAATATTTTTAAACACAATAACATTACATTTATTTATTGATTATACATATTTTTTGTTTGCATAACTTTCACTTTTAAAGTAAATTTTATATTTTAAACATAAATTTAATAAGTAGACGAAAAAGAACAGTTAATCTGAAAATGAAACTTTTCATATCACATTTGTTTTTAGAAGTACAAATTTGTCTGCAGACGTTTTTAAAATCATATATGTACGATAAATTTCTTTCAGAAATGATATTTGATGCTCTATACAATAGAAATATTAAAAAAAAGAGTGAACAAATATCTGCATGACCATTATTACTTTTAAAATCATAAGTGAATTGAAAAATGTGATTTTCAGTACATATAAAAGAATGTTAAAGAGAATAGAAGGAGTAATAATAATAATAAAAATAAAATTAATAATATTTATAATAAATACAACATTTAAAATACATAAATTTTAATAGCTTTTTGTATTGCCTGCTTTAATATTAGAAAATAGTGTATTTCATAGTTTTAAAGGATCTTCTAACAAGAGGTATCATTTTAATATGTAAAAAATTAGTATTTCCAAGCGAAATTATCGGCCATGCTTTTATTCTTTTTATATGTGAAAAGTTTCCTACGATCACAATTGGCCGTCGAAATCATGTGATTTAAAACCCATGGAACCCATGGTCCACAATCGATTGAAGATCTCAAAGATGGCATTCGCAAAGTTATTGAGAACATGCAGCAACAGATGCACATTGAATGAATTAGATGGTGCAAGCGCAGGCGTGGCACCAATTTGGCTGATATAGTTTTCGCATTTAAATAATTTTTAATATCAAAATGAAACCTCTTATTGAGCAATATTTTTGATAGCAATAGTTTATAGCAAGTAAGTTAAATTTTGAAGTAATCTACTTATCTACAGATACATACATACATTTTAAAAGTAGTGACACATGGTCGCTTACATAAAGATACTTTACACATTTACAAAAACTCTTAAGAAGTTAAAAAAAATTACATAAGATATTAAATTCCTAAAAATTAATAACAAAATTAGAGAACGTGAAATGTTTAGTTTTTTAAGGCTTTTATAAAGAAGCATGTCCAGAGATCAGTTGATTTAATCTACCTCCAGTTTTCTAAAACTACCCACTACTCCAGCATCAATATCACCAATATCGTTGCCAGCAAAGTTGGCTGCATCTTTGGTCACTTCGATTTGCATGTCATCTAGAGCCAAAATGGCAGCACGTTTCTGTTGCAATTTTATTTTGAACTCCTTAATCATGTCGGCCAAAGGTACAGTGCCACCATATTCTTTAGGTAGAATAGCAGGATCGATTTTACCCTTTAAGGCTTCAACGTTTTTATGGACCTAAGAAATAATGAAAAATTTATGTGAGACATTTTGAGATTTATGTAATTGTTTAATAAGTATATACAAAATAACCATGTCTCATATTCCATTTCATTCAAAATTTACGTTAAATTGCTGATGTTAATTTAATAACAACCTATACCCTACCCAGTGAAAAAAATGGAAGTCATTCTAGTGGAAGTACATTTTCATTGCTTCCAAAAAATCGATATTTTTAATTTGCCGAGAGTGAGCAAAACTGTAGAAACTTATTTTAGTCACACAAAACCTTGTAACTCCTCCATAGTGTTAGAAAATACTCACCAGAATTTAAAAAAAAAATGTTATTTTTTTAAAGAAATTTATGAATTATTTTTAGTCTAAAATTTAAAAGTTATTTGCTTAAATTTAAATGAAAATACTGTTTCGGGTTTAAATTCGTATAAAAAGAAACGAATAGTTAAAATAGGTAAATATTTACCATTTTTCCTAGATGAAAATATTATCGTAGAACAGAAAAAAGAGAATATTTCTTAATATCGCTTCCAATTCAGTGACCAGGCATCGAAAAAGAGAACTTCTTGCAATGACTTCTTTGCACTACTTCCGCATCGTAAACTCTACATTTTCATGACTTTTTTGGAGTCTCTTTTTTTACTGGGTAGTATATAGACATGGGTGCTGATGAAGTACATGGCTGCACAGAAAAATATCGATATTTCTCCCAGCTAATAAGGTCTAGTGTAATATTTCAACTCTTCTTTAGAAACTCACATTAATTAATAAAAATAGTTCATTCAATAAGAATTGAAATTACTGCACTTAAGCCCGAATAAGAAATTGTTTCTGATTGAAATTATTTCTGATTGAAAAATTTATTTAAAAATATAAAAATTAATTAGCAAAAAAAATGAAGTAGTCCAAAGAGCTTGTCACGCCTTCTCAATAATAACATGAAGTAAATAAATATTTAATGCTTTCCTAAATCAGATAAATTCTTCATTATTCTTGTGATGGAAGTTAACGTCGAAAAAGCTTTAAAAATTGGGTTCATCACTGGCTTATAACAAATATTTATCTTTTAATCTATATACATATATATATATATATATATATATATATATATATATATATATATATATATAAAACTATTCGAATTAGAGATAATGCATTGGTTCGATTCATTCATTTTAATGAACTTCAATTTATTTAAATTCCCACACAAAAATCATACACATTTCCCCTAAATTGAATCAGTTCGTCAGGACTTGAACCCATGATTGAACCCATTTTTTCATGTTTTTTTTTTGTTGGGGTTTGTAAACCAAAATTATTTTTTATTTTGCGGGCGAACGGAATTAATGTATATTTAATTTAACTGCCTTATGGGCTTATCACAATGTACAATTTAAAACTAACAGGGACTTTATCGGCAAGTTTTGTATGAAAAACTTGCAGTTAAAGTTTAAGTTAACTCTTAATCATACATTGTGAATAGGGACGTTATTCATAAAAATATTTCACGTTTATTAAGCGCTGTCATAAACCTAAAACCTGTGATAAACCTAAAATATTTTTTATGAATTAAACCGTAAATATTTTCCATCTTATTAAATATTAAAGTTTCTAAATACTTATTTTTAGGACAAGATCAGTAAATAATATTCACAATTGTTAAGAATAATTCCTTGCTACACCTTTTTGATTAGGGTAATAGAGTAATTTTATGGCGGTGTTATAATAAAGAACCTTTAATACACAACATTACCCTTAAAAACATTTCATTTGAAACCCAAAACTCAGGTATTTCCTATTTTAAACTTAAATTTGTTTGATTTCAGATTAAATTTTAAGCTACAAAAAACTTCTTCCGGCCTTTGACATTCACTGAGAGCTGATAACACGAAAAAAACCACGAGAGATTCACAATATTATTTTGCGCTTCGAGGGGAATAAAAATGTCACTTGTTATTCACAATAGGTAGTATTATGTACAGTGGATTCTCGGTTTAACGAAATTGTTAAATTGGTCTTTGTTGTGTATCTTATTGAATGACTCTACTGACTCCAGTATGAACATCAATATAGATATTATCCCTAAATCTATCATGAACATCAATATATCGTTACGCTAATATAGAAAGGTCCTAACAAATTTTTTTAATGGAGATATTTCCATTTTTCGATATATTAGATTTCTTCTATCGCAATATACAAAACACTTGATTTCTAAAAAATAATGAGTTAGGGCCTTATTAAGGTAACGATGTGTAGATCAGGGAACTGCATAATCAGTAATTTTTGCCACTTACTGTACACATAGAAATTACTGTGTCGGTCACACAGCAACTGCAATCTGTGCAATCATTGTCGTCACAGTATTATTTCTAATCAATCAAGGGCACACTCATGTTGTTTGTTAGTCATTGTCTCGTGTGTGTGTCATTGCCTCGTTCATAACACATCTTCGGATCAGTGTTTGGTCTTCGCTCATAACTACACAGCTTAAGCAGTCATTGCAATACCAACAACACAGTATGTGAGGCGATCACAGTAGAATAAATCAATGAGAGTAGAGTACTAGAGTGTGGAGTGTAGAAAGTGTGTTTGGTTTTTTGCGGTTGCGGTGCCACCGACACAGTAAGTTTTATATGTGTACAGTATCAAAAATGACACAGTTAGCTGATCTGCCAAATCTAAAAACAAAAAATTCAGAGTGATAACTAAAAATTTTTTTTAACGCCAATACATATTCAGTTTATTAAAACTACAATACACATTTACGCCACCGCGACACATCAAGAAATGTTTATGCAGAAACGACACTAAGCAAAACATGTAAAAAAGAGATTCGATTGTGAAATTGCAAAGTACTGAGAGCATTAATACACCCTGAGTCCTGTGTTCGCTCTCATCGCCTTTTTTTAACCGCTGCTTGAATACTGTGTCTCTGCAAAGTACCATTGTGATCGCATAAAGATATTTGCAAAAGATTGTTGAGTAAAACACACACAGCACAGTTTTCGTTATAATAAATGAATAATTTTGATGTTGCACAGTGTAATCGATTTTCCCGGTTAATTGAGTAATAGCTTTTATTGCTTTTTTTTCATATTTTTATATAATGAAAGAAAAACTCATGGATATTTTGCTTGTGTTTCAATCAAAAAGTTCATAAATATGTACCATTAGGGAAAAATTATTTTGGCTGAAAACGGTTGCTTGTAATCCCGGATAATAGAGGTAATCACGGTTGATCGATGCAAAAAAATTAAATGAATGGATAAAAAAGAAAACAATTTCAATATTTCTTTCCCGGATAATCGACGTTGCCGGTTAATCGAATCACGAATAATCGAGGCCTTACTGTATGTGACATGACTCAGAATATTATTCTTAAGGACTTATATACATATGACTGAATACGCAGCTTTGTAATACGCAGATTTATAACTTATCTATAAGCTTCGTACAACAAAATCTTTTTCTTATATTTAAAAAAATTATAAAATTTTAATGAAATAAAAACTTAAATGTCCAAGACTTTAATTCATACGAGTACTTACAATAATGCGCTTCTTCAGTTTGTCGCTCAACATTGAAACGGCCAATTCAATAATTCTGTTGGCGTAATGAGGAATATTAATGAAATGTGTTTCTTTGTGTCTCATTGGTGTCGAGTTCTGTATGCACTTGATGATACTCCTCAAGTCTGTCAAGGACCACAAGCTCACAAATCCCATATTCATGCCACTCTCATCATTCACATACACATAACCAGACACTTGAGATTCTTCATCGTCCAACAAGGCTTCACAGATTAGCGAATGTATGCGAGCCATTTGCACCGAAGTAAACTTATATGGATCGAATTTGGCGGCCACAGAAAATATCACTTGACGACCAAGCTCGTCACGTTGTGGCAGTGGCACCAGATAGCCATTTTCGAAAATTTCATTTAAAGCCGGATCTTCAATGTCGAGTTTTCTAAACCACTGCGGGAATAGTTGTCTAATAGTCAAATAACGTTCCAACATTTCACAGGCACCTGGCACCGAAAATTTTTTCGTGCGCAAAAATCTCAAAAGAAATATAGTGTCTGTGCGACATTTTCTGATGTGTGGATGTTTGGCAATCCATTCACGAAATTGTGCCAATGCTTGTTTGCGTATATTTTCGTCTTCATGGAGTTCTTCTTTGGCCATTTTTTTGATGTCGCCTGACAGCGAGCACGCATAGGGATCGAATTCTTCACTATCGCTGGGCCCATTTAAATTTGGACGTTGCATTACTTCTGTTTCCAACACTGAAACAAAAGTGATCAAATTAAAATTAGTGGGAAATTACAAAAGAACTGAATTAAATTAAATAATAGAGATATAGATACAGAGAGTGTGCTATATATCCTTGACTTAAGAAAGGAGAAAACATTTTATTTTATATTATACCTATGAACATAGACTGTCAGGTTTGAAATAGACTAAAATTAAGTATATGCTACCTACTAGCCTGGAGGGTACCAATCGATTTCATATTGGAGTGTACATATATCATACAAATTCGGCAAATTTTACTTGTGAATCGAATTAATGTTTAATTAACTCCCCTGATGTCACAAAATGTGAAATTCATTAGGTGGAGGAAGTTACATTAAATACAAATACATACATATATATTCTATTCTCTCACAACCTGTTTACACGCATTAAACAAATTCCTGAGATAACAAAAATCCAACAAAGGCAAAACTTCCACAGCTTTATTCATATTGTATGCAAATATTAAACAAAACTATACAAAAGAAATATGGATGCGTGTAACTCATTAATTAAGATTTTAAATGAATTATTCATAAAAAATTATGTTTTTTTTCTTTGGTAAAGATTAATCAATAAACATAAAAGCTTTCAATCTCTTGCCAAAATGTAACACGAGTACGATTATAGTGCGTATGCAAATACATACATACATACATACATACATACATACATACATACATACTTTCAAACAGAAATGGAATGGTCAATAAACTTTGTTTTTCTTCAGCTCAAAATGGTGGATTTTGAGTTAACATAAAAACCTCGTTAGTCTTATTCAAAATTATTACAAGTTCAAGGTAAGGGCGAAATAAAGATGTTTGACAAGTTCAAAACGTTAACAAGACATTTAAGAGTGTTAGAAACACCCATATTTACTACGAACGCAAATTTGCTATAATAATATTATGAACTTGTTGAAATATTAAAATACCATGTACATATGTATAAACATACATACACACATATTTACATACATACATACATACATACATACATGGTACATTTTTCATATAGAAAATTTAAATGGGCTATAATCATATATGGGCAATTCCCAGGCGACGGACGCGACATTCGTAATCTTTTATTTGAGAAAAAAACTAGAAAGGAATGGAAAGATTCAATATATATCTTAGTGATTTAAAGCAATGAAGGAGTAGTATATTTAAGAAAAATTCTGGGCGATATCAATAACATAGTAAAAAGATATAAGCAAATGTCAGCAAGAAACGGACGCGACAAAAATAGAAGTTATTTTTGTGCACTTATAGAAATATACATAATACAGCGAAATTTAATGAAGATTTTTTTGTTGTAAATTTAGAAATGAAGGTGAAAGACGATCTTTTATGTGTAGATTTATGAAACCAAGAAAATTTTGTGTTAATTTTTTTTTTAAATGGTTAAAGTACAAATACGGACGCGACATTTTTTTCCCATGAGAATTAAACACAGTAATCTTTCTAATATTGATTGAACGTTAATTAAAAAGTAATAAAACGATAACAAACGCTTATTTACTGCTGAAAAAAATTAATAAATATTGATTTTATGCGACGTATGCGACATTAAGGTATAGGTGGAAGCAACCTCAAACAACTTCCCTTATTAGAGCTCCATTCTTCTCTTTTCCTGCTAATGCGTAGGTTGTTCTTAGTAGGAAATTTGGAAATTACAAAAAAAGAAAAATACTACAAAATTACTTTAAATAAACGCAAAAAAAAAGATTTAGCAAAGAAAATATTTCTTTTAAAGGCCCCATATTTTGCTCAAAAGATTTCACAAATTAAAAACGCTTTTACATTTGTAAAGTATAGAACTTTATGCTTTATTATTTAAAGGAAAACAAAAATTTTTGAGCAAAAAAAATTTTTTTTGGTTGACCTTTTTCTGGAATTACCCATATGTATATTTTTCATGTCGAAAGATTAAATGTCCTATTCATCGTAAATTTTTGCATAATATACATCGTATTATTCATTCCAAAAATTAAATGGGCTATACATCACACATTTTTCATATAGAAAAATGATATGGGTTATACATCGTACATTTTGCAAACAAGAAATTCAATGGTCTAAACATTGTACATTTTTTATACAGAAAAATTGAACTGGCTATACATTGTATAATTCGTACACTTTTTATATAAATGGTACACTTTTCATACATAATAATGAAATGGGATTTGCATCGAACATTTTTTTACAGATTTCATACATATGTGTACATCGTATATTTTTCACACAAACAATCGAAAATTATTCATACAGAAAAATTAAATGAGCAATACATCATTAGTTTTAATACAACAGCTTAAATGGGATATACATCGTACATTATTCATATAGAAAAATTAAATTTGTTATACATCGAAAATTTTTTTAAAGAAAATATAATGAGCTATACATCGTACATTTTTCATATAGAAAAATTAAATGGGCTACACAGCGTAAATTTTTTATACATAAAAATTATATGGGCTATACATCGTACATTCTTCACACAACAAATTAAATCGACTATACATCGTAAATTTTTCATAAAAAAAATTAAATCGGCTATACATCGTACATTATTCACACAAAAAATTTAATGGGTTATACGTACTACATTTTGCATATAATAAACTAAATGGGCTATACATCGTTTATTTTTCAGACAGAAAAATTAAATGGGCTATAAATTACAAATTTTTCAGATTGAAAAATTAAAATCGTATATTTTCCATACAGAAAATTTAATTAATTAAAATGAGCTATACATCATACATTTTGCATACAAAAAATTAAATAGGCTACACATCGTACGTTGTTCATATAGAAAATCAAACGAACAATAGGTACATTTTTCATAAAGAAAAATTAAATGGGCTATACATCGTAAATGTTTCATATAGAAAAAAAATTAAATAAGCTTTTCCTCGTAAATTTTTCATACAAAAAATTTAATGGGCTATACATCGTACATTTTTCATATAGAACAATTTAATGGGCTATACGTAGATTTTTATTAAATTGGCAATACATCATATATTTTTCAAATAGAAAAATTAAATGAGCTGTATATCTTTCAGTTTTTATACAAAAAATTAAATGGGCTTTACATCGTTTATTTTTCATATACATAGTAGAATTAAATAGGCTATACATAATATATTTTTCATACAAAAATTTAATGATCTGTACATCATACATTAAATGGGCTATACATTGTAAATTTTAAATAAATTACATCATAGAGACAAATTAAATGACATCGTTTCTTTCCAAAGTTTTAGATTTTTCCATCTTTAAATGAGTTTTCGATTTGTTATAACGAAAGTTTAAATTTTTTTGGTTAATGTCAACTTTAAAAAAAAATTATTCAAATTTTGTGTTGTGCATTGAAGGTTTTGGATGAAACTTCAAATTTGTAGAGATGTTTTTCCTCATATATATTATATACATATGTATATATATTATAAAATTTTTAATTTTTAATGAAATTTCAATTATTCGGATTTTTTAGTTTTCCAGGTGTATTGCAAAATGTTTTGTTTTCTTTTTTTTTCGGGAGCCTTTAAAAAAATAATAGAACTTCGCCTCAATTCAAGTTTTGTAGTTATAATAAAGCGGAATAGTAAGAAAATGTTGAACTATAACATTTTGGAAAATATACGAATCTTCTTTTGATTTTGGCAGGAATAGGGTTGGCGTTGGATGAGGGAATGTCGGACAGATCGGTGAAATTACCGATAAGTCATTACTATAAGGAACTCAGTGATTGGGTAGAAAGCAGCACCAACAATTTATGGCGAAGAAAGGGAGGATTGTAGAGTATCGAGGGGTTTTTGGCCAAAACTAGACTCAGGAAGATCTAAACTACTACTGGACATGAATAGGAAGGCGATGCGAATCATGATAGTCGTGTTGACTGGTCACTGCTCGGTTAGAGCAAGAACCAGCATTTGGGAGACTGGCACTCCAGTTTTTTGTATAATGTGCGGGGATGAAGAATAACCAGAAACCATTGAACACATTATCTGTCATTGCTCGAAGGTGCAACGTCATAGGCTTAGATGGCTGAGCAGACGTTTCCATGAAAGCATTACTGAAGTCGGGAAGTGTAAACTAGAGGACAACAGGGGCTTTATTATGGGAATTCGATGGCTTAGTGATGGATAATAGGGTTACTTCTGGCTGCAAATGGGAGGGTGAATATTACTTTTTTATGGGCAACAGAAGGGAATCACAATGGATCACAATTGGGTCTCCGATTGGAGGTGCGGTAAAGCACCACCCTTCCTAACCTAACCTAACCTTCTTTTGATTTTATATCAAATTCCCTTTTTTATAAATGCGTCAGTGCAAACAAAATTTAAGTTAAAATGTATTTGTGCCATCATTTTCAGCTCAACAAATGTAATTTCTTAACGAACTCTTTAAAGTAAATTGGCAAAAATCAAGGTTATTTAAAGTAAAATAAAAGAAACTTACCCACCAGATCATAATACGAGTAAGAAGTCACTCGCAAATGCACCAGTCAATTTAACATTAAGTTTTAAATAAATTTATGTAAAACTACCAATATTTTGTTTTTGACTAGTAACTATAAAGTAAAAAAAATTAAAATTCAGCAGAAGGAAAAATAAGGTTTCTGTGAATGAAAACAAGTCAAGACATAAATAATAATTTAAGCATTTAATATTCTGTAACATCCTGACCTTCACACATTTTTTTCCATTTTGGGACTTTTGTATGGCTTGATATTTTTTTTTAAATTGTTTTGGTGGTTTTACTTTATATTTGGGTTAAAAACCAGCCGGTACATTTTTTTTAACATTTTGCTTTATTTTTTAGCCAAAAAAATACAAATGTTGTTAACTTGGTTATAATGACTGCAAGCCAATTTAAGTTAAACAACACAATAAGAGAAATAACATGTTACATCATTTTGTTTAAGGCTTAAACAAGCAGATACTAAATAAAAAAAATATGAGTAGTTTAAATCAGGGATGGAAAACTTTTCTTCTCATTTCCCACTATACAGCGAATAAAAAAAAATTATAAACGTAGTAGAAAAGTTTATGTAGGAAAATATTCTTCTAGAATTTTAATTTGTTCATATTTTGATGCCCCTCAAAAGAGCTTCCCGAAAAAATTTCAATTTGAATCTTTATTAAGAAAGTTATGGACAAAAAACAAAAAATATGATTTTTTGAAAAGTTGATATCATTTGAAGGAGTAATGAAAAAAAATTCTCAAATTCTCCCTTTTCAGAAGCATTAAAAAATATTTAAAAAATTGGGGAAATCAAAGCAAAATAAAATTCGAAATCGTCCCATATGATGTGGAATTCCCCATATGCATATAAAATTTTTTCCTGGACTCTTTATAAAGCAAGAAACATTATTTTAATTAGTTCGGAGTTTTCTATGGCTGGAACTGCCATTCCCTTTAAACAAATGAGAACTTCAACTAATATTAAACTTGCAACAAAAACTCAATAATCATCCAGTTTTTTATTTTACCATTTCCATATTACGTCGCCCCAGAATTGTTTTGCTCCACCGACCATTCATAAAAAAAATTAGTTAGGAGTTTAGTTTTTGAGATATTAAGCATTAATTTTGCTCAATATCTACTATTTTTAGGTTTAATAAGTATTGTTTTGCTGTACACGCCACTGTTTGGTGATTGCTTCAAATTCTTCATACAAAAATTTACAAAGTAAAGTTAAGAATAATACTAAAAGAAGATGCCGTAAGGAAAATGTAACGGTGACTGTTAAGCAAATTATAATTCAGACGCACCCGCCGATTAAATGTTTTAATATAAACTTATTAAACACTAACGTAAAATAAAAGAAACCTTAATTATGCATGTTTGAGTATAACAATAATCATTTAATTTAATTTTTTATATTAACAAAACTTCAACTACTTATTTTTCTTGTGTAAGTGTGTAAGCGGATCGATAGTTAAAAATATTACGGAGGATGCTTCTTGGTCGGCGTTAAACGACCGACATATTTCTCTGGACAACAAGAAAAAAACAACAACAAAATTCTCACTTCACAGCATTAAGTGTTCTTATGGAGCACAAAAAGCTACTTTTTTGAAACAAATTACGAAAAGTGGTGTATGCCGCACAAAATGTAATTTTCGGCCTGGCCCACGATGTTGACAAGTAATAAATTTTCTTATTTTGTTTTTGTTTTCGTGGGTCAGGCCGTTTGCTTTTACAATAAAGTAATATTAACTTCTCACTTCATTCATGAAAGTTCACAAAAATTTACATTTTTCTTCAAAACAAAAGAAATCCATCGGGTATATTTTGAGAAAACTTCATGTAAACCTTCTTTGTCATTTTTCTCCACTCTAACGTTGTGGCATATGGGATAAACCAATTCTGAGGCGACAATTAGCAGACTTTTTTCAGCTCAAATTGTAGTTGTAAGAAGTATGTAAAAAAAATAAATGAAAAAATAACAACAGCTATTCATTATTTTAGCAAGAATAGAGTGTTGCCACACAAGTATTTTTGACCGGGTGCAGGCAATAATAATGTTTTTTGGGAATATCTACAATTTAAGTTAATATTACTTATTCATTAAAATATTTTTATAAATTTACCCAGAGAAAAAGTGACGTCATATGTGGTCAAACTGATTAGATTTATTGTTAAAAATGTAAACACAAAGTTTGTGTTAAAATTGTAGACACTGATGTCAATTTGACGAAGAATGTGTAGAAGTTGAGAACGTACCGTTGTCACTTCACACACGTCCATGTACAAGTTGACAACTAGCGTTGTCAATAACCAAAAGTTGGCAACACGCGTAGTTAAAAAAAGTGATATCGTAGGGTGTTGTATTGACCACAGGTGTTGTTGATTTTTCCCCTCAGTGTGCAGTTTATAGGAAAATTGACAGTATTTTTATAAAAGTAATACGATTATAATCTTTTGAAAGAAGACACGAGAAATTAAGCTTATTTTGATGCAGTAATGCAACACTTTCCGTGCTACCAGCCACTTCAGCAGTTCTCTCTACTTGGACCATGTTATGAAAATCAGTTAAGCACTTGTATTGATATATAACACGAGAAATGCTTAATTTTTTATGCACATTTATTATTGTAATATCAAGGTATTTTTGAATACCACTAATTATATATAATAAGATAATATTAACGTTTCCATCCTTGGCTTAAATTAGTATTTCAACGATCATTATTATACTTCATTAAAAAACGAATGCACATTATGCGTTAGTATGGGTGTGGGTATTTCTGCTTTAGCGTCTCCAATTATTCGGTTAATGATGTAAAAGAAATAAAAAACAATTTAGTAGCTATACTACAACGTTTTTTTTTAAACAATTACCTTAATGAAATATAATTTTATGAGTTAATTTAATAAACATTTGCAATTAAAGTGGTGAATTTTCTATGGGGAGGGGATATGTCTTTGGAGAAAAAAACTATTAATAATGCATTAAGTGTTGAAACAGAAACAGAAAAAGAAAACAAAATAAGTTATGTCACCATACTCATCGTTGAACACATTTTTTTTTGCAATAAACATCATCAAAGTAAATCTGGATAATTTGGCAGTGTTGTGCAAGCCCATACCCATCATGAATGACAAAAAGTGAGAGCATTATGACAGTTAATACTTTCCAAAGTTCTATCGGGCTTGAAAAAACATTTTTCTTTTATATTTAGCTTCTGTATCAGTGATAAAACAATAAATAATGAATTTACTTTTTGCACTTTCTAAAATTTCATAAGAATTCTCATATTATTTTATCTGTGAGTTTAGGACTAGCATTAAAAATTCTGTAATTTTAACGGAGCTCAGGCGAATCATAACAATTTTTTTATTAAGAGACGATATGTCACTTTTAATAAATCAGCGAAATGTAATGATTTTTATGATAAGAGAGGATTTCAAGTAAAAACAAGGATAGTGTAAACCCAGCTTTAATAATAACAAGTTTCATGTGAAAAGCAGCAACAAATTTAATCGAATAACAACATTTATTATTTATATGTATTTAGTGAACGTGATTAAATAATGCTTGCAGAGTTGGCACCAAAATCCTAAACAAGTGTTTAGCATGAATAAATTCCAGACTGGTTTTAAATATTTAAAATTTTATAAAGTTATTTCACGAGATGTTTATCTATTTCTAAGAGCATCTCAAGAAAAAAACAAAAGAAGACAAAAACAGTGAAATTGAATTTGTTAGTGTCTGTTATTTTTGTTTTAAAATTAAATTATATTAAAAAAGATTTTCTACCATCTCTAGGAACTTATTGAAGATTTTATTTACATGAGAAATATTTCCAAAGAAAATAGATCATGAGACACGATATCGTTAGTTCTGTTGTAAATATGAATACACCAAAAAATCGAAGGTTAATCTAATAAATTTTTGCAGTAAAGTTTATTGTTAACGTAAATTTTTGTTGTAACTTCAATAGAAAAAAAAACTTGGTCTGATTAATCTAATACCTAATTTACATTTTTTTCATGAAATTAGTTGCATGATCATTTTTATTTGCCAATAGGAGGCCTATAGAAGCAATTTATATCAAAAAAAGTCGTCAAAAATTCACCAGAAATTTATTTTACATCCTTTTTTATATAACATTCTCTTTTATAACGCTGCAATTAGCAAATCGAAAAAGTTTCGTGCAACAAAATTCATGAAATTTCATGAAAAAATGCTTAATGTAAATCAGGTATAAGTTACATAATTTTTTTTTCGAAGCAATTCTAAGTTTGGCAAAGATGAGGGGTACATACTTGCTTGTACCGAAAAGTAACTTCAAGTCTCTTTTGGATACTTCATTCGCTGCATTAAAACAATTGACAAATTAAAAAAAAACTGTATGTATGAACAAACGGGCATTTTTAAAAGAGAATTGAAGAAACTTGCTTCTAGAAAAACTGACATGAGTAAAACATGACTAAGAAATATGGAATTGTTATTAAATTTTTAGTGCAGATTAAAATTAATTGTTTTTTTCTGGTTAACATAACTAATTTGAAACATTTGTTGAATGGAAAGTTTAATTTTGTAATTTTCTAGTTTCACTGTTTTTGAAAATTTCAAGAGTTTGCCTTTTACCGTTTCCAAGATGCAGCAAGTTGTCAAAATGACAGTCAAAATTACATTAACTGATAGAACACTATTTAATTTTGATTTTTTAAATTTTAGTGTTAATTTTTATAGTCTGTATAAAAATACAGTAACTTTCAAGTGTCTATATATAATTGTATGTATGTGTATTACATTAGAATTTTAAAATTTTTCGCTGCTCGTTTTGGAACACCCCTTAATTTTTAATTCTTATGCATGTTGTTGTTGTGGCAACCAAAGTTCTAAGTACTCTGTCCAAATTTCAGGACCGCAGCTCTTACGGTTCCCGAGAAAATAACCTGTGACGAACAGTGCAGCGAAAACAATAGAGTTCCTTTTCACTTTTGGTGTACGGAACCCTAAAAAGTGTTATTTTGAGATTTAAAAAGCGTAAAATTCACTAACGTGAAAAGCAAGTGAAGATTCAAACGAGTGAAATTTAATAATGTTTAATATTTTCTATGCTATTCTCTATTTCTTGAATGAAATATATCAGACGAAAAGGATATGCTTTACACTGAAAAAATAAAAACACCAAGTTTTTATTAAAGTAATTTTAAGAAATACACAAATTTCTTAAAATCACTACTTAGTGCTTTTTCTTAGTTTGGCACTAACGCTCAAAATTTGGCGTTTTGGTTCTTATAAGGCACTAAAAATAGTGCCAAAAGCACCAAGTTGGCATCGGTGTATGTATTTTTTCCTCAATGTCGTCGTACCAGCACTTGTATTAAAAACAAACAAAAATTTTCTGATTTTATTGCTGTTTTCAATATTGCCTCTCATAAGAAATTTTGTTGTCATTACATATTTTTAATAATATTGTTGCATAACTCTCCTTTAAAAAATAAAATAACCAGTATCTACGTCACTAATGAATGATTTCCATTTGTACAGTTTATAAGCTAGACTGACTGGATGGGCATTTAACTTCATGTTACTAATTGATAATCAATTTTATTTTAATGTTTATGAAAATAAATCCATTTGTTACACATCAGTTGTTATTTGGTAAAATAGAAATAGAAAGTAATTGTAACAATTATATACTAGTTAGCATACAATGAATAGAACTTTGTACAGAAATCATAAAAAACTGGAATGTAATCAAAATATGAAGGATGCAAAATCACAGACCATTAAAAAATTTAACATAAATTATTTAATGATCCAAACTTAAAGTATGTATATACATATATTAAAATGAGTGTAATTAAAAAAATATCTAAAATGCAGCTCTTTATTATTATATGTATGTATGTGTTTAAATATGAATTAAAAAATATTTAACTACTTATTTTTAATTATATTTTTAATACACTTTTAATGACATTTATTTAGTATGGCAGGGGAATGATAAATGAATTAAATGCGTCGTCATTTAGGAAGTCCTTGGTAATATTTTATGAAAATAATATCTGTTATTGTACCTGGGCATGGCTAATTATCAGCTGTTGATGCAAAATTGAGCAATTTGAACCAAAATGAAAAAATTTGCTCAGAAATCTTTTGACAGATTGGTTTAGTAGCATAGCAAACTACATGTTGTTTTTTGTGTTCTAAAATTTTTGTACAGGTAAGGTCACCTGGTACTGAATTCGCCTTGAGCTGCATTAAACAAACAAGCTTTGCAAATACAAGAGAAAATTTATGTACATTTGACTTGTGTTCTCTTGTTTTTTTTCACAATTCTGATCACAGAACAACAATAAAAATACCTGTTGTTTTATTTGTTGTATATTTGTTGCAGATTTGCGGTTACCTAAATATGTATATTATTTTACCTTGCACGAGGGCAAAGACCAATTTCTTAAAAATCTACCTACTTTCATGTGTATGAATTTTTCGTAGGCTTAGTTCACGAGAGAACAAAAATTAATTTATACATCTATAGAAAAATACCCTTTACTATGGGGACTCTTCATCATCAATTTCAATAGTAAAAGAGTGGTTGACTGAATTTCGTTGTGGCCACACAAGCGCGCAAGATGCCGAATGCTCTGGACGCCCAGTTGAGGTCTCTACAAATGATACAATTGAAAAAATTCGAGATGCTGACGTGAAAGTGAGAGAGATTGTTGAAGCCATAATGATCTCACGTGACTCAGGAATTAAATTTTGGATGATCACTTGGGTATAAAAGAAGCTTTTCGCAAGAAGGGGGAAGGGATTCCCCCCCCAAAGAATTGCTTTTGTCCCTAGAATTATTAAAAATTATTATTAGCTGCGCCAATGATGTTTGGCATTGTTCAACTGAAATATGAACGAGACGTGAATTCACACATGGCGACCGTTTTTTTTGGTTGGGTAATATTATCCAAACTTATTTAGTCGATTTCATTAGGATTTTATTAAAAAAGCGTCATCATTTCGTCAAGAAAAGATTTTTTTTACCAGAACAATACAAGGGCACAATCCTGTAGCGAATTCGCGGGAGTATTTGGCGTATGACCGAGACGTAATTTCACCACAACACACCAGGGACAAAACAGTGAGTTTCTCGGGATAAATCGGAGCTAAAGAAGGCTCATGTGGGTTTGTCAACCAAAAAAGCCAAGACATTAATTTTTTTGGGTTGCATTCGGTATAATAACACATTGATCACCTTTAATAGGGTAAAACAACCAATGGCGAATACTATCCAAATTAATTGAGTCAATTTAATGAGGATTTGTAGGAAAGCACGACTGCATTTGGCCAAGAAAAAATTTTATTTTACAAGGGTAAAGTTTGCATGGGAAAATCCATGAATCCGGGCTACGCCTTGCTGCTTCATCCACCTTAACAACGAGATTAGATCCTAGTGACTTGAATAAATGGCTCGACGGCAAGAGATTTGAATGAATCCAACGATGAGATCATCTCACAAACAAAAACCTATTTCGGTGACAGAGAAATTTGATTTTTTGGAAGGGATAAAAGAATCGGAGAAACATGGGGCAAACTGTTTAGAGCACAAAAAAGCTACGTTGAAAAATAATATGATTTTTATCCAAAAAGCCGTTTTATTCAAAAAGTAAAAAATTATTGAACGGCCCTCGTAAATAAACATCATCTTTTTAGCCAAGCTATTTTATTAATGGATATAAAATAAGAAACGCTTAGTTCAAACTCAGCATGTCTTGGCGATATTGAAAAATCTTTAATTAAGTGTGCCGTACACTTGTCCCTTTTTAGCGTCTCCAATGAGCCTTTCGTTCAAAGGCGAGGCTTGCCTATATACATATGTATGTATTTATGTTTATTAAGTTTTTTGCTTTAATTGATTTAAGTTTTGAATATATTTGCCAGAAAACTCTACTTTAACCTTAAACTTGAATGAAAAACAAATAAACATTACACTTATTTTATATTACACGGAAATAATATTTCAAATTCAAATTGCTTCAATCAATTCAGCTTACAAAAGATCTATAAAATCAAAATTGAGGCACGTTTTCTGAAAAACAAACAACTACACAAGTTTTGTAGACAACTGAACCTTAAATATTTATTTTAAATTCAATTAAAAAGCAATACACAAATAGATTTAGGCGTGAAAAGTTATTGGTTTGTCATTATACGACTATTTTAATTGTTTATTGTTTAAATATTTAATTTTAAATAAATGAAAAGAAATTTTTTATGTAAATAAAACTAAATTAGAAAAAGGTCTTTAAGCAGAGTACATATTTAAGAATTTAGTCTATATAAAGGGGGGAGGGACTTTAAGTTAAAAACATATTAACTGCAATACATCAGTTTTAGTTTTGTGTATATATTTTGATTGAGCCGAGAAAAATTAATAAAATATTGACATGAATATGTGTGAAAATACAGGGTGGCCCAGAAAGACCGAAGTGGTGTAAATTCCTTATAACTTTTTATTTAAGACATATTTTTTTAATTTTTTGTTTTTTAAATACAGTAAATTTATAGGGAATATTTTTAGATTAGTTGTTAAAAATGATATCCCGCAAGTGGAGGCCATTTTCTGCTTCGCACAAATGATCTCTTTTCAACACATTTTCCATGACCTTTCGCAAAACTTTCGGTGTTATGTTGTTAATTTCGTCTGGAATATTGGTTTTTAATTCCTCAATAGTCCTAGGCTTATTAACATAAACTTTCCCTTTTAAATAACTCCAAAGGAAACAGTCTGGAGCGGTTAAATCCGGGGAACGCGGAGGCCAATTAAAATTGCTTCTACGCGAATTTATTCTTTCCCCAAAGATGTCGCGTAAAATAGCCATTGTGGCCCTCGGAGTGTGCGCTGTGGCTCCATCCTGTTGGAACCATATTTGCGGATGGTATTCCACGGCTGGCCTTACAAAATTTTCCAATATGGCCCGATATCGATCACCATTGATGGAAATGGCGACATCTCTTTCATTTTCCAAAAAATATGGACCAATGATCCTTTCTGAAGAAACACCGCACCAAACAGTACACTTAACTGGGTGTAATTGTCGTTGATGAAGTACTCTCGGGTTTTCCTTAGCCCATATCCTAAAGTTTTGCTTGTTAACAAACCCATTTAATTGGAAATGGGCTTCGTCACTCATAAATAAGTTATGAATAATGGAAATGGAAAGAGCACATTTGTGCGAAGCAGAAAATGGCCACCACTTGCGGGATACAATTTTTAATAACTAATCTAAAAATATTCCCTATAAATTTACTGTATTTAAAAAACAAAAAATTAAAAAAATATGTCTTAAATAAAAAGTTATAAGGAATTCACACCACTTCGGTCTTTCTGGGCCACCCTGTATAAAAATATAAAAACTCCTCACGTTCAGGGTGAAAACTGTTTATGGCGCAGTAAATGTTGTAAATAATTTACTTTATTAAAACAACAAAAAAACCTTTAAAACTTATTAATAAAAATCTCACAATTTATGATTCGAGACTGGAAATAACAATATTTTAGTCCTAAGTGCCGATTTTATTACGGAATTAAAAAACAAAACAACGCGGAAATAAACACATCAAATTATTAAGAGTAGAAATAAAATTTGGGCGATGCGGAAGAACATTCCGGTGTTTGAAAAAAAAAACAAGAATAAACCGTGTTTTGCCCTATTTGCGAATCGTAGTGACTGGTTTTTCTTGACTTCTTGAAAAAATGTTTTTATTTTTCGCTAGCAACAAACTCTTATTAATTACACTGTACAACAAAAAATGTATACACATGAATATACATATAAAGGTGCAATTAGACGTGACATGGCCATAACCAAAACAAAATTCAATTGGTTTCTATGGTGAGAGTTATGGCGTTATGGCGAGTCACCTATAATCAAATACAGTATTGCCCATTAGCTTGGTTCGAATGGCTGTGTTCTATGACTATGGTTATGTCACGTCTGATTGCAGCTTTATACATACATATCGCACTTGATCAACAAGAGGGTATTAACTCAAAATTTTTCAAATTACACTTTTTGCAAGAAATTAATTAACAACATCAATATCTATCAACGTGTAACGATTACTCTTTTGTTGATAAAGTTTGTTTTATTTTATGATTTTAATTCGATATGGGAATTTCCACAGAAAAGTCCACTTTTTGTCACGTTACGCCACTATGCAATTTAACTTGTATTTTAGAGCTATGCTGTTCGATTTCTTTCTAGTTTTTACCGAATGCAGACCTAATTGCGTTCTACACCGACATGCAAAGAAAATTATATAAAACATTAGTTTTTCTTTGCAAAACAAGATACTTCATAAAGTATGGTAACGTGACAAAAGCTGAACATTTCTGTGGAAATGCCCATATGTGACTGTTTTTATGATCAAATTCTTCCTCAATAATTGCAAGGTTTTAAAATCAAAACAATGTAAATATATTTTCAATGGGAATTTGCTTACACAATGGGCCTGTGCCAAACGGTAGCAAAGTACTAGTGTAAGTAAATTTTTGACACTTCTGAGGCGAATAAAATTTCACTAGCACCTGGGCTAGTACAATTTTTGACACAACGGATACATTTTTGACAACCAGCAAATAAGATAAAACCACCGCCTTCGCTTCAAGCCGTCGTCCCTTAAGGACGTAAAAATTTATGAATTTATGCAGTTAGACTGTGAAAAATGCATTGTTTATTTTAATTTGCGAAAACTTTTGCATCATATATATAAAGGTATATATTTTTCTGCTACAAGAATATTGTTTTAACTAAAAATCTTCTTTTAATAAAGTGTTTTTAGCCGGCGCCTTGTAGTAAAATTTTTTGTTTCGCCGCCGCAGCAAGTTTTTTTATCAGCTTCTTTCTACGCTAAGGCGAATTTGTCAAAATTTTACATTGTCAAAAAAGATATCAATCATTTGGCACAGCAGTAAAACTAAATTTTTTCCCCACAGGCAAATATCTTTTTAGCATAGAACTTTTCTACCGTTTGGTACACGCCTTATAATGTTATGCGATTTTCGAATTTTCTTAAAATGTAACTACAAACAGTTTTTCATCTCTACTGAAATTTTTAAAATTTTGAGTTAATACTCTCCCTCTTGTTGGTTAAGTGTGATATGTATGTATATATGCACATTTACTCTCGATCAGATGATTAAAAATAATTCGTCGTTCTGTGTTTTATCTTGTGTAAAAATTTCATATAAATATTATTATTATTATTAATTCACGTCTTTATTGAGTTGTATGTAAATTGAAAACTTTAAAACACGTTTTCTGAAAAACTAGCTTTTTTTGAGTTGTGATACTATTGAAGTAATCCAGTAGGGAAGAGCTTCCACCAAAAATGCTTTATACCAAACCCGATTACCTTTTTTTTTAATTTTTTGCTGGGTAGCTGGCTACGAGGCGAAAAATGCTGCTGGCGGCATTTGAAGTCGTGTGTTCGTGTAGCCTGCCGTAGTGAATGTGTTTAATGCATAAGAGATAAAATCGTGCGCTAAGCATGTTTAATTTTTTTTCTTAACGCTATTTGTCCTGCTAAAAAAACTATTAAGTTACAAACTCCGAAAGAATTTCGACACCCGAAGTTTCCAACTTTGACGCTAAGTCCTTTTACAACACAGGGTGCCTCCGAATATACTGCCCTAAAAGTTCAATACTTCTTCTTTCTATAACAGCTGATTTCATGGAAATCAGTTCACTAGTTCAAAAGTTGCAGACTTTACCACTTTTTAGAGTTCCGTACACCAAAGGTGAAATCGAAAAAAATCGCCAAAGTTAAAATAATTTCTAACACTAAAATAAATCGCCAAATTCGAAAAAATCACCCAAATGAAAAAAATCGTCAAAATTAAAGAAAAACGCCTAAAACCATAAAATCGCCAAAACGCGAAAAAGGCGCCAAAACCAAAATAATTGTTTATATGAAAAAAAATCGCCAAAAATGAAAAAAATCGCCAAATTGAAAAAACGCCAAAAACCGACCAAAATCGCAAAAATGAGAAAAATGTGTTAAAATTAAAAAGCGCCTAAATGAAAAAAATCGCCGAAATGAAAAAACGTCAAAAACCGAAAAAATCGACATAAATAAAAAAATCACCTAAATGAAAAAAATCGCCAAAATTAAAAAAATAACGGAAAATAATCACCCAAACGAGAAAAGTGTCAAAACTAAAAAAATTGACAAAATAAAAAAAACGCCAAAAACCGAAAAAATCACCAAAAACCAAAAAAAATCGCCTATATGAAAAAATGGTCAAAATTAGAAAAATCGTCAAAAAAAATTGCAAAAATTAAATAAGAATATCTACCCAAGTAGATAGACTAGGGTGCTGATGAAGTGCGTGGCTGCACAGAAAAGTATCGGTATTTCCCCCAGCTTAAAGTCTAAGTTTAATTTTTCTTCTCTTCTTTAGAAACTCACATTAATTAATAAAAATATTTCATTCAATAAGAATTGAAATTACTGAACTTGAGCCTAACTATGAATTATTTCTGATTAAAATTCACTACAGTTCAATTAAAAAATATCTAAAAATTTCTCACTTAATACATCATGGGCACGTGACAAAAATATGTTCACTTGGCAATCACTGTTCACTTGGCCATCACAGTTTCAGAATGCTGGAAATCCGAGTAAAAACTGTAGAATGCAACAACAAGTAACATAGACCACTACAATAATACTTACATGCATGTACCGATGGTACATCGAATAAGTAAAAATAATTAATGTGATGATCGTAAAAAGATAAGTAAGAATAGTTAAACATACTGAGGTAGAGTAAAATAATTTCGTGCTAACCTAAATAGAAAAATGAAAAATTGGAAAAAACAGAAATTTAATAGTGATACTTATAAATGTGTTTACCAAAGGTAAATCAATTGTATACACAACAATCGTTTCTCATATTCCGTTCATTGTACATTTAAGTTAAATAGCTGATGTTAATAAGAATCTCTACCCAAGTAGATAGACTAGGGTGCTGATGAAGTGCGTAGCTGCACAGAAAAGTATCGGTATTTCCCCCAGCTTAAAGTCTAAGTTTAATTTTTCTTCTCTTCTTTAGAAACTCACATTAATTAATAAAAATATTTCATTCAATAAGAATTGAAATTACTGAACTTGAGCCTAACTATGAATTATTTCTGATAAAAATTAAAAACTTCAAAAACCAAAAAAAATCTTCAAAACGAGAGAAAAAAGTGCCAAAACTAAAAAAGCGTCAATAAACGCAAAAAACCCTAAAACTAAAATACGCTGTAAACCGAAAAAAAACCCAAAAACGAAAAAATGTCAAAACTATATTTTATAACGGCTAAAGTTCGTATTGAATTATATGTATATCTCGTGTCCGTACGGAACCCTTCGTGCGCGGGTCAAAGTCGCACTTCACTGAATTTATTTTCATTTCACGCCACTGTGCCTTACAGTACAGTGAACCAACGTTCGGATAACGACAGCTTTATTAGTTTAGCTGATGTTTAAGTTCAGTTCAGTTTGAGTTACTTTTTGTGCGTTTCTTCTGCCAGAATTAGTCATTAGAAACTTGTTGTTTGTTAATAAATAAAAAATTTTGTTGCACAGTGCTATTTAAATACACACTCCTACCTACCTCCTACCTTAATTTAACCAAATAACAGTTGACCATATTAAAATCAAATTCAAATAAATGCTTTTAAGCATACGAATAAATAAACTATAAAAATATTGGCAAAAAAACCTGCTTATATTAAGTTCAAACATATATTTTTTTTTAGCTATTGACATACTAAATCAACTTAGTAGCTATTTTGTATTTGAATGTGTTAACCTTGATTAAGTTTTTTTATTGATATTGTACTAGAAGAGTACGAATATTTTTATTTTATTTGAAGCCATTGCACATGCGTATTTACATGAACAATGAAGACATCAACATATAAAATTAAAATAGAAGCCAATATTTAAAAAAAATCGACAATTTGATTGCCTCACATTGTTTAACTTGGCATATTAATGAAGTAAAGTAAGCCTGCGCTTTAAAAAAAGTCTTCAAAATACTCATAATGTACACAATTTGATGTGCGTCCGCTGTTATCAAATACTCACATCGCAATTTAAGTAAAACTCAAGTCTCACTTCACTGTTGTTTTTATAAAAATAAAGGGTTTGAAATACATTTTTTTTACTATAATTTATTGGCTTTGTTTGTAAAGTGTAAAGAATTTGAATTGTTATCTGTTGTTCATGGCTTTTATTAAAGAATTTCAAAATTTATAAAACAGTTTTGTTCAGGGTCTTGATTGTATGAAAAATTTATTATAAAAAATAAATAAAAAATGTCCTCTAACAATAAATTTGAATTGAAGGTTGGTTGTGTTAAGGCAAAGTCAGTTGTGTATTTTTAAGTTTTTTTTGCTATTATTAATTAAACATCTTCAAATAAATATAAAAAAAACTAGTAAGCCAAAATGCTATTTGCCAAATAACCATAATTTTGGTTTAAAACACAGCGATCCCTCTATTAGCATCCTTATTTTTTGCATATTTTTTTTTAATTTCACGAAATTTAACCTATTTTATTAATAAAAACTTGTAACGGTCAGAGTAAAAAATCTTGTATATATATAAAGGATGATCCATTTCCCTACTTTAAAAATAAAAACACAGAAAATTCAAACTTAATATCAAATATTGGCCGTTGCTACGTCGCAGATGGTCCAACCGTTGAGTCCAATTTTCGATGACTCGTTCTAACATTTCCACTGGTAAGTGGCGAATGACACGCGTGATGTTTTCCTCCAAGGCCTGAATCGAAGCGGGTTTGTCCACATAAACTTTAGACTTTACATATCCACACAGGAAAAAGTATAACGGTGTGATATCACACGATCTTGGTGGCCAATCGAACGGACAAAAACGTGAAATTATGTGCTCACCGAAATGTTCCCTCAATGAATCCATTGATTGATGCGATGTGTGGAAAGTGGCGCCGTCTTGCTGAAACCAAATGTCGGTTATCATGGCACGATAACGGCCGCCATTGACGGTTACGTTCGCACCGGCACCACAAACCACACCAAACAGTTGTTTTTTCTGGATGAAGTGGCAATTCTTGAATCTCTTCAGGTTAACAAACACATTAAGCCAGAAATGGGCCTCATCGCTAAACAAAAGTTGCCTCGAAAACGTCGGCTTTTCTTGGAACTTTTCAAGAGGCCATACAGTGAAGCGATGTCGTTGTTCGGGCGTAAGTCTTTCCATTATGAAATGCCAAACAATACTAAACAATTAATAATAACATGACAGCATGAAACGAATCACACGTGATCTGTCAAAAAAAAGTTATTGAAAAAAGTATCTCTACTTGGATCACCCTTTAATATCGAGCCATAACCGTCAATAAAGCTTAACCGACACATTTTTTGGAACTTGTATTTTTTACGATAATCGATTATTTACGATCGCAAATAATCAGTTTTAGTCAAAAAATTAACTACGGATATTATGTCGCTTAAGACCTTTTGGCGGTTATGGCACGATATGATTTCAGAAAAATGTACATACATATATAGCCAATAACCAATTTCCGAAAGTTTAAGAAGACTAAAAGAACTTAAATTATTACGGGCCTCTAATCGCGTAAAATCCAACGCTAGATTTTGTATGGAAAACAAATTTCAAAACCTGTTCACTTGTTCTATAACTCGCTAAAGCTAAATGCTCTTATGCAAAAACGATTTTTAAAGTTAAAGCATGCGTTAAAACCGGTTTTGCCATACAAAATTCGTTTGTAAAACCAACTTTAAATCTACCAATCTTTTTTGCATAAGAGGGAAAATCTCTATAGCTAAAAATTTATAAAGTCGATTTATCGATTTTGACTATGAATGCAATTTTCAAACGTATATTGCTAAAATTAGGCAATTCCAATTTATTCCTCCTAAATTTTTAGGCTTATTACAGAATAAAGGCTTACTTAGCCGACTGTAATACAATGTAACTGCAACGGTATGAAACAGCTGACCGATATTGTTATGTGAAGAATAATGTACATTCCGGTTACATCTATATAAAAGGGTATTCATTTAATGGGTTAATAGCTCGATTAATTAATCGAGGTTTTGGCTTAATCAGTTAATAATCGGTTGAATTCGGTATTAACCGGTTAACCGATTAATAAAGTTTTTTTCATAAATCAAGCAATTTCAACGAATAAAACTGCATAAATTATTTATTAATTAGAGTTTATTAGTAAAAAAAACCATTTAATATTTTAATTCGCATCCGTGAACACCGTTAAACAACAAAAAAATGGTCTTAGGTGGGATTCCACTATCGGCACAATGTACCGATTTTCGTCGGCTTACTGCAATAAAGTCATAAGTCATAAACAAAAACAGTGTTATTTCTCAATTAATTTCGGGATAAGTCTATATGGCTCTATTACCAATGTAGTGTAATACAATTATGTCCTTATATTTCAATCAGTTGAAAAATAAGGCTAATTTAGCTTATTACTTATGAATTTATTTCAGTGAGCCGAAGAAAATCGGTACATTGTGCCGATACTGGGGTCCCTGCTTTAGTTCTTATGAAATCGACCAAAAATAAAAGTCAAGTTCTGATGTTCTTTTCCAATGGAAAACACTGAAAGTACCTTTAATTTAATACCCATATCATAAAAGCGATAAAAATAGTGTAACCATGTTTTTTGGGCTGCGGAAAGTCAGAAATTTATTTTTATTTCTGCTCGAAAAAAATAGAAATCAGGAAATAACTTTTATTTCTGGCAAAAAAAGATTAAAATCACAAAATAATAAAGGTATTCGTTTCCGGGGTTTCTCGTTAAAAAAATGGAAAAATTTAATTTTTTTGACAACAGGAAAAAAATTCAAAAATATTTTTAAAATTTTTTTCCGGTGTTTGTTGTAAAAAATAAATTTTTCCATTTTTCCAACGAGAAAAAAAAATATTTTTGTTGAAAAAAAAACTCAAATATATTTTTAAAATTTTTTTCAGGTGTTTGTTTTTTCAACGAGAAAAAAAAATTATTTTTGCTGCAAAAAATAAAACTCACTAAATAAGTTATTTCTGCTAAAAAGAAAATATAAAATTTATAACAATTACGGTCCCTGGAAAAAATGTTTCTAGCAAACACACATAGGATTGAATTAACGAACGAAAGAACAACTCGAATTTCAAGTGCATCTTTCACACCTCGCCAACAAAGACCCGGCAAAAAAAATTTATCATCTTAACTGGGATTAATTTAATTAATTTATTGTATATTCTTTAGGGAAATACACAAAATTTAAAAAAAAAAATTTGGCAGTTTTGTTTTTGATCTACTCATATGATCAATTAATTAATTAATTGGTTGAGCGAGAAAAAAAAACTTCAAAATAAGTAGTTTTGATTATGAATAATTTTTTTATTAAAAAATTGTGAGAAATATTTTGTTATATCTGGGCATTTCTCCGAGAAATTCCACTTTTTGTAGCGTGCGACAGTAAGCGATTAACCTTGTATTTCTGAACAACGTGGCTCGATTTTTCTTAGAATTTTACCTAACGTAGAGCTGCTAAAGACCTACACAAATATATAAATAAGTAAAAAAATTTTCATTTTCTTTGAAAAAAACAATCATATTTGCTTGGTGTCGCACGCTACAAAAATTTAACATTCCTGTGGAAATGCTCATCTATAAAATCATTCAAAAATCATCTGGTTTGCGTTTTCTTTTAGTGCCAAGAGTAACTGGCATATGGGAAAGCCCATTTAATATGCAATGTAGCAGAAAATGAGTGGGAGGGATATGTGTATTGCAACAAGCAACTAACACAAAAATTAAACAAACTCCAGCAAGCTTAAAAGCTAAAAAAAACACAAAACTTAATTCAATTTTGCAAATCAATGACTAAGAGAAAGAAGAAAAGTAGTTAGTTTAAAGATTTCCTGTTTGTTTGAATTTAAAAAAACGGCACAAAATGGCAAAAAGAAAAACACAACAAATATAAAAAATAGGAAAAAAAGTGAAAGTAAATTTAAGATGCAAAGCGCAAACTTGAAAAACTGCAATATTAATTTTTTTCTTATCATCATTACAATTTAATAACATTAATAAGTATTTTATAAACCTATAATTCAAACTTAACACACAACAAACAAATGGTTCTTAAATTTAATTTTTTTTTAATTTTTTTATTGCGTTAATTATTTATTTTTATTTTTGTATGCACATTGTGCAATAATTTATGTATATTTTTCAACACAACAACTCACTTTTTTATATCTATTTTATGTAACTTTTATAATTTTTATTTGCGATTGCTACAACAACACTTTAATGTGTTAATTGTATTACGTTGCTTGCTGCTGCTGGTCTTGTTTTGTTTTTTGTATTTTTTTTTCTTTAACTACTTGGTAAAGTAACTCTTATTTGAAATTTGAGTTACTTTTTATTTCTTTATTGTACTCGTATCTATATTTTTATTTTTGTTTTTAGTCCACTATTTGTAAAAAGCTTGTTACTTTGTTGAAGTTTCTGACCAAACTAAATGATTTTAGGAAAATGAATTAATATTTAAAAAATATACACTTCAACTTTACCATCACACATCGCTATTTAACAGCCGCACCAGACTTTAATGCAGGCTTAAATGAAAAAAAAACACTTGCTTAACAGCACTCATCACATACGTACATACATACATATGTAAATATGTCTAACCGCTTACAAAAAATCTGCTCCAAAAAAGCACTAAAATTTTTGGTAAGTGCATGTGTATGTGTGAGCATGAATAAATCTAGAGATCAATCAGCGTTGCCGTTTAGATTATTTTGAACCAAAATCGTATATTTTTTGGTAATGTGGCGCAGGATTTTTTTTAATTTTATTAAATATTTTAGGCATCAATTGTAAATTTTGAAATTGTATTTATTAACAAATAATTAATGGATGTTTCTAGACACGAGTAAGTTCTGAAAAATAGTGTAAATCACTAGAACGATTGTAAAAAAGGCCATATTCATATCATCATCAGCTAGCTGATATGCAGAACCACATAACTAGCAAATAATTTCATATTCGCATTTTTAATGAATTATTGAGTCAAATCGCAAGTCAAACTTTTATCATAACAATCAGATGAATTAAAAATAAATATAAAGAAACTGTACTTCGATCACTTGAATAATATTCCCCCTTATTGTGAATGGCGTCGTCGGCGTCACATTAAGACGACAGTAAATATTGTCACAGTCTTAAAAAAAACCAGGGCGCACTCCAGTTAAGATGTATTGAGAAGCAGCGTTTAAAAACTACTGATTTGTGTTGATTAGTTTTGGTTCTGCTTCTGAAAATGTAAACAGTCGGAGTCAAAGCGAGCGCATAAAGCGAAAAGTAGAGTTTCAGCAGTTAACATGTTCAAAAAGTTGTCGATTTGGCTAGGGATGAAACGATACCATATATCGATACTTTTACTTGATACGGCATCTGTTCAGAAGTATCGATACATACTCAGTATCAAATAAAAAGCATCGATACTTACTTAAATATCGATACTTACTTAAATACCCACCAAACCAAATGCTCCTAGTTCGTAAATAATTCTTAACGACTAGCCGACAAAATCTTCCGATTTCGGAAGCGATTAATATAAGAAAAAACTAATTGTTTAAATTTCTTGCAGACGAGTTTTAGTAGAATTTATTTATGAAAATACTCCTTCAACAAACTAATTTACCTGAATTACAAAAATTTTGAAGTTCAATTTTGTTAAAAACATAGCCACAAAAATCGCCAAATAAATTCATTTATCGCCAGCAAAATCGACATGCCGCCAAATCAAAAACTTAGACGCCAAGCAAAGTGGAAAAATCGCCACGTTTGGGCTGGACTGGAGCAGAAGGTATAGTCGAGATGACATTTTAAATGTTTGTGCAAATGCGTTTTGTTCCCGCAATAACGCACACTTTTAAAACAATTTTTTCAGCTCGCAAATTTTACCGTCTTTTTTATAAAATATTTGATTTGGGGGGTCCCATCTTCACGAAATTACTCTAATATATTCTAGATAAAAATTTACATTTAATACGAACAAATAAAATTGTGTTAGGCTGGCGTCATGTTCAACCTTTTTGTAGCCAATAAGAAATGAGTAAATTTGACCGATACGAGTACTTTTTACCGATACCTACTTGGTACTCGGTAGAAGAGTATCGATACCAAAAGTACTTTGTTTCTAAGAAAAAGTATCGAGTATTTACTTGTATTTACTCGTATCGTTTCATCCCTCGATTTGACTGACTGCTCCTTTAAATAAATTCGGATGTTAAATTTTAATTTTTTACTAGACTATACTATACTTTTTTTTTTGCAAAAAGTGTTAGTGAAACTCAACAGAGAAGTGTGCATTAATTATATGAATTTCAAGAAACATTTTAGCGTAAAAAAATTGTGAAAAACGACAATTTTTTGCATGACCAATTAGGGTGCCTAGACACGTTTAAATTATATCGCCAAATATTGTTTGCAAAAAATTAGGAGTCCCTGAATTAGCTGTTGGCCAAAAGATTATAACACCATTTTTGAGGGCGCACTATTTTCTGAAACTTTCGAGATTCATAAAAATTAATTAGTCACAAAAATTGCCAAACTGTGTATAGAGGTTTACTTCCCTTTGCTAGTACTATCTAACCTATACTGTAAGGACCAGGCGGAATTTTTTACTGTTGCACAGTGTAATTTAATTATTTATAAATTGCGTATTTAATTATAATAAGCTTTCTTTCATAAAACAAAAATGGCGGCAAGGAAGAGCTACAAAAATTACACGTAAGAATTAGGAAATATTTTATATTAAAATATAATAAAACATCGGAGTCACTCAAATTTCAATAGTCTTTTACTAGGTAGATAGGTGGGGTGGTATATGTTAAATTTACGTACACGGATTTTGGCATTTTTAAAAAAGCATTTTTCAGAAAGGTACATACTATGTATACACACATATATGTAGGTGACAGATACAACCTTTTCCAGTGGAATCGTTTTATCAACATACATACACTTCAGTTTATAAATTAGAATATAGTGCAGTATTTATGTTAACGTAAAAAGCACCAATCTAGAACTACATATATATGTATTCGTATGTATAAAATGACCGATTTTGGGACGAAGAGAATTTCCTGTATTTGTTATAAAAGCCTCACAGCTGACAAAGTTTTCGAAATCTTAATCTTATCATGTGAATGTATTATTAGGAGTTAGTAAACATTCATATGTTTGCATGTAAATATGGCAAGATTGTTTGGCAATACAATATTCATTCATAAAAAATGCATCAAACGTTAACGAACACATATTTGGTGACTGAATAATAAATAAACAGATTTACATACCTTTTCACAATGTATGGTTAAAAGATAACAGGGACTTTAACGGCAAGTTTTGTATGAAGAACTGTCAGTTAAAGTTCACGTTAACTCTTAACCATACATTGTGAAAAGGTACGTTAATAAGCTCCACGACCAATTAGAAAGTGATTTAGAATTAAAGCATATTTTTGTTAAATAAACTATTATTTTGTTAAAACCTAATCTGACTGTTTAACATATTTTTAACTAATGATATTTTTATTCAAATTCATAAACATCGTATGCCATATAACAAGATATTTTAACTTTTTGGAATCAAAATGTTTTGTTTTTTTTTTTTTTTGTTCATTATTTCAACATAAAACTATGAAATTTTTAATCTGAATTAAAAATTTAAATAATGACTTTTCTTACACATTTTAGTCGAATTATGTAAATACGAGACTATAAGATAAAAAAATTGGAAGAAACAAATTTATATGCTCAATAACCAAACCAAGTTTACTCATATTTTTTAATTATACTCTCTATAATTAATACAATAAATAAATAGCTAAAAATAGTAGAAAAAGTTGCTAAAATTACTAAATGCGACAATTTTACTTGAGCAACTGTTGAGTTTATTGAGAGAGAGAGAGGAGAAGATAATTGAGAGGGGAGCCATCCTAGTTTCCTCTCTCGCCCATTAACACAAAAGCTTGCTCAACTAAGGTTTGCCGCGTGTGAATCCAGTATTCGTATAATCCCTTATATTAGCCACTATGTATTCATGAACCATGGGCATTATAAGTCTCAGTGTTGCCAACTATTTATAATAAGTAATCTAATTACTTAAAAAGTGCAAGGTTATCAAAGGAAAAACTTAGTAAAAATGTATACGTATATTTATGTACGAGTATTTGTTGGCATTCTGTTTCTTTTAGATTCAATTCATTGAATTTACACCTGGAATAAATGTTGAATATTTGACTTCATTTCACAAAAATATACATATACAGGGTGTCTCAAACGAAAGTTTATATTTATTAGATCGCTTGAAAACTGAGTAAACATTTCAGCGAAGCGGAGTTTATTTCAATGCAAAATGTGAGAATAAAAAATAATACAGTCCAAATCTAACAACAATGGGAGGTATGCTTAGGGTAAGTTTCCAATAATTCAAAAATGTGCTCCATAGCTACTGAATTTCCAAGAACCACGCTACCGATTGTCAAAAAAAATATATATTATTTTTACATACCATCTAAATATGTATGTAAATTGGTAAGTGGTCTGAAGGTTCAGTTAGCCGACAGCAATGGAATGTACAGAACTACAACGTAGGAAACAGCTTAAAAGTAGGTTACGTTGCATTACATCTATATAACAATTTTCATTACTTTTCACATAACAATATCAATCACTTGTAGTGCGATTCAGTAATTTTTAACGATCCGACAATCGTAATTTTTGTCCATACATTTTGTCGCTTAAAATAACGATTGTGTGATTCTGAAACTTATTTTTAACGATAGGACGCAACTGATATTTTCTGTTAATTCTTGTCTATAAAATTAACAGCACATAAATTATTGTCGCTTAAACAACGACACATCTGACATTAACATACAGCGAATATCGTTAAAAATTTTACTGAATAGCAAATTCGATAAATTTTCATTATAATTATTTTAAAAAAGTTAGTGAATCGCACTACGGTTTCCTACCGTTGCAGTTACATTCCATTACAGTCGGCTAACTCAGCCTTAAGTCATGTGATAACATAAATATATAAATAATTTATTATTTGTCCTTTAAGTGTCTGCTTCCCAGAAACTCTGCAACAGAGAAGAGAATGAGACCATTCGCATTTGCTAACAATTCATAAATTCGTTGCTATTGCCATGCATTTATTCGACAACAATAACAAATGTAATTGCTATGATACGATTTGCGATTTGTTGATTGCTCATACGCACTCTATTATCACAATGCCGATATAACACAAGCAGCGAAATGAAATGATGCACCATGAAAGAATGGATTTCTTTCACACCATTCACTCAGTATTCGCTGATCTTTTGTATATCACGTTTAAATAAAAAGTTTATTTTAAGTGGTTTTTATGGTTATAAATAAAAAATGCAGTGTGAGGGAGGAAATTTTAGAAAAAACAAATGTTGATATTTACAGTTTTAGAAAAAAGAAGAAAATGCAAAAAATTAATTTTTGAAAATGTAAAATATATTTAAAATGTATTTCAAATAACTGTCTCATATAAAATATGACACAAAATACATTTCCAATCTATACCGTGTTTTATGAATACCAATGTAAGAGTTTTATACAAGCACAAACTACAAGGACTACGTTGTGGTCAATCACAGCAAAAATCATTCGCACCATTCACTGAGTATTCGTTGCTTTTGACAAGACCAGTGAACATTTATATAAAACAAGCATGTACAATATGCACGTTTTTTGCGATTGCATTCAAAACAACAAAATAAGGCATTCAATCTGTTCTCTGCTCTGCAAGCCAAGACATCACTTAAATTTTGCTATTTAATTTTCTGAAACCAACCAGAACAATAATTAAATCGAATTGTTTCAATAAATTATTTATGAATACACCTATGAATACACAATAATTATCGTATCAATAAAATTTATAATCAGAAAACTTTCAATATTCTCGATCAAATTACGCACGCCATAATTCAATTTTATTAATTAATGCCTTGTAAATATTTTTAATATTTATTTTTTGCAGTATGTAACAAACAATAAAATTTAACTGAAAATATAAAAAAAAATGTCTAAAGGCTTGCATACAGACAAGCATGACATTTTTAAAGTTTAGCAAAAAAATAAAACAACAGTAACGACAATGATCGTGGCCTTCAAAATTTTTGGAAAAAAGCCACGAGCTAAAAGTGTTTCTTTTAATGGTTTGTTGCTTCACTAAGAAACCTTAACAGAAATAAAATTACTGCCAAAAAAGCAAAAAAAAAAATAATTAAAAGTAATTGTGCAAGTGCACATGTACATGCGTACAGACACGCCACTGTTTTGAGTCATTAAAGTCATACGCTCAGAGCACAACTCCCAATTATTACAGACTTAAAGGCGATTGCGATGACTAGACGGGCCGGTGAACAAGCGAACGATCAATGCAACAGACTAACAAAACAACACAGGCTTATATGTATGTATGTAAGTATGTATGTATATAGTGTTGATAGCGACGAAAAGATTTTTGATTTTAAATTTATTTACAACTTCAAAAAAAAAAAAATAACGCCAACAGCAAGTAGCAGCAGAAATGACCTCCTCAACGGTCACTAGTCTTTTATTTGTGGTAAAATTATTGGTGTATGAACGATTTCAACGGTCGGCGTCATCAAATCAAAAGTATGTAGGGTAATTGTTGCATTTATTGTAACGGGATTTCTTTTTAGAAATGGCGAACCTTAAATTTCAACAACAAACAAAGTTAAAGCATGCGTTAAAACCGCCATGCAAAATTCGTTTGTTAAACCAACTTTAAGTTTACCAATTGTTTTTGCATAAGGGGGTAAGTCTTTAATTGAGGATAGAGTAATTTAATGGCATTAATGTTTACACATACACATCGCACATTTACCTCAATAGTGTCACAACTAAAAAAACACTAGTTTTACAGGAAACGCGTTTAAAGTTCACAATTTACATGCAACTCAATGAAGATATGAAAAAATATTCTTCTCTCACGAGGTGATAGTAAAAGATATTTATATAAAATTTTTACCTACAAGATAAATTACGAAATGCCGAATTATTTTGCATTATTAAGAGTCTGAATACAATGTAACGATTTTTTATTGCGGTGCGGATTTCCATACGATTTTGAAGTAAAAATCCGCAGTGCGGAACGGAATAAAATTAAAATCTATTTTATTTTCATTGCGGACTTTTTTATTCTCTCAATTTTCTCTTGCTGACGTTGCCGTAGTTTTTGAATAATTGGCTGTGTTCACAACATTTTTGTAAAAAAAACATGATTTTGAAGTTCAAACATTTTTTTCATAAAAGTTTAAAAAATATATCAAATATATCTACGAATGTATAAAATGTTAATAGTTTTTTGTTTTTAGTTATAAAAATGTATGCACAAAAAAACTAACGAAAATTTAAACAAGCAACGACAAGTATTGCCGGCGCCGTCTTCCGTTGTATTGTGTTTATTTTTCTCTCCCGCAACGAGAAATCGCAACGCACCGCAAACATTGTGTTTAGACTCTTACTCTTAAAACCCATTTTTTTAGTTATGACACTATTGAAGTAAATGTATGCAGATAAGAGATTTGATAATTTTATTTTCCGTCTGAAAAAAAAACACCTGATACAAACCAATTATGTATGATTTTTTTTCCAATAATTACAATACGAAGCTGTCTGTTGTTTTAATTTTTGCTAACAAGTATGCATTATTAATTAATGCAGAAGTTGTTTTAGCGATAGTTAAAAACAATATTTGTTAAATTTATTAAAATTCTAGTAGAATAAAAATGTGGACTCAATATCTTGCATTAATTGTATTCCTTTTGCCAGCGATATAAAGTTAATCCTCGATTTACGGATAGTTTATATGAGCGGCAGTTCATTCGAAGTATTTTCATTTAATACGACATACATATAGTCGGTTGGTTATTGGCTTGCTGCAGACATAAATGTATTTTGAATATACTGTGCCGCAAGCCAATAACAAACCGACGACATGAATATAATTACAGTGACTATTTTCCTAAAAATTCTTTTTCTGTTTATGTGAAAAATATCGTAGCCTGAAGGATTACAATAGATGATGAGTGATACAATACTAAAAATTACTAAAAATTGTTACGGATTTGTAACAATTGCTACTGAAAATTTTGTTATCTAATTTTTCGATCTCTTTTTATATATACAATTAAACTATTTTTTAAAGCTTTACATACATATAGACATATGTATATAAAGGGTCCGCCATCTAACGTTTTTTTTCAACTAGTCCTATTTCGTGAATTGTAACAGCTCATGTCTGATTTGACAGATAATTAGTTTTATCCTCCCGCTGAACGAATATGGTTGTATATCCAATGCGTTTTCGCTTCGCCTGTGATCGACTTACCGAAGATGCCGATTTTGCCAAAAAAAAAATCATCTTTTCAGTTGAAGCTCATTTTGATCTTGGCTGGTATGTAAAAAAGCAAAATTGACGCATTTTGGTCCAGGGGCATAATTGGGCAATTTTTTTTTGAAAATAAGGAACGAATTTTTGTTCACAAAAATTGAAGAGGAGGATATTGGCAACATTTGGTTTCAACAGGACGGCGCTACGCGCACACAGCCGAAGCTACACTCGATGTTTTGCGACCTGTTTTTGAAGATCGCATTATCAGCCGCAGAGCTGATGTCGTTTGGCCACCTCGGAGCTGCGATTTGACACCTTTGCACTATTATTTGTGGGGTGCCGTCAAAGATAAGTGTTACGCCGACAAGCCAGAGACAGTTGACGCTTTAAAGGACAATATTCGTGAAGCCATTGGTGAAATAAAGCTGCACACAATCGATAATGTGCTTAAAAATTGGACCGATCGTGTAGGCTACTGCATGGCCAGCGGAGGCAGCCATTTGAATAAAATTATTTTTCATTATTAACCGGAAGGATTGTACTATCAAATAAAAAAAGAAATTTTAGAAAATATTCAGTTTTTTTATAGCATTTTCAAAAAAAAAAAGTTATCTGGCGGACCCTTTATATTATATATGGGAATTGAAGCGACAATTTTAGCTCATCTCTCTTACCCTTGTCCCTTCTCTCTCTCTCTTATTTTTGTTATGGTATGCAGCGTTGTCAACTTTTAAATTTCAAAAGGCACTTAAACCAGGAAAAAAGCGCGTAATTTAAGTTAAAAGGCACTAAATGAATTTTTTTTAATAAAAAAAACTGTTGTACGAAAATATAAATATGTATATAAAAAATATAGGAATCGGTTGACTTGGCATTCCATTCATAAAACTTCAAATTTGAGGCATCCGATACAAATTTCAATTCTATAAGAATCAGTTATTTATTTTAATTTTTTTCATCAAGGAACAAAAGAATCTCTCAGCTAAACGGGGCTCTAAGAGATGATTTTTTCCATTCTAAAAATATTTCTTTAAAAAAAAGCACTGAAAAGGTAAAAAATATAGGAATGTTATCAAAAAATACGTTTTCTTTTCATACATGTTCTTGCAACTTTTGCAATTTTTTTCAACTTTTGTAGTTTTTTTTAAAACATATTGATTTTTGGGTGATATGGTGCCGTCTTGATATGTGTTACTCCTTGAATTTTCGAATTTTTTCGGAATTATTTTTTTTAGGTGCATATAATATATAATGAATAGAGTTTTAGCTATTTATGAACTGAAAAAAATCTGACAATGAAATCTTTACTTTGGCAAAATCGGCCATTTGTGGCCGTTCTTACCAATTTTAATACTAGAATATTGGAGCTAAATTTTACGCATTTAGGTTATGTATACAGCATCATTAAAACGCGTTTACCCATCGAATGATATATGTAAATTAATTTACATGGGCACGCAACAGAAATATTTATCTTTACAAACAGTTGTACGGACGAATTTTTGCCGTATATGGAAATATTTATTTCCTGAACAAAATGTAAAGTTCTCGGTTATCTTACAGTAAAGGAATTGTTATGCAAATTATTTTTTTTTTGTTAAACGGCCGAAAAAAATAGTTTTGTTTTGAGGATTATTTTTTGCGATATTTTTTACAATTATTTTTTTCTTTTGTTGATTTTATTTCTTTATTCATAAAATCAATTGATGAAACTATGTACGTGCAGATTTTGTATGAGAATGTTAAAAACAAAAACGAGTTTAAAATCAATAGCATACTAGCGAAGTCTATTCATAAATATTATTAATGGTAACGACGAGTAAATATTTACTTTTATTTCGAATGTCAAAAATTAAAGTGAATGTAAATTAATCTTAATATAAGTACATATGTACACATTTATGTATAGAAATAAAATATGTATGTATATTAATTTGTAGATACAAAACAAAAAGATGAAAAAACCGTGTGCTTAGTGACTGACGTACGTACGCGCTTGTTGAGCAATTTGAAGAATTCTTTCTTATTTCAAAAATTTACTTTTTCTTCAGAATTTAAATTTAGACACGAATATTATTTTACATAATTAAGGAGAAAATAAACATCTATCTACCCTTAGGCATTGTAAGTGTTTATTTAATGATATGGTGCCATAACTGCCAAAATAAAAGTTAAGGCGACATCATTTTCTTCAAAAAAAAAAGAAGTTAAAAAATATGTCGCTTAACATTTTTGGCGGTTGTGGCTCGAAATGTATGTATGTATGTATGCATGTATGTATGTAAAAAACACATTTCACTTTTGAAGTATGTAGTTTTATTAATGAAATCAAATTTCAACAATATTAATAAAGAGTATAAAGAGTAAAGTATCAAACCCACTGACTTAAAATTCAATGTTAAAGGGCCAATACTTATGATTTTGTCCTTTAATTAGATTAAAAGGCACCAAACGTTCTCCAGTATGAAACGTGTCCATTACAGCAATATCTTCTGCTGTTAATTTAAAATCAAAAATGTTGAAATTCTCTTCTATACGTTGGGGATTAGAAGATTTCGGAATTGGTATAACGCCAATATCAACCTGATAATGATAATTATGTATGTATAGCAAAACAATAATAATTTCTTTCTTCAATTTAACTCAATTACTAACCAAGTAACGCAAAATAATTTGTGCAGGCGTCTTTTTGTACTTTTCTGCCAAAGCTTGAGTTTTTTCAGAATAGTAGAAGTCTGGCTTCTTGTCGGCAGGTTTAGGGCGTCCCAAGGGCGAATAGGCAGTCAAAGTAATGTCACGCTCTTTGCAGAATTGCGTCAATTTACGCTGGTTTAATGCTGGCGAGCATTCAACCTGATTAGTGACTGGTTTAATGTCACAGTTATCCAAGACACGTTGCAATTGTTGGCTATTAAAATTGGAAACACCAATACTACGCACCAAACCAAGTTTAATCAATTTTTCCATGGCCTTGTAGGTGTCCAAATAGTCAACATCGCTAGAATAGGATTTTTTTACAAGTTTTTTTTTTTGTGTTTTGTCTTTTAATTCAAAATTATTCCTACCTCAATTGCAAGGTGCCAGCCTCGTCTTTAGGCAATAAATCATTCTCGCTCACATATTTATAGCCTACAGGCAGATGCATCAAATACAAATCAATATAGTCCAAACCCAATAATCTCAATTGTTTGCGACAGGCCCCCTCTACACGTTCGGGTTCGTGGTGTATATTCCATAACTTGGCATACATATGTATTATTTAGCAAATTACTTTTGATAGATAAAAATAAAAACAAATTTTTTGACTTACCTTGGTGACCAAAAATATGTCTTCTCTCTTAATGACACCTTCGGCTATTTTATCTTTCACAGCTTTGCCAATTTCGGCTTCATTTTGATAGAAATAAGCCGTATCTATATGACGATAACCGACATCGATGGCATGTTTAACAGCCTTTTCGCAATCGTTATCTTTTGACTAAAAATAAATAAGACAAAAAATATTTTTAAGAAAATTTCATTTTGAATTTGTACTTAATACAATCAGTGCTATCACGAATAAAATTCCGCGTGAAATTTGTCCCTTTTCCAATTATAATTTTTTATTTTCCCTATTAATTGCTGTTAATTGGCTTAATTTTATTCATGATGGCCCTTAAGATTCTTTTGTTTGAAGATAAATTACTTCTTCTTTTTCCTTTTTTAACCGACTTCAAAAAATGAGGAGGTTAACAATTCGTCTCTATTTTTTTAGGTGTTGAGCTTCATTACTCGGTACATTTTAGTTTGATTGTGAAAAAAGTGGGCGGGTTCACGCCCACAATTTGTTTAATATAATTTTTTGATATTATTATTTGATTGCTGCGAAAATTATAAAAAACACTTTTGGTTCTTGTAATTTCACAATTTGAAAGTTGAAACGCCCATTAAAATTTATTATACATATTTCACGCGGTTCTACTTAACCGATTTTTACGAAACTTACCACACAAATTGAGCTCTAAAAAATACAAGATCTTCTATTTAAAAAATGTAATATTTTACTTTACATGGTTCTACTTTACCGATTTTCACAAAACTTAACACACACCCTAATCCCTGAAAGATACACAAGCTTTCATTTCAAAAATGGGCGGAGGTACGACCATTAAAGTTTAATCTTATATTTAACGTACTTCTTCTTACCTTCTTCTATCAGATTTTTGTATTAAAGTCGGTAAGAAAGAATTACTTGTTTAAAGATTTTGATTTATTTATTTTTTTAATGAAAACTAGTCTTCGCTTCGCAGAAAATAAACATTTATAAGTAAAAGTATGGCCCTTTATGTGAGCAATTTTCGATCTTCGACTATAGTCGAAAGTGCTGATCGAACGGATTTTAATTTAATGTCTCGAGTCATGACGGGCATTCGACAAAGAATATCACTATTGTGCATTTAATCACTGTGGTTTTAAAATTTGCAAAAGTTTAAAGATTTTAAACTAAAAAATCATACAAGATTAGGTTCAGTTAGGTGGGCAGGTTTCTGTGAAGATAAAGCTAGTTTTCAGCTGACTTGGGTAAAAAATATCAGATCCCTTTTGTGTTACCTTAGAGTCTGAAAGTGATAGTGCAAGTATAGATTGTGAAGTGACAGATAGAGAAGAGAAGTTTAATTAATTGTTTCCTTGTGAGTTTTATTAATTTTTATAGCATCGTTGCAGTGCCTCTGGTATTAAGTATCACTTTAAGCTATGTATCAATTTTATTAGTTTTTTTACTTTGGCTACGATTAATACTTCCAAATATCTACGAAGAAGGATAATGCGATTTTTTTCGAAACAATTTTTTCGACCTAGCGTATTATCGCTTATGGCCACAGATATACGGGCGATTGTAAGTTGAATTTGTTTGAGGTTTTCTGCAAATCGCAATCGCAAGACTCTTGGCGATTTCAAATCGCAAGATTATACTACAGTGCACTAATGAATTTAGCCCAAACCAAAGTTTAAAGAAACACTAAAATTGTTAATAAATGCAATTAAATATGTTAGCTTTTGATTTTAATTAAAAGTAGTAAGTTGTAAGTATAATTTTCATTAAAAACTTGAAATTGAAAATTGATTTGCAAGTCACATACGATTTGAAAACCATGCCAGTTTGAGAACATAGATAGAGAGATTGAGAACCAGTAAGAGTGTGTGAGTGGTTTGTTTTGGGTATTCCTGATCTAGGGTGATTTCTTCTATTGTATTTTCTTCTAAATTACTCTTATTTTTATTTTTTAAGGACATAAATTTCTTTAGTTAATTCAATGCATTTATTTTATATTTACAATTTTTAGGGCTTATATTCATAAAAAAATAATACGTATTTAAAATCTATTGTAAGAAATGTTTTATGAAAAATTCTTTAAAACTCATTTTAAATTTTATCAGCCTTATTTATAAAAATTATTAAGGCTTTAAGAAAAAAAGTCTTAATAAATTTTATAAATAAGGCTGTATGAATATAACGATAAATCTTAAAGAACATATTAATGTCCTTTATAACATGTATTCATTATAAAAAATTTGTAACACTTAAACTTCATTGAAAGGATAATATTTATGAGATTTCGCTTCTTCATCACGCCATATTCGCATGCCCGTATTAAAACCATCCATTATGGCAATTTCCTTAGATGTAAGACGAAAATCGAAAATGTTTATATTTTCTAAAAGTCTTTCGGGTCGTGAAGATTTGGGTATGGGAACGGTGCCAATATCAACCTGTAAACAAGAATTTGTAATAATAGGAAATGTATATGTACCTACATATATGTACTTAAAAAAAAGACATATTTCTACAATAAACAGTAGCAAAACATCAAACAAATCTTTTACAGAAATCATTTAAAAATTGACAAATTTCAACAAAAATGTTGGGCTTTTGCTCTCGTGTATTTTAGAAACAGTACTTACGTACATAAGTATAAAAATAAACTCACCAAATATCTTAGAACCACTTGAGCTTTGGTTTTACCATATTTTTTAGCAATTTTCTCCAACGCTGGTGATTCATAAAACGCCGGCAAAGGTTTGGAATCTTTTGGCCTAGCCAGGGGAGAATAGGCGGTAAGCAAAATATCATGTTGTTTACAAAACTGTCTTAACTCTTGCTGATTTAAGGCTGGGTGACATTCCACTTGATTTGTTACAGGTTTTATACGACACTTATCTAATATTCTTTGCATTTGTGGGATATTAAAATTGGACAAACCCAAACTGATTACCCAGCCCAGGGAAACCAATTCCTCCATAGCCTTATATGTACTCACATAGTCAAGGTTGCTTAAAATACATTACATATACATTAATTTATAAAAATAATTATTGTTATATATGTAGGTATAAAAAAGAAAAAGAAAAACTTACTTGGTTTGTAATTTATCGCCCACGTGAGGCTTTAGGACTTCATCGTTTTCATATTTGTAGCCAATAGGTGAATGCATTAAATACAAATCTATATAACCTACTTGCATATCATCCATTTGCTTTCTACAGGCATATTTAATCATCGTTGGCTGGTGATATATGTTCCATAACTTTGTTACCAAAAATATGTGCTCACGGTTTATTGTCTGATCTGCAATTTTTTCTCTTATAATTTTACCAATTAACGACTCATTACGATACAAATAGGCGGTATCGATATGACGATAACCGATATTAAGAGCTTCTCGTATGGCATTTTCACATTTTTCTTTTTTCAGCTTAAATTTAGGAGGGAAATTATGTAGTAGGTATAAATATATTTATACACTAGTTTAATTATTAAATGTTATTTTAGCTAATACATAATATTAGTGTAGTACGACATAAACAATTAAAAAATGGAAACTTCTCATTATCAAGCTTTGAGTTTTTCCCACGAAACTTTTCCCTCCACCAGCCTCCGCGGAATTGTGGCAACACAACGTTCTATAAAGTTTTTATAAATTTAAACTCGAAATACGATAACCCAAAAAAGGAAAATGTATATGTATTGCAACGACTTTTTTGTAATAAATTAAAGAACACCGAAACATTTTTCTTTAATCTGGAACAAAATCGTCGAAGTTGAAATACGCAAACACGATAAGGACCATTATTAAATATTCTTCGCATATACATACATACATTAAAGAATATCATGTTAAGTACACAAACAGTTTTTTACAGCATAGATACCGTTAAAAGAAACGTTACTTGTAGCTCAGCTCTAGTTCTCGAAAAGTATAGCCCCTAAAAATCATTCCCATTTATTTACAAAGTACCTGTAACTTATTAACTCTATTTAACAGCAAAGATTCCCAAACTGTAATTATAATAAAAAAAGCTTTCATGTTAACAGAGACAACACATCTTGACTACAGTCAATATAACAGCACTGCTAAGCCGCCATCTGTTATACTTTTTGCTTTCTTCTTATGTTCGTTGCCTAACATGTTTTTAATATTTTTTTATAAATGAAATATGTAAAATATTTAATTAACCGCTATCATCTTATCTGCTTATTTTATTAAGTACGATCATGCACAATCACTAAAATAGGTTACACAATTTTAAGAAGACATCTTACCTCATAAGTGCCCAAGCCCAAAACGGGCATTTCATAACCATTGTTTAATTTTACGGTGGGAGCAAAAATTGGAGCCATTTTTAGACTATATCCACGAGTATTGGCTTCAATTAGATCGCTGAAGATTTTTCTATACGCTTTCAAAACGCCACTTGATTTATTAAATTTTTTTGGAGTATTCACGAAACTGAGTGCAGCCACTTGCAAGCGAACAAACGTCTGAAATTAAACACAATTAAAAGAAGACTAAATAAAAAAAGCTCTATTCTATTTTTTATCATTTGTATAGCAAAAACAAACTAGGAAAAAAACATAAAAGCAACTTAAAAACATACCAAATGACTGGCAATTTGTTTTTGTAACTTGTATTTTTCCCAACGAAGATTGTGGGATTAATTTAGGCGTTGAATCTGTTGATTTAATTAAACAACTGAAATGTTTAATATTCTGTTGAGGTTTTAGAATTTCTTGCGGTTTGTACAGCAAGTACCAGAGACCTGCGCCGATTCGGCTAAAGCCGGCTAAGCCTAGCCGCCGATAGGTTTTAATAGCCGCCGCCGCCGAAAATTTGACGACTAAAATCGGCTTAAAACTAGCCGCCGATTTATTTTTATTTTCCCTTTTTTCTACAAGAATTTCTAATATTTTTTATTTTGACATTTTCTATGATTTTTTGAAGGTAATTTTAAGGTTGTTTACCTGTAACTGGCAACACTGATAGATTCCGTTGTTAGTGATAGAAGAATAGGAGTGATGGTAGTCTAGTGATTTTTCCGTCGAATCTAGCGATTTTGATACTTTATAGTTTGCAGAGTGCATACTATAGATTTTGTTTTACTCTCAGTCATTCAACAAAGAAATTTGACATAAAGATGCAAAATACGAAAACTAGATACGATTAATTGATAACAAAATTGTTTATAATAAAGTAAAATAACTTTTTTTTTATTATTTAACAGCTTTTCGTATCATTTCGTCTTGCACGAAAAGCGCTAAGTTAGCATCGCAGAACAAGAACATGCTAATTTTGTTACGTTATTCTGCCAACTTTTTTGCTTGAGAATGTACATAAGAATTGACTTGATAAATTGAATTTGTCGGTGTTTTGTGCTTGTTAAGTTTAATAAATTTTTTCGGTGCATTCGTATACTGTATATATATAAAATAATGAGCAACAGCAATACAACCAGTTTTTTAAAAAATCAATTGAAAAAGGCTCACACTCAATAAAAATTGTGAGGATTCCACTAGCTTGGAAAAATCCGTGGAGCTTACTGAGATGCAATCGGATTTGAAGCATTATCAAGATATAATGAATCAAAAAATAGAATGAACATGAATGAACATGTACAATCAAATTAATCAATTCAACATTTATTTATTCCTGAGAAATGAAACTTATATTGCGGAATATACATGTATTTTTTAATTACTTCAAATTATTCGAATTAGTGCGACAAAATATTATTTATTGAATCGCACTACTGAATAACAGTTCTAGAGTCATCGTAATTATTTCTTGATTTACTTTGTATAAAATGTATCAATAAATAAATAATAATAATGTTTATTAACAATTTAAAAAATTAAACCCATTTTTAGTATAAAGTAATATAAATGCATTTATATGAATGTATTAATACATATCCATATATACAAACATGAAAGTGCACGCACTTGCAACTGTATCCATATATGTACATACATATATGTATACATTTTGTAAAACGAGATATATACGAATTTATCAACTTAAAATATTTAAATAATTTTTTATCGAAAATCTTGAAAATAACTGAATTCAAGCCGATATTTTTGTATGAGCTGAACATAAAACGGCTAGCTAATCAATTGTCGGCTACAGCCGGTTTTGAGCCGCCGCCGATCTATTTCCGTCTAGCCGCCGCCGCCGATGAAAATGCTCGGCGCAGGTCTCTGGCAAGTACATACGTTGACTGCGGTTTTTGAAAATAAATTGCATTTCGTGACAATTGTCAGCCACTTGCAGTTTAATTGAAACCAGCGTTGCCGATTTCTGTGTAATTATCCAAAAATGGGGAAAACAATTTTTTCTTGAACTATTTTGGGACCATAACATTTTTTGTATAATTTTTTATACACAAGTAAATTATTTCATTTAAAATGAATTTATTAATAAATATTTTTATAATATTTTTGTTTGTTTTGTAAATTAACAAAAATGTACATGAATAAAGTTGTCGTCTGGTACCACAGTGTCAATATTTCTTGCATAAAGGTATAGGACAATAGTGACCGGACCACTTTGAATCAACCAAAATTTTCTATGGAAATTTGATCATAAAATCAAAATCACCATTATTCCAGTTGTCGCCATTGACGTCACTTTAACACAACACCAAAAAATTGGTGCGCGTATATACGTTGTCGAAAACAACTGACTGCGGTTGGAGAGTTAATGCTATTTTCTAGACCTTATGAAACGGAAATATATTGTCAGTTGTTCAAAATTGTTCTCGAGTGCGAGTAAACAAGCCCCACTTTTTTTGAATTGTGTTAAAGTGACGTTGATGACGACAATTGGAATAAAGGTGAATATTTTTTATGAATTAGGCCCTAAATATTGGATTTAAAAATGGCAAATATATCGCATACACAAATTTAGTTACATGAAGATTATTTCATTTGTTAACAGGAGACCGGAAAAACAAATCAGATAAAAAAGTTGCTGAAAATGCTTCAGAGATTCATGTCACATTATTTTTTATAAATCACTCTCTTATATAGCGCTGCAATTACCGAAAGGAAAAAGTTTCGATGTTGACATATCGCTCTCTTTATTGACACTGGCCGATTAAACATCAATATTCTCCTCAGTGCTCATACGTATTAATGAGTTAATGTTCAAAAAAGTGAAACTGGTGCGAAATTTACTCACAATAGCTTGAAATGGATGATAGATTATGACGACTATAAAATATACATACTTTACGAAAGATATTTTTCACACAGCTGTAGTTTTAAAAACTTCATACAGATTAGATCACTACTTTTCATTCATAATGTTATGCTCACAGACTGTCCAGACTATGTCCGTAGACATTTTTCGTTTTTGCAGAGTGATAGAAACACACAGCTTCTATTCCCCATTAGAAATCGTCTTATTTATGAAAAATCATTTGCTGCACGAGTCGCCAAATTTTGGAACTCATTGCTACGAACCTTAAATGCATTCCATCTTACACGTAATTCATTCAAAGGTAAGCTTGTTCAACATTTCTCACAATTGAACTGATCTAGATTCTGAATACATATAGTCAAATTCATGCGCAATATATCTTCCAATTTGCATATATACATAGTAGTAGTCTCATCTAACAATATTATGAATATTGTTTCTAGTTTATTTGTTGCCTACATGTTCAATTATTCTTACGTTATACTTGCAGTCCACCAACTATATATGGCCCTATAGGATCGGTTGGTTATTGTTATATAAAAAAAAATAAAAAAAATTGAATAATTTGAAAGTGATGTTCGTTTTTCAGTGTATTCATGGTGAAATAGCAAACATTACTGAACATTTTTAGAATTGTCACAAGTTACAAATCTTTTTTTGCACTGAAAAAACAAATAGTAAAAATATCACTCGATTCGTTTTGTGTAATTTATAACATTTTGGATAATATTGAAGGTTCGTCTGTGTAAGATTTAATTTCGTTTCCGGCAACACTGATTGAAATGTTAACGTAACTGTTTTATTGCATTTCTTTCTTTCTTTTGCTCTCGTTTTGTGTTACAAAATTTAAGCTTTTTTAATGAAGGGAATGAGAGGTACGCTACCGTTGGTGTGTTAAGAACTCTATCTAGGAAGTTTGGAATAACTAAGGAGTTTTTTAAAATTTCGGCCAGGGGAGTGGTGATCAAAAGCAGAAAGAAAATTTGTTCTCTGACTAATTTCTGCTGCAATCTTTTAATTTAGAACAATTTTTTAATACAAAATATGCGAAGTGGTTAATAACTATTTTCAAAAATTCACGTCAATGCAATACCAAAAAATTGGGGCTTGTCCACTCGCTCAAGCCAAACATTAAATCTAAGGGAACAAAACTCAAAATAAGAGTGATCTGTAAACTGTACAAAATCACTTTCAATAAGATGCTTTTTTAATTAAAAATTTTTACGATGTTTTTTTCAATGGGCCGTTGAATTGTATTTTTGAATACAATATTATACACATTTTATTTGAGAGCATATCTAAAGCTAGATAACAAAAATTGGTGTAAGATATTATAAAAAACAAGCATACAACTACACAAAATTCAAGCCACTTAATATATCATCTCTTTAATATTCAATATTAAATGGATAGTCTTTGCTCTTCTTGGCATGCTCCATGGGAATTAAACGATCGCCAGTGTTATAAGTATCCAAGATTTTATGATCTTCAGCAGAGAGTTTGAAATCGAAAACATTAAAATTTTCAATAATACGAGGCTTATTGACAGATTTAGGAATAGGAACGGCGCCAAGTTCAATCTGAAATCAAAAAAGATAAGAAGAAAAAAATTAATTCACATTAAAGGAAAGGAATAGCAAAACTTACCAAATATCTCAAAACCACTTGGGCAGATGATTTTTTATATTTTTCACCGATTGCCTTAACTTTATCATCGAACAGATAAACGGGAATTTTTTTGGCCGGCTCAGGTCTACCCAAAGGACAATAGGCCGTCACCACAATATCATATTTTTTGCATAAAGCAATCAGATGCTTTTGGTTTAAGCCAGGATGGCATTCAATTTGATTGTGTATGGGCTTAAGTTTGCAATTGGCCATCAAACGAGCCAGTTGCTCAGAATTAAAGTTGGAAACGCCAATACTTTTGACTAAACCTTTTTCCACCAAAGCCTCCATGGCCTTCCAAGTATCCAAATAGTCAACATCACTACATTAATGTAAACAAATTAAATAATTGTACATAAAAAAATTTTATGTACAATTAAAAAATTTAATTAAATTGAAAATTTAATAATAATAATTTAAGAAAAATATTTAACTAACCTTAATTCAACTTGTCCCTTAGCATTAGTGGGCATCATAACATCATCGCCTCTATGAACATAAGAGTAGGGCCAGTGCATTAAATAGCAGTCAAGGTAGTCAAGGCCAAAGTTGGCTAAACTTTTCCGACAGGCGTATTCAACACGTTCGGGTTCATGAAAGTGACACCACAACTGCAAAATTAATTAGAAATATTTTAGCTTAAATTTCACAAGTATTTTTGTGCAACTTCCAACTAACTGAAGGATAAAAAATAAAAAGTTTTATTATTTTTAAAATGATTATTACCTTAGAAACGATAAAAATATCCTCACGTTTTATAACTCCCTCAGCTATTTTATCTTTCACTGCCTTACCCACCTCATGCTCATTCTCATAGAAATAAGCGGTGTCTATATGACGATATCCTGCATCAATGGCATCGCCCACAGCACGTTCACAATCACCACCCAATGACTTAATGATTTTTAAGGGATACAGAAACCAGCACGCACATCCAGTAGTTAACACACAGTAATTTTGGCAAAAATTATTTAGAAATTAGTTTTAGAAAACAAAACGATATGAAAAAAGTACGAGTGAAATAATAAAAAAATGGAAACATGAACGCAAAAGTTTAGCTAAAAAAAATTGTTTAAATAAACTTTTCTAATGAAAATGATAAAATGCAAGTACGACTGAGTGAAGTTTATTGTTAATTTTGGTTCGTTGGTTTAATTTGTGGTTGTTATTTAAAGTTATAGTTTTATTTCAAAGAAAAAATATGTTTGTTATAACACTGTGAAACATAATTACAATTTTTTTTGTTAAATAACAAATTTCTAATGAGTAATATTAAATAAAATTAATTTTTAATAATTTTTGGGAGAGGGAGGGAAACAGCAATTCTTGGCGGGACAATGCACTCCCCAGAAAACATGCCCATGGTTTTACGTATGAGATATGTTCAGCACTTTTATGTAAGATGTTCTATAAAAATGTTTGCTTTACAATTTTAATATATTGTTACATTAATATAGAAAGCCCCTAACTTTTTATTTTTTTTAGAAATCGAGTTGTTTGTGATTTTGATTGGACATCTAATTAATCGAAAAATGCAAAAAAAACTCAATTTCAAAAAAAATAATAGTTAGGGCCTTTCTATATTAAGGTAACGACATAAAGGTAAAGACATAAACCTTAGAAATCAAATCAAAACTTTAAACGCCTTTTAATTTTACGAGGAACATTTGCATGGAACATTTTAGCTCTCTTATGGCATTTTCTTTTCTAGAAAAAATTTTACATTTATTGGACTTTTCAATAAAAAATCGCAATAAAATGTTTTTTTTTATATATATAGAGAGTTTATTAGAAATTATTGTATCATCCCTTACAGGAGTAAATTTTTTCTTTAAACCAGTGCTGGCCAATGAGAGAAATAAATATATTCGTGTATTTGCACATATAATATCGAGCTTTATTTTCGATTTTATCGTAAGCGAAAAAAATTTAAGTTTTCAGGAGAAGGTTTTTTTTTAAATATTCAAATATGTTTTTGTAACTAAATTGTCTCTTACGATAAAATTATACAGCCTATATCTTAAAAGTTAGAAACAATTTTGGCATTTTGATAATTCTAAACTAAAATTTTAATTTCAATAAAAAAGTAAATTTTCGATAACATGTTGCTTACCATAAAATCGAAAATATGGTTCGACTTATTAGATTACAGCGAAACCTAGCAAACTCTTTTGGTTCTTGTAATTACACTATTTTAAAGTTTAAAACGGGGTTTTGCTTAACCGATTTTTATGAAACTTATCACACAACATGGGTTCTAGAAGACAATTTTCAATTTAAAAAAATGGGCCTCATTAAAACGTAATATCCATTTTATTTTAAGTGGGTGGGTTTTACCGGTGTTTACAAAACAATCTGGCATTTAAAAAAATGGGCGATGGTGCGCCCATTAAAATTTAATTATATACATACATATTTCACGTACTTCTTCTTAACCAAAATATTTTCAAATTTTTTTTCTTTGAAAAAGTTTACTTTCAGTTTGGTCCCATAAAATTTTTTCGGATATTTTCTATCCATGTTATTTCTTTTAAAACTTGTAGGGGCATGTGTTTCGATTTAATATGTATGTAAACAATAATTAAAAAAAATGCCATTTTGAATTTTTTGTTAGTTACGTGGTTTTGCATTTCAGCTGACGTTATATACAAACTTGTCTTTTCTGCACAAAAAAAAACGGCGACCACATAATCTTAACGAGTGCTTCGAGTGCAAGCAAATTGATGTACTATGTAGTTATTTGTTGGTGTCGTCTTCCACACAAACCGATAAGAAGGGGAAAGGCCTTCACATTGACAGAAAACACATTTATTTGATATCAATCACATAAACTCGGCATATGAAATTTCGAATTTAGTATGCATGAACATATCAGAACGTTTTTAGTTAATGTACATATACTATATAAATTTGTATCTAAAGCAGATGATAACGATACTAATAATAACTGAAACAAATAATTTCAAACAATTTAAGCTTACCGTGTAGGTGCCCAACCCAATTGATTGCATTTTGGTGCCATTATTATGGGTCACGTAGGGAACTTTAACAGCTAAGGAGGAGCTCATCTTGCACGAAATTAAACTGGCACAATAAATAGGTGAAAACTTTAAAGGTTTTTATTCACAAAAATTGGTTATTAATTCGATTTTGCTAATTATTTTTATGTACATACAAATTCCTTCTTACCTATCTTCTGGACTTTTTTATTTGCGGGAGCTGATTCTGTTTCTAGCAACTGTTGATTACTGCAAGATTCCTTCCATTTTGTCTTTGTTTTTATTGTTTAATTTTTTTATTTTTCATTTCTACTTTTTCTACATTTTCTGCCGCACTTGTCTGCTTTTTAATCTTTTAAAAGCTTTATTCTGTTAGTTATTGCTACAAGGGAGCTTTTACTTTTATTTAGTAATTAACAGATGATTATTAAGTTAGAGATTATAGCGATTTATTGGGCACTCTACAATAATATTTTTTAGACTGAATTAAGAAAGCACAATAGGCCAAAGTATGTATGTATATTTGTAGCAAGAAAATTTTTGATATTAAAAAAAAGATCATAAAGCTATAGGGCTAAAATTTAGTTCAGTGAAGCTCCTCCAAATAAAAAAGCGAGGAATCTAGTTTAGGGACACCTCCCCAAAAATTAAAAAAAAGTATCCCATCCTATATTAAATTGAAAAATAACAAAAAAATTAAATAAAAATATTGGCGGCGAGGCTTAGTTGCCGAGTTATGGGCCTCTGAAATTCTAGTACAATATTTTGATTATACGGTGTTTTTCAACGAATATGACCAATATTGGTATTTCAAACATTAAAAAAAAATTGCTATTCTATAATGCAAAGTTTTCATGCCTAATAGTGTTTCACGAGACGGCGTAGCCTAGTAATGATTTTCTGCCTTGCAAAGTTTTCTTGCTTAATAAGGTTTTCCTGATTTTGAATTGATTGAATGATGTAGGATAGCATACCTTTTTTTAATTTTTTAAATACCAATATTGGTCATATTGGTTGAAAAACATCGTATAATCACAATATTGTACTAGAATTTCAGAGGCCTATAACTCGGAAACTAAGCCTCGCTGCCAATATTTTTATTTAATTTTTTTTTCTTATTTTTCAATTTACTATAGGATAGGATACTTTTTTTCATTTTTGGGAGGTGCCCCTAAATTAGATTTAAGCCAAAAGCGATCAAGTTTTGCATTTCAAGTTATAATAATAATAATACACTGCACATCAGATGTAAATAACATATCGTTACCTTAGTAAAGAAACGCCCTAAGACATTATATTTTTGAAATCGAGCTTTTTGTATACCTATTTCGATAGAAGCAATATACTGTATTGAAATATGCAAAAATCTCATTTTCACAAAAAAATGAATTAAGGCCTTTCTATATTAAGGTAACCATAGTTTCATTTACCAAGATGCTGCGTGAATAGGGAGGAAATTTAAACACCCTTGAAATTAAAGTCCGATGTGATCTTTGAAAACATCGGCACACGTATATTTTTTTATCTCCTCTTCTAATATAAAAAACCCTGTAATTTTGGAAATGGTTAGACATTGTTGTGGAGTATTATTAATTAATCTTTAATAATAACATAATAATAATTTTTCTTATTTAGGAGTTTTAGTTAAATTTTTTTTAAATTATTTGTTTATTAAAAATAATTTCTTTTTTCATCATCAATCATGCCCAGCAACAATTTTGCCTCAAAAAAGCAGGTTTTTACTATTATATAATAAAAGTAGCGCTGACAAACTTGCTGATATCGCTGCTGATTTTTGTATGGCGAGTTCTCGGTTTGGAGCACTACATTTTTGCTCACTATTAAATAACTTTTTTCCTGTAGTTTGCTTCATATAAGTTCACTGCTTTTTAACAACCACTATTGCTTCAAAAAATATGAAAACTTTTTTCTGGGTGTCTATTTTCTTGGGCGTAGATCAGTTATTAATGTCATTTCATTTCATTTATTCATCCAAGATAGAAAAACCTAGCCTCATGGCCATAATCGGTTTCACTTATCAATCAGCTTTTTAAAACATAAAATTTTCATTTCTTCCGCCAGCATGGAGTTGAATATGTATCAAACAAAACGAACAGATTTTAATTTGGCTTACAAATAGGCGCTATGAATAAAAATAGGTTATGACCATTTTCACACAAATAAATATCTACAACAGATTGAAATATTTTATTTATTTCTTAGAAAATAATTTGTTAGAGAATGTAAATAGTTCTTTAAAGTTTTAATAAAAGCAAATTCAGAAAAACTTCTATCACTAAATATATAATTAGTAAAACAGTAACGTCATGTTGCGTGTCAGCTGATAAAAACCATACCATGAATAATAATGCATGTTGCTAGTTATAAAATATGTATATGTCACGTAGAAATTTATAATTTAATAATTTTGTTTGCTTAGGCACCAGCAAAAAAAAAACTAGAGACAATTATAACAAAACATTTTTTCTGCTCGCGAGCACAATTTTTATTAACTCGCTTGTTTAAAAATTTGTGCTCGCGAGTTCAAAATTAGAACTCACGAGTACAAACTTTAAAATGAGTGAGTTAATAAAAATTGTGCTCGCGAGCAGAATTTTTCCCTACCCTGATTTTACTGCATAATTCTACTTTAAATAAAGCAACGATGGTTAAAGTTTATATACTCGCGTACACATACATTTTTTAAAATATTCACTTAACGGCTACCCCCAACTTTGTCTTGAACTCCTACTATTTACTTGCATATAACATTCTTAAACAAATTGAGTCACTTTAAATTATGTTTTTGACATGATCATAAAGCGTAATAGCCAAAACGGAAGTGTGCGTTAAAATTAATATGCACGTCTGCAAACACAAATGAAACTATAAAGTTGTCAAAGTGTTAAAAAGGCAACAAAACGCTTTAGATCATTTCTGATATGTGGGCTGTCTATAAATTGTTTATTTACACATACTTACATACATACATACATATGTATTTATATACAAACATGTCTATTGTTGCACTTTCAGCAAAAACCACTTTTTTCTCTTAAGAACAGTCAGAAAGAAGCCTCCTCAAAGTATGCAATATTTTCTACGATAAATGTACGTTGTGTACACCCACCCACACACACGCACACGTAGTACACACAATGCATTTACTTTCCGATTAACACACACAAACTTGTTGTTGGTTTTTTCTTCTATTTTTTTATTGCAATAACAAAAACATTAATTTCCGTTATGTTTACGCTATAAATCATGTAAACGACTTAATGTTTGTGAACAAACACGCATACCCATCTATGCATATGAAAGTGTGTGTGTGTGTGTATGTGTGTGTAGCAGTTTTCAGTTTTTACTTTTTCCACACACAACAATTGATTTAAGCCGTAGAGCCAGTAAATGAATATACTTGCATAAATACATATTTGCACGAAAGCACGCTTCCTTTAGTTCTGAAATTAACAATTGATGTTATTTTAATGTTTTAAAATTGAATTTATACATTTGTGTCAGACAATAATTTTTTTATATGTAGAACATTCATATGCATATGTACATATGTATGTATGTGACACGGAAAATTGGGTTTGAAGAAAAACTACTTTGAAGTTAACAAGTTGATTTTGATGCGCCTGAACTTTTTAAGCTTTGAAACTTGTTAATCGTGGTTTTCTTGATCGCTGATTACGCATGTGGTATTAGATTTTGAAAAATATGGCGCACTATTTTTTGTAATCTTATTGGATTTGCTTGAAACTCTCCACTCAGTGGTTTTCTGGATCGCTGATTACCATTCTGGTATTAGATTTCGAAAATTCAAAATGACGGATCCAATACTGCAGAAAAGTTTGTCACATCGGATTCTTTTACTTTTTTTATCCAAAGTGTATTTATGACGAAACTAATGCAGTTAGAAATCTGCATTAGAAAGATCGTATTGTCTACTATAATAATGACAAAAAAATATATAATAAAATCGATTTATTCGACCTATAGGTCCATTTTAACATTCCCTATATAGTGGCACAAGTTTAAATCATAATAAAGCAAGAAAATATATTTTTAATATCAATGAAACGGGCTTTATTGCAAAGAAAATTTTATGAAATTAATGTTTCAATATGATTTCTGCCATGTGGCCGCCACGGCTGGCGCGTAGAATGCCCAATCTGGAACACCAATTTTCAACAACTTTTCGCAGCATTTGCGGCCATGCATATTTAACATGATACTCTTCTCAAGCAATAATCGTTCGTTTTTTTACTTCGATTAAATTAAATTTCACACAAAATTGTTAACAAGTTGTTTAACAACCACCGAAAAAAATCTTGTCAGTTTTTTTTCTAGAACAACTCTTCACACTTGACAACATTGGCAGCATAAGAAATAAACGCGTACTTGGGCATGCATACTAGTGGCCTGCGTAAGCAGTCTTGAAATGTAAATACGTCATGTTTTTTAAATGTATTCTCGTGGTGTGTATTATACTAAGCCAATAATAAATGCTGTCGTACTATAAACGAAGCACGATGGATGTATTGGTGTAAGTGTATATGACTGTTAACAAGCGATGGCGCCAAGACGTCTTGTTTATAACAAACAATGAAAAAAAGTACGGTTGATACATGTATGCTTGTTATTACGTAGGTATGTATGTATGTACATGCATGACGTTTGTATACGCGCCAATGAGAGAAAAAGCACAAGCACCACAAATTTTTCAGTCACGAACTATTTTCTTCTTTACTCTTAAGGCCATGCCAGATAAAACTTTTGCTTCATTTTGTGTTGAAAATTCGCTTTGACATATAAGATGAAATGTACATGCTTATATGAAACACGTCACATAAAGTACTTTTAACGCAAAGCGAAGCGAAAATTTAGGCAACTCTCAACTTTTTGCGTGCTTTGACAATCAGTTGGTATACTTTTCTTAATTTGTTTGACCAAATTCGCATGTTAATATGAAATTTTTATTAAAATGTCGGTAAATTTACATAAAAAATTAGTTAGTTGCATCAGACTAATCGAATTGATCTGAGTTTTATGCATAAAACAAAACAATGAAACAAACAGTGAGTGTTGTCAAAGTTTTTATTGTGTCATACACATTTTGCTTCACGCTTTTTTCCCAAAGTTAAAAACGTCACGGAAAGCGTTGAAGTTGTATGTGACACCGCTGTAGTAAAGCATTTGAAATTGCCCTCATGTCTTAAAAGTTCTTATAAGATGTCTTTTGCAGGTCTTTAATGCATACATATGTATGTCTATTGAAAAACGACTCTTAAAGTGACAAATGCATGTGTGCATGCAACAACTAATGGTTAAAAAAAGGAATGTTGGAACCTGAGCTTTTTTGTGCAATATAATTTTTTTGCAATTTAGTTTGCAACATTATAACAAAGTGTTGATGTTCAAACAAATATTTGAATTTGTAGTAATAAATTCGTATGTGTGGGAACGTGTTGGAATATATATGCATATGCATATGCATATGCACATCCAATCGTACGTGTGTGGTTATGTTACTAAAATGTTTCTTGTCTGGCAGCAACTAGAGTTACAGGCGAAAAGTATTGCTGTAGTATTTATTACTTTGCTGTTAGCTTTTAAATTTGTATTTCTATTAAAGTTTGTGATGAGAAAACTATAAGCTGCAACTATAAGTCGCACAAATAAAAGGATTTATTTCAAAATATGTATAAGACAAAGTGAATTTAAATATGTATCTTCTTTTTGTTTCTAAGAAGGTATTAAGTGCAGCGCTAAGCTTTTATGCCAGAAAAGAAGATATAAAGCAAAATAAGCTGTCGTATTTATTAAGCTTGGCTGGCAAAATAGATGGATAATGTTTACGGCTGACAGACACAAGAAAAAATGGGAATAAGGGCAATGAACAGGAAACAAAAACAAAATCGTATCCAACAGTTTTATTTTTAAAAAGAAACTTTTTATTTTTCAAAAATCAATTATGGCTTTATATAAAAATTACTAAAATGTACAGGGTGGCCCAGAAAGACCGAAGTGGTGTAAATTCCTTATAACTTTTTATTTAAGACATATTTTTTTAATTTTTTGTTTTTTAAATACAGTAAATTTATAGGGAATATTTTTAGATTAGTTGTTAAAAATGGCCCTCGGAGTGTGCGCTGTGGCTCCATCCTGTTGGAACCATATTTGCGGATGGTATTCCACGGCTGGCCTTACAAAATTTTCCAACATGGCCCGATATCGATCACCATTGATGGAAATGGCGACATCTCTTTCATTTTCCAAAAAATATGGACCAATGATCCTTTCTGAAGAAACACCGCACCAAACAGTACACTTAACTGGGTGTAATTGTCGTTGATGAAGTACTCTCGGGTTTTCCTTAGCCCATATCCTAAAGTTTTGCTTGTTAACAAACCCATTTAATTGGAAATGGGCTTCGTCACTCATAAATAAGTTATGAATAATGGAAATGGAAAGAGCACAATTTGTGCGAAGCAGAAAATGGCCACCACTTGCGGGATACAATTTTTAATAACTAATCTAAAAATATTCCCTATAAATTTACTGTATTTAAAAAACAAAAAATTAAAAAAATATGTCTTAAATAAAAAGTTATAAGGAATTCACACCACTTCGGTCTTTCTGGGCTACCCTGTATAAGGTTATAAGTATTATTAGCCTAAAATATAAATGCGCATAGAAAAAGTCCATGTTAAAGCACGAATTAAAGCATTTGCGAACGCCCACAAGATTTTATAGAAGTATTTTCAGCATATTTTAATACTTATTGTAAATTTATTAAAAAAAAAGCTTTTTATAAAAGTGCATATGGCTTGGAAGTAGCTATTCTACATAGTTAGTACATCTACCAATGAATCCTTAGAAAGCAAGCATTGTATATGCTGCTGATATTGTCTAGACGTTGCGTTCACATTTTAGAAGCCATGTGTGAAGTATAAAAAGGGCGACGCATCTGCTAGCAGTTCAGTCTATCATAAAATCAGTCTTAATGAAGTTCAGTTGTTTATTTTGAAGAGTTGTCTATTAAGAGTTCACGTTCATTATTGCGAAGAATGAGTAAAGGTGCAGTTAGGCGACCGTAATGGAATGTAACTGCAACGTTAGGAAACAGCTGATCGATATTGTTACATGAAAAGTAATGAAGTAATGGTTATAGAGATGTACGAATCTGTATATTACTTTTCACACAACAATATGGATCAGCTGTTTCCTACCGTTGCAGTTACATTCCATTACAGACCGCTAACTGAGCCTTAAATCTCAGTTGATAGTCGTGCAGAAGTTTGTAAAAATAAATTCAGTGAGTCATTATTGTAAGCGTCAGCACAATGTGCTTTGTGTGAAAAACAGCAGACAGGGAGTATTGCTTCAAGATCAGCGCAGCCAGTTTTCTGAGGCGTGTATATACAATAGCGGAGTAGACGTCGTGGTAACCCAGCAAAAATTACTGCTTCCTCGAAGCCTTTTTGTAAAGGATTCAATGTTAGAGAATCACTTGCTGTTGCGCATGAATAAAGCATTTTTTTGGTTCGAGATTTGCCAGATAGAACCAATACCTTAAGCTTCCGAAAATCTATAAGTTTTGGCCTTACCAAAGTGCTTCACAGAAGTAATAATTTATTATAAGAAGTATAATTTATTTACTGGTTGGTAATTTTTTTAACCTTTTTTCTACTTGTTAGAGAGCTCGTTTTACGTTAGTGCTTTTGAGAAGCATTTTTCGAAGCTTTTGTTGTCAAAGAACCAATTCATTGCTTCCTTCAATTGTTAGCGCTTCCAAATCAATTTTTTTTTTTGCTGCAACCAGTTGTTAATCATTTAAGTAATTTAAGTTGTGTATGTGTATTTAAGCTTATGACTTTATTAGTATAAGTACATTTAGTAAATAAAGTGTCATTATTAATCCTAATTAGTACACTGGGCTCTTTCATTAATTTGCAAATTTTCGAGTCCACAGAAAAGCACTTTTAATGGGTAAAAATGTAACAATTTACTTCTATAAAAGGCTGTGTGCGTTTGAACTAATGACGTGATCGAGAACATTTATTGAATGTGCTGGATGTTGCTACTAACATTCTTCTGGAAACCTTACGTTAAGTATAAAAAGGACGATGCATGTGCTAAGCAGACAGTCTTGTGCAACAAAAAAAACGGAGAATTTAAAATCGTTGTATTCCAGCAGTGATTAACATCCCTGCAGTCAGACTGGGGCCAAGTGTCTCTATGTCAACACTAAATATCTAGTAGTAGTTACATTGTCTACAATTTCTCTTCTATTCGTCAGTATAAAAGAAATAGGGAAAACAGATGTGGTGTATTTCTGGTGGATTTTGTAACAACTTGTCAACATATATAAATTTATATGTACGTAAGGTATAGAAATGTACCAGTAAATGTATGGTTGGTATGTTTCCATGTTCCCATAAAAACTATGAATTCACTGCCTAGTCAATTGTTTTAGTGTTACTAGTAGATTTTCAATGACAAACACATGCTAAATGTCAATAGCACAAAGTATTGTATGGGGGATAATTGTAGAGTAGTACTGGCGACAAAGTCAAAAGCGACTCAGTACATTTTCACCATCGACATTTTCACCATCGACACACATATTCTGATATTTGCATTTGAGGTAAACTGTTTTGAAAATTTGTTTATGTTTCTTTGCAAAGTAAGAGCAAGTATTGTTGTCGCCAAGATCTGATTGGCTGTGGTGCTCTCGTTGGGGTGAAAGCACAAAAGCTCTTTTATAGAAGATTGTACATTGTACATATGGATTCGATCAAAGCGAATTGATACAAGGTAGTCTCAATTTACAACTATAGGTAGTCGCCTTGTATATTTCCTAACGTTTTTTTTTTGCCAGCCAGCAGAGAAGTTATGTCAGCTGGTGAATTAACATCACCTTATGTGAATTCGCCTTGCCTTGGATTTAGCTGATGTAAAAGCTCTTAATATCAGTGTTGGATAAATAAAGTGTTCTGATTTGATAGGAATTTTATTTAATTGCAAATATTCCAACCTACGAAAAAAAAGTTTTTAAAAGCTAAAAACGTAACATTATTATTTTCTACTTTGAATTGTTTTTTCTTTTAATTATAATACATTGAACATATAATTGCAATCAGTTTGCACAAAGTTTTTCAATACTTATATATTTTTTATTACATAATTCAATAAATTTTGGAAGAAGACCGTAGCAACTTTGTCCTTTTCACTTTAAATACACATACAAGATTCCACAACTTTTCCCACAAACATATTTTTTTTATTACCAACATTAAACTTATAAATTCTTGAATACATTTTCTATTGTATGTAATAAATTGCTGGGAAGAAAATTTATATAATACCTAGTGGTTATTTTTTTATGGCACTTGTTTTATTTTGTATGCTTTATTATTCTCTTAATATCATATTGATAGTTTTTAAATTTGATTCCGTTTTTCTTATCATCATGTAGCAATTTACAAACATTTTTCATAAGTCGAGACTTACACAAACGCAGTCACTTGCACTTACATGTGTACATGTGTATGTGTATGGTCATGTTGGCTTCCTCTTATACTTCCACTCACATATTCATATACACACACACGTTCACACTCGTTCACTCATTTTCCTTGTGAAGTTAAGCACAATTTTATGAACCATATATTTTCTTTCTTCAAAACACACATCAGCACACACCGCACAATATTTGTAAGAAAAAAATTTAAAACCCCAAAAAATACGAGTGTATCTTAAGTGTTACAACATGGTTTTCCTTTATTAAATGCCTGCGAAAATGTTTGTCTTTTGCCAGGAAGCTTTTACTTAAACTTTAAGAAAGTACGAAATTTTGTGGTTTATAAAAGTTTATATATAAATGAGTACAGCTCTAACATAAGCCACAATAGAGAAGCAGTAAAGCAAGCATGGCGACTTAAGATCGATAGATTTCTTATAAAAGTCACTTGAAAAAACTTTACTTTAAAATATTTTTACAAGCTCGTACGGTTAGTACAACAGCACAGAATAAAATATTCCTGCAACAACTTTATTTGAAAATAAAACCAAAACTTAATTAAAAATGTATTTAGTTCAAATAAACTTTTGTTTAAAAATAAAATATTCTTGCAATAAACAACTTTAATTGAAAGTAAAACCAAAAATCAATTTAATATGTTATTGAGTCAATTAAATTTTGTAATTTATGAAATTTTGAAAAATAATGTTTATTTGATTTAAAAACATTTTGAATTGATTTTTAGCTTTATTTTCAATTAAAGTTGTTTATTGTTTATATTTTATTTTTAAACAAAAGTTTAATTGACTCAAATAAATTTATAATTGATTTTTGGTCTTATTTTTAAATAAAGTTGTTTATTGCAGGAATATTTTTTTCTGTGAGCCTTTTTAATTTCGCAAGGATTTCCAAAATAAACTTAAAAAATTTTTAAATAACGAACACCAACGTCGTCATTTACCTTTAGATCTTGAGTCAGTCTAATTTTGTGCAGTCTAATTCACGATGTAGAATTATTGTGAGCGACACGAAATTGACTGCATCGGATTCTATTGAATAATTTCTCTGACAGAGGCAATGTTTTCGGCAGATCGGAGGGTGGCATTGGCCGAAGTAGTTATAACGTTGACTACAAAGCCGAAGGTCCTGGGTTCGAGCACGGTCTGCTCGACTCTGTTTACTGAACCACGCCGGCTTCAGCGGCGAATACTAATGCTAATGTAATATCAGAGCGCCCTCCTTTGTCGGTATTGTGTAGCAATATTAATTAATATTATTAATAAAATATTAAATAAAATGGTTTATTAACACAGCTTCAAAAATTTAATACGCCTCATTCACACCAGAGGCGCTGTAACACTGTATTATTAAGAGAAAAAAAAGCGTGCAAAGAGCAGAGTTGTAAAAATAATGAAGCTTTCCTATATCTCTTCTTTCACCCCCTGTCTTTTCTATCACTATCCCTTTCCTAAAAAGGTAACGCCTGGAAATAGTAATAGGAATTCATTCTTTAAAAAAAAAATACAAGATTTTCCATTGAGTCGTCGTAATTGTGCTCATTTGATTACCATACCAGTGACTCAAATATATCCAACACACTGTCAATAGTCCTTTTGGTAGGAAGCTAATGTTGAAATTATTTTTAAGTTATATTTAAATACGAAATTGTGTTTTTCAGTGTATATTTAAATACTACTTAAGTAATAGTTAAATGTCCAATCTTGTGTACCTAAATTCTATTTAAGTTTTATAAGCGTACCATATACATATATTCTGTGCGTGTGTGTGTGTGTTTATTGAAAACATATGTATGCATGAACTTCGTATTAAAAAGAATTTAATTTTCATAAATATATAAAATATACAATAAATAGATTCATATCATGGATTAAATAAATAGAAAAATGCATTCTGATGCTCGCTTGGTTTCATAAAATGTGCTTTTATGTTATTTTAATTTTCTACATGTTTATAACTTAAATTATTTGTTTATAGGAAACAGCTGTTAATTGGAAAGCTTTCCATAATATTTGAATTTTTTTAGTGCTGCCGTAGTTGCAACGTAATTTAATAAGAACTTTAGTTAACCACTGAAAAATTTAAATCGTATTTAAATATAATTTAAATTTAAATAAAATTTAGCTAATGACGTACTTAAATATAAGTAAGTGTTTCGCTCAAAGAATAATTATCAGTGTTGCCAAAACGTTGTAGGCATTTCCCACCATATAGCCCCTGAAAACTCGCTAAAAACCGCTAGCTGAATAAAAATAAACGCTAATATAACCGCTGAATTTTCTATAACCAACATATGTCTTTTTTATGGTTTATTGGCAAAAAAAAAAAGAGCAAGATACATTTTATAAAACATGCGTACATATGCATAGATATATGTTTGTGGAAATCTCATATTTCCCCAATATTTGTAAGCAAAACTAAGCCTACTCTTTAAGTAGGTATTTTATTTCCTGCAGAGTTTCCATACACGAACATCGAACCAGGAAAAAGTAGAATCCAAGGGACTATTCCATCTATTAATATTAATGTTTAAGCTGATTCAGTATATATCTTTGCTATAGACCCTAATTATTCTGAACGTGTGGAATAATATCTTGCCGTTTTGCTTGAAGTATTTGTAAAATATTGTTTAAATTTCCTGGTTTTCTGACTATCTGAAATAAAAAAATAGTGTTGATAAAATAAACTCTGTGGCTCACTTCACATTCTTGAAGTTTAATTACGAAATAAAATTTCAATAAAAGTCTCTAATCAAAAACAAATTATTCAGAAAAAGTTATTGTTTTGGGAGATTTTGGTTGGTATTATGTTTTGCTCATACTCACTAGTCCAATCACCCAGTTTTCGGTTTGTTTTCCGATACTACACGAACACAATATGACAATTTTTTATTTGTAAAAAAATGTGACGTTAGTTTCTTTTCGATGTACATGTTAATATGAAAAAAAACTCAACATAAATACCAAGATACGTGTCGCATAGCTGCGTTCAAAATACTTTATTTTGATTTAATATCTTTCCTTATAAGTTTCAGAAAAACGCTGAAAATCCTTCAACTAAGAAATTCTTCCCCTAAAATTCCCGCTGGTGGTTTTTTAAATAGACTTGCCGGTAATGACAACAAAATACAGTCATATATAGCGGGAAAACCACCGTTTTGGCAACACTGATAATTATTAAATTTTTATTTTTTTAATGTCCCTTTAAAAGTTTTTCCCATCATTTGTCATGAAAAAAACATCTTACCTAGTTTTTCTTTTTGTTTTATCTTGAAACTCCCTCTTTACATTTCATTTGGGCAGTTGATAAAAAAAGCAACATATATATTTATGCAACATCAATGCATAAAATTTATCTTTTATTTCGTCTCTATGCCGAATTAATGAAAAAAATTTTTGTTTTCCTTATATTCCATAAAAGTTTAACGACTGTAAATGGTATCGATAAACTAACACAGATAAATTTCTTATTTTGTATCTCTTCTCTCTACTTCTTCTTCCCATTTTTGTCAAAGTTTTTATTTATTGAAATATTTCCTATACCAGCAGTAATATTTTACAATTCGATATTTGGTGAAGTTCTATGCTATGTCTTTCTTTAACTTTTCAATATATACATTTGTATAAGTGTATTAGATTAATCCATTATTAACTGCTTGAATTTAATATTTTCATCTTCTTCATTTATTTCCTTTGATGTTTCAACAAATCAGTGACCAAAAATTATAAATGCTGAAGTAATTAATCAAGATGTTTTTCAGTTTTGTACCGTAGTATTTAATGGGTTAATGATTTGCGTGCTGTAGTAGCATCTTCCTTGCGAAAACATTTTCGTGCACACAATTACATTTGTACCAAAGAGAAGAGTAAAATGTAATAATTTTAAAGAAAAATAAAAGCATAGAAAACATATTTCCTAAAAATTAAAAATACATACATAAAAAAATCCTTTTAAAGTTATTTTTAACACACATTCACTACTTTTTCTATTTCTTTTACAAGACCTTCATGATACGAGTACAATGCCATGCAGCAAATAACATGTGTAATCACAAGTGTACTTTGGTCGACATTTCAAAATACATACATATGTTTTTAGATGTGTTAGTGTCTCTGGGCTTGGGTTTGCAGCAAGCTGAGTATAATAGTAGGGGCATTCGCAATGAAAGTTTGCTTTAAAAGAGCATGATGTAAACTTTTTAAAGTAAACATATACATATTGCCCGATCCACGACATTAAAAGAAAACGTTTCATCAAATGAATAATGCGAAATTCCTACAGCCTTACTTTAATAAGTCTCTGCTAAAAATATAATAAATATTTTCTGGATATGAGTGGTTTACTGGCCCACTTTAATAGACAATAAATATCCTATGTCCATTAGTTGACTCAATTCTATCTTTTGCATTTTATCCAGCAATAACCTCTCATAAACATAAATACAACAAACAAAATTTACTTCCAAGTAATACAGTACGAGCTTGATTTGCGCAGCCGCCCGATTAGCGCAACAGGTAATTTCTAGGGTTCCGTACACCAAAGGTGAAAAAAGGTATGTAGAACCTCGGCCGCTACAACAACAAATACATGAGATTTAAAAATTAAAGGGTGTTCCAAAACGAGCAAAGAAAAATTTTAAAATCCCATGTAATATACATACAGTTATACAATTGAAATGTGTAAAATTAGTGTATTTTTATATAGACTATAACAATTAACACTAAAATTTAAAAAAAAAAATTTAAATTAAAGGATGGTCCATCAGTTAATGCAATTTTTGACTATGTAACTTTGACAACTTTCTATATCTTTGAAACCGTAAAAGGTAAACTCTTGAAATTTTTAAAAACGGTAAAACTAAAAAATCCAAAAATTACAAAATCGCCAAACCAAAAATAAAATCGCGAAAAATTAAAAAAAAACGCTAAAACGAAAAAATCGCAAAAATAAAAGAAATTTCTAACACTAAAATAAATCGTCGAATTTGAAAAAATTGCCCAAATGAAAAAAATCGCCAAAATGAAAAACAAAACGCAAAAACCGAAAAAATCGCCAAACCGCATAAAAAGCGCCAAAACCAAAATAATTGTTTATATGAAAAAAAATTGCAAAAATTAAAAAAAAAGCCAAAATGAAAAAACAAATCGCCAAAATGAGGAAAAAAGTGTCAAGACTAAAAGAGCGCCTAAATGAAAAAAGTTGCAAAAATGAAAAAACGTCAAAAAACGAAAAAATCGACATAACTAAAAAAATCGCCTAAATTAAAAAAAAGCCACAAATTAAAAAAAATTGCAGAAACTAAAAAAATCACCAAAACGAGAAAAAAAATTACAAAACTAAAAAAATTTCCAAAATGAAAAAAAAACGCCAAAAACCGAACAAATCCCCAAAACCAAAATAAAAAACGCCAAAATTAAAAAAACGTCAAAAACCAAAAAAAAAAGAGTCGCCAAAGCGAGAAAAGCGCAAATAAACGCAAGAACCCCAAAACTAAAAAAACGCTTAAAACCGAAAAAACCCAAAAGCAAAAAAAAAATTCCAAAACTATATTTTATAAAGTTAAAGTTGGTATTGAATTACATATATCGTGTCCGTACGGAACCCTTCGTGCGCGGGTCAAAGTCGCACTTCACTGAATTTATTTTTACATTAGTCTTTATAAGTGCAACTTTTTTCAAAAAACAGTCTCGATAAACGCAATTTTTTCTCTTTTAGTAATACACACTTTTGGTTGTCACTTAACGTTGAATTCTATTTTCTACAGATCTGTCCGCAACATAACAGAACGTAAAAGGAAAAACTAGTCACACATACAGATTTTCAACTAAACAGAAACAAAACAGCTGATTCAGAACAAAACAGCACGTACAAACTAATTCTGCCTTAAGAAACTTCAGAGAACATGCAATTTAAAAACACACAATACGTTAAAGTAGATGGTGCGCCATGTATTTAACATTTGTATGGAGTGGACACCAGAGAATACTATTCCTTATGAAAAATTAGTTGACACTCAAGAGATTAAGGCGGCGATAATTTAAAAAAAATTAGGAATGCAAAATTTAAGAAACAAACCAGATTTTGCTTATAAAAAAAATATAACATGAGTAGAATTCAGATATACGCAAGTAAAAAATATGAAGGCTGAAGTTTCAATTCATGTATAAAATATTATTTAATAACTTTTTTAATTACATGTATGCATTTTTTATGTTTAACTATTAAAAATAAATAATTTTATGTTAAAGTATAGTTTGGTTTAAATAAAGTTTTTACTGGTCCATTATTGCAACTTTTTCTTTCAGTTGCGCAAATCGAGTTCGTACTGTATTAGCTTAGATTTATTACAGTTTTCTATAATAATAAATAAACTTTGCAAGAAATAAATAAATTTATGTAACAATTATTAAAAACAAATTCTAAAGAAACGGAAGTCTATTTAGACTAGAAAAATATATCAGCAAAAGTTTGCAAAATTCTTAGGCGTTATGTTCTTTTTTTATTATTATTATTTTTTTTTTTTTTTGAGGGAGCCATAAAGTTAATTTTCAATGACATAATACATGCATATGTATGTATTTATATTTATATTTCTCTTGATATCAAGCACATGGTAAGTCAGGAACGGAAAGTTCAGCATAATCTTAATTTTTTCGCTGATATTTTTTTTATAAAAAACAATATATCGATGGTCACAAGTAGAAAGCGCCTAACTCGTATTTTTACGAAATTGAGGTTTTCAGTGATTCCAATAGTGCAAAAATAACGATTTTACAAGCCGTTGTACTATTTATTTTTATGTTTTTACCTTCTCATGTCAAGTTACAGAGTTATTTGAATTAGAGCCTCTCTACTTGTGACCAACGATATGTTTATATAAAGCTACAGCTACCGCATTGTTTTTTATCACGTCTTTGGGTCTTGTCTATTTAGGGTAAATTTGTAATAAATTTTACACTACTAGTTCCAAAATTAGCTCATATTTGAAGGAAATATCTGACTGATAAGAAAACCGCCGAGACTAAAATTGTACACTCAAAAAAAAAGGCATGTTCTATTATTAATTTAAATTAAATTTCTAAGTTTAAGTAATTTTTTCAAAGTTTAAGTAAATTTTTACAAAAATCTAGTAAAAATTACTTAAACTGAGTAAAAAATCAAAAATAGTTCATAAAAATACACAATAAATTTCTCAAATTTCAGGAAATGTTTACTGACTTAAAGGAAATATTTACTAAGGGTAGGAAAATGGTTATAAACTGAAGGAAATTTTATATTAAGGACTAGTCAATTTTGTCTTAAATCAAAAAATAAACTTTAGGAAATGAATTACTCCTGATTAGTTCATGAAATTTGACTTACTTAAAAGATGCAAAAAGGTATACTAAATTTTAGGGAAATATTTCCCAGTTTTAAGTATTTTTTCTTTGAATTATAGAATTTATTATTAATTTGCATTTAGCAAAAAATCTAAGTAAATTTTTCATATTTTCGAGGAACTTGAAATTGATTTTTTTTGTAAATAAAATAAAATTTTAAAACTCAATAATTTCAATGCTTATTCAGGCTGCCTTGTTAGGCAATTAGTTAGAGTGCTTGCCTATCAATCAGAAGGTTGCTGGTTCAATACTTGTCAACTCTCAAGGAACGTATGTATGTATGTATGTATGGTGAATTATAATTAAGAAAATAATATAAAGATATAAATAAATAACATATCTTCATTTGGAATTTAATTAAAAATAAAAATAAGTACCCTAATTAAATACAAAAAATAGAAATTTAGTAAATATTTTACTGGTTTCAAGTAAAAAACAGCTTTGGCGCCATACGACAACTTTTTTTATTCAAATTTAGAAAATTTTCCTAACTTTTAGTTAATTTTTTTTTGAGTGTACTGAAAATTTTTTATACTTCCACCTAATGATACAATATATGTAGGTGCAATAAAAGCGCCGTAGATAAGCCTATTTGCTAAGTTTATTTTTCATATTTAATTGCAAAACTTGTTTTATATGTATTTGAAATTCTTGATAATGGGTAAAATTTGCCATTTTGCATATTGAAATACTTGCATGATTCCAAAAGAAAAATTAAAAAAATAGCTCGCCATTTTACCAATTGTCATGACTCAACCGGCTTGTCAGATTTTTTCTGACCTATTTCGCCAAATTGTTTTTAAGAATCTCCTAAATTCGCCAAAATCTATTTTATGAAGTTTTTATTAATAAATAGTTAATAAAAAAAAATGTGATTTTACATAAGACATTTTGTAATATAAATTTTTATAAAATAATCGTTAAAAAATTTAGCAGAAAATCGCTAAAAGTAGAAATAAAGTCGTCAAAAATTATTTTTTGTTTTAATTTTTTCCAGAAGAGTTTAAGTAGAATTTATAATTTTTTTTTAAATACTGTTTCAATAAACTAATTTTCCGGAATTACGAAAATGTTTAATTTCAATTTTGTTAAAAAAAATAGCCACTAAAATCGCCAACAAATTTATTTTTAGAAAATTTAGACACCAAACAATTTGAAAAATCGTCACGTTTGGCGAGAAATCGCCATATCTGACAGTCATGAACTCAAACTGTAAATACTTGACAGCTGACAAGTAAAACCTATGGCATTAATAAAAAATGGAACAATATAAATTTCACTACAGGACTTTTCAGCAATGTAAAGTATTGTTGGTCATCACATACAAAATTATCTCAATAAAATATTACATTTTACAATTCAGGTCCTGCAAAGAATTTTGTAAATTGAAAAATTTCCAATAATTTGTTTGAAAAAAATACTCTGATATTTTTAATTAATAAATCGTTTGATTAAAATTTTTTTTATTTATATTAGTGAACGAACGAACGAATTTTACCTAATTAATTTTTTTTTAAAAAGCGTTTAGCTTAAACGCTTTGCGGGTTTAGCAGAAAACACCCAGAGTCTATGGTGGGAATCGAACCCACGACCTCTGGACTGAGAGGATAGCATCGCTACCACTCAGCCACAGGGGCACTCATCATTAAAAAACAAATGTAACAAATAACTTATCTGTACAGTAAGCGATTTTCATATTTGAACAGAACCCTATAGGACAGATGCCACGCCTACTTGTTCAATTCTAAAATTTTTTCCCGAGACACTGCACAATATAAATAGAGTTATCATTACAAAACATTCAACCTTCATTAGTTTTCCAGATATCTCTAAGTAAGTATTTTCTCTTTATGGGAGGTGCCACACCCACTTGCCCAATTTGAACCTTTTTTTGTCAGACACAGCACATTATACAAATCATTACTTATACAAAATTTCACGTTTTTTTTTGCATAAGATGCAAAATTATTCCAAAATAAAAAAATTTATGTGGGAGATGCCACGCCCACTTATTTAGTGCTGAATTTCTTTCTTTTTAACAAATTTTAACATTAAAGGAATAAAATACTAGGTGTTTTAGCGTATTAGTTCCTAAGATATTTCAAAATAAATATGTACATATTTGCTATATAAGAGAGGTGCCACGCACACTTGACCACTCCTTAAAACTATTTCGTTTAAATGTCTGCGAATATTTAATAAAAATTCGACAAATATAAATAAATAAATAAAATCTCCGATTTTAAATAAACTAAAAAAGTGGGTGCAAAAGTGGGCATGGTCAATTTTTGTTTCCGTGAATCCCTAAGTTGGCCTGTGACAAACACTTTAATTAATGTTGAAATCGGTGTAGCCCTTCTTAAGTGATGCGATCAACAATAAACGAATTTTTTTTAATTATATGTATGTATGTATAGATTTAAAACGTTTTAATTTTCCATCCCTGCTGCAAATATATGTATGGATGGATATGTGTATGACATATTAGTGTGCAAGAGGCAATAAGTGTATGATTATGAAATATATTATGGAATAAAGACCCACAATTATCGCAACGAAATTGTTCTAAAAAGCACACATAAACAAAAAATCAAAAACGTGAGATGGATGTATGTTATTCCTTAAGAAAATACGAGTACACATCCCAGTTGACCACATTGTGTTGTGCGACATTGATACCTATAATTCTTGTACGACTTATCCTTTGTTATTTAGTTTTCTCGTCCATAATTTAAAAGAAATTTTCATTCACGATAATTTGAGTGACAATGTTGTGACATGTTGTTCTCAATTAAATATTTTTGATTTTAGTTTTAGTATTATTGTTCGAACTTCATTTGCTTTTCTATTTATGATTTGATTAGGCTAAAGTTCGTATTGCTTTTGTAAGCCAAATTACATGTGATAATTATTAACGAACAATAACACCAAAGTTAATTGTAAATATTGTAACAAACACTTAGTAGAACGGAACAACTAGCTGTTTTTTTTTTTGGAAGGCCAATACAACTTCATCATCAGTGTTCTTTGTGTTTTGATCTACTGTGTGTGGTTTCAGTTGAAGTAGATTTCTAATTTATATACTCAGGCTTTATTGTAAATGGAATATGTGAATTGTTTTTATTGATCGTATTACAATTTGCTGAAAGCTTTTTCTTTGTAATAAAAGCTGAACTTTACCATCCATAAACTTTCAACAGTCTTGCCACTGTCGTTTATTCTTCACTAATTATTGCTTATTTTTGTTCTATTTAAGAAAAACTTTTTTGGTTTGTTACTATTAAGTATATTTTTATTTTCTTTATGAGAAATGAAGTTCGAACAATAATAATAAAACTTAAATTAATAGCTATGGGCATGCGGCATTGGCTGTTGCGTTGGCGTTGGCTGAATTAATTAGCACGTTGACTACAAAAGTCAGAAGGTCGTGGGTTCTACCCCAGTATCCAACAGTCATTAAATAACCACTTATTTTCCTGATGTGCATTAGTGCCCTTTTGTTTCAGTTGTTGTAGGAAAGTTCAAGTTATGAAGGCATAGTCACTGGTCACTGAACTATACCGACTTCAGCAGATACTAATCCTAATGTGACATCAGGAGGGCGCCTCCTTCGCTGTGTAGCAGAATCATTGGCGAAGTAAAATAACCAATAAAAAATTTAATATGCTTCATTTAACACCAGAGGCTCTGCAACACTGCATTATTAAGAACGTGCAGCAAGCAGAGTTCTAAAAGAATGAAGCTTTACTCTATCTCTTCCTTCACCTCCTGTCTTCGCTATCACTATTGATTTTTGCTTTTTTTTTAAGTGCATAAAATACCAATTTCCAGAAGAGTTAGAGAGTTAATGTATGTCAACAAAATGTTGCCTGTAAAGTTCTGAATAAATGTTCTGAAGACATTATATACAAAAAACCTAAGTGTCAGATGTTTTTTTATTTTTTTTTACTGCAGAGGGTGCAACTTTTAATACGCCGTAAAATGTGCGTATATCTTTTTTAGTCCCAATTAAGCAACAGAAATTTAATTTGTGTGTTAAAAATATTAAAGTCTGTTCTGTTGAGTGACATTATCGCTTAAGCACTCACAGTATCATTTTATGAACGCCAATCGATATGCTGGTGGATGGAAATTGTTGCTTGTGCGGTCTTGCATGATTTCGTGCTGTGGTCAAAATGTCTTCGACAATTTTCTATTGTCTTGTACCCATTGTTTAAGATGTCTGAAAGACATGAGCAACTGGGATACGTATGTTTGTACACATATTTCTTACAAATTTTAAACGGAATCAGTGAAACAGTGTTACAATTTCGAAAATTTTTTGCTTTTTCATTTGCAGGCAGAGATCTTGAAATTTACGATAACGTTTGCTCTGATAGCCAGTCACATAATGGGCCTTTTGGCCCAGAAAATATTATTCTTTAGTACACATCTCTAAACAAATTAAGGAAACTACAAGTTTCGGCTTACTGTGCCGCATAAGATATTCACAATCATATTCGCGAGCTATTTTCAAATGCTTTTTTTGTTTTTATATCAAGTTAATATAAAAAAACTGTTGCTGATATAAATGAAAGAAAAATATGTCTGTATGTATGTATGTACAGGCAAACATGCACAAACTTATGAGAAAAGGAAAAAATAAATTCTATTTCTAGACACACGAGTACTTCAAGTGCAAAAGTATTAGTGGGCATATTGCAAATGGCCACACATACACACCAACATAAATGTGTTGCTGTTACTGTTATCGAACATTTGCATCCGGTTGTTGGATAGCAGGCATGTTGCATCCAACCAACACAGCTGAAGGGGCATGCAACAAAATAAACTTTAACAATATGAAGTTTAAGACTTGATAAGGGGGATGCATGCATACACGGTGGCATCATCAATGATAATGACCACAATGATAATGAAGATGTTGTGATATGTGCGATTACAAACAAAACGACAGCAGACGAAGATGCAATCTGAAATGTCTCCCCATACCCAGTCCACTCATTAATCACACGCACACACACACCCATGCATACATACTGAAAACCCCCTTAAAACATCTGTGCAACGCGTTGAACGAACAGTAAAAGTAACAAGAAGAAACACATTTTTTATGGAAATTCGCATGCATATGTCAGATTTATATTGTTGGTCGTCGAGAACGGTTTGTGCAGCGGCTGTATGTTCGGAAAAATTTAAACAGCATTGTGTGTTCAATTGAAATTTTTTGATCAAAAGCTTACAATTCAAAAACAAATGTGTTTAATAATAAAAGTATATTGTTGAAACCTAAAAATATTTATTGAAAAAAATTCGCTAACTGATAAAATTATAAAAATATAAAAATGCAAAAAAATAGTTTAATTAATTAAAAATGAGCATTTTTCATATCCTCTCCTAGTAACATAAATAGCTTTAATTATTTAGTTGATGTTTAGAAGTTTATTATCGCGGTTAAAGAAGAAAAAAAATTATAAGAAAAACAGAAACTAACGATAAAAATTTTAAATATACTACAATGTGCAAACTTAATATAAAGAATTTTAAAGGAATGAATTCTTTTAAAAGAAAATTTTATTGTTTTTTCCTAAGCGATAAAAAATTTAAAATATACTACAACGAGCAAACTACATATATAAAGAACTTTAAAGGAATAAATTCTTTTACAGAAAATTTTAATGTTTCTTAATTAATTTTTTTTTTGTGATTTTAGGCTCGAAGCGAATTCTGCTGTAAAAACTACAATAATAGTAATAAAAATTCTTACCAAAACAGTAAATTAAATGAAGTTACAAAATTTTTTTTGCTTAATTTGAATTAATAATTTCGACAATCAAACTGATTACGCTTGGCTATAACTAAAACTTTTAAAGAGAAAATCTTCAGTAATACTTCTCTTTTCACAAAAAAAGATGAAATTTTGCTCTGTTTCTTAAACATTTTTTAAGTCGTAATCGAAATATTAAAACCGTAATCAAGGACCTTCAGGTCCTATTTTTTTCAACAACTCGGCTTCTACCGCACACATAATTAAGTTAAATAGCTGATGTTAATAAGAATCTCTACCGAAGTAGATAGACTAGGGTGCTGATGAAGTGCGTGGCTGCACAGAAAAGTATCGGTATTTTCCCCAGCTTAAAGTCTAAGTTTAATTTTTCTTCTCTTCTTTACAAACTCACATTAATTAATAAAAATATTTCATTCAATAAGAATTGAAATTACTAAACTTGAGCCTGACTATGAATTATTTCTGATTAATTAATTTCTTAGATTTTATCTATGCTTTATCTTTAATATTTGGAGTAGTATTTTTTCCAAATTTGTTAATTTTTGTAAGAAACATATCGCACACTAAATCAAAAACTCCAAAAATTTAGTAGAAATAAAAATTTTTTAAGCTGCGATAAGTGACGCAAGTAATAAAAAAGCAGCATAATAATCGACCCTGTTCTCTAAACCGATCGATTTGAAACCGCACGATTTTAGAAAATTAACTCCGATTATAGAAATATTTTTTTTTAGATTTCGATCGTATTTTATGTTACCTACTACTATTTTTTACATTGCTGTTAGCATATGACAATAAGAAAAACAAAACGAAACGGGATGTTCCATCATAAATTGCTCCAAAACTTCTTTTTGTTTCCCATTTACTTTTTTTGTATTTGTTCTGGAAACGATATTTCCCTTATATTACACTGCCTATTGGACAATTTTTGTATTAATATTCACTTTCCTTAAAAACAATTAAAATTATATTTTCTAAGCTAATTGTTTGAAAATATCCGGAAAATACTTATATTTTTATTACTTCTTTCTTTTTCCTTTATTTTGTTTCTTTCGTTTGTTTCGCGGCAAAAAGCTAAGAGTTTACTTGTTTTCGATAATAGACTACCAATCGAGTGCAACTTCGAGTAGATACGTTTCGTTAACGATTGTCGTGATCCACGTTAACATTAAAAGGAGTATTGTGTGAGGTGGACTTCATTGAAGAAGAAGATGCACAAAAACAGAGTGAAAGAAAGAGAGAGCGCGATAGTAGGCAGCCTTAAGCTATCTACAGACGATTGTAACATCTTATAATATTGTCACATCTGGCAATATGCTGACAATGTACTGGAAATCAAAAATGACCAGCACAAGTTAGATTTTCAGTTTACACGGTTGTATAAGATTTGTCTAAAAATCTTAGAATTTATGGCCAGACGGTTTTACGACAATAAATTTATCATTTAAATTATGAGAGTTTGATCATTGGTTTGTGGCAAAAATAAACTAGTGAACGAGTTTGATCCAAGTCTACTCCAAAAATTGTCAGTTCACACTTTTGTCATTTTCAAAAACTATGAGTTGCCAGACTTATAGCATTTGTTAGAAATTTGTTAAATATCAATCGTTTGTGCTTGTGTTAAATGTAAAAAGTGAATATATAAATTATTATGGACCATGAAGAAGAAATTGTAATGATTTTGGCTGCAAATATATTTTAATATATATTTTTTCTTTAAAAGCGAGCGTGTGCAGTGTTGCCCATAGAAAGAATTCTCTTACAATGACGTCCATTGTCAGATGCATAAGCTTCGCATATCTGACAATATTTAAATATCTGACAAATATCTGGCAATAATTGTGTTGACACGATTGTAAAATGTCGGACAATTTGTTTGTTGTCAGCTGCCAGTCTTGCAATAGACTGATAATGATTTTTCTGGCAATGATGTCAGACAAAAATTTGCCAGTTCACACGGTTGTAAGAAATTTTTATCACATTTTACTAAAAATATTGTAACATCTTACAACCTACATAGCTTTAGTTGGACTTTATTTATATATTTATATACAATGACTACTCAAAATAGAAACATTTTATGCTTAAGAATTGATTCCTTTAAACATTTTTTTTCATTTTGATAACAAAAAAAATTATGTATTAAATATATGATAAGTGCTCAATGCTCGGTTTAACTTTTTCTTATTTTCAAACTACAAAATTTTTCCAAAAATCTAACTATAGTTAGTGTTAAAAAATTAAATTTAGTAGCGAAGCGTAGCTCCAGATTAACAGTAGATGTACTCATAGTCGTAATTTAATATTATTTAAAAACTCATTAAAAAATTACGAACACAATAAGAAGTATGATGCAAACAAGTGGCGACTTTAATTAGAATGATCATATTTAAAACACAACAAAAGAGGCGGCAAACGAGAAAAGTCAAGTCAATAAAAAGATTTTCCTTCTTTCCTTTGCTTTAATAACATTATTTAAAATAAAAGAAGTACAAAAGAACGTCTTACTGTGCCTGCCTGCACATTGTTTTCAATTAAGCAAAAAAAAGTGCCAGAAAAGTGCACATAAAGTTCAAAACACAAACTCTTAAACAATCCGTAAAAAAAGACAAAAAAAAAATTATAATAAAAAAACAAAAGGAAAAAGTTTTGCTTTAATTTTTCGACACAAAAAAGACAACAACAACAAGAAGAAAAACCTTTACGTGTCCGTTAGTGTATTTCCGCGAGTGCAACAAAAAGAGTTGCTTACAACATTACTGTGAGTTTTTCAACTGCTGCTGCTGTATAGTATGTGCTAAAAGTTACTCAACACCTTTAACAAAAAAAAAGAAACAAAAAGGAATAGTAAGACTCTCAAAGGGAGTGCTGCGTCCCAAAACAAAATGTGTTGCAATATCATGGCGCAGTTGTTTGCCACTTTTTGGCTGTTGTCTGTGTTGACAGCTCCCTCGTTGGCTGTTCCCTGTCCCACCAACTGCAACTGTTTTTCAACTACTGTACGCTGCTTGCGTTTACGTTCAACCGAAATACCGAAAGTACCACAAGATACCACAGTTCTGTAAGTATTTTTTTTTTTTTGAAATACTCTATCTTTTGCCAACTATTCAGCCTTTTATTTCCTACATTTTCCTTTTATCTTTTTTTATTTTATTTTTTGTTCACATTATACTTGTACATACTCTTTGCAATTTTTGTTTGTAAACTTTTTTGTTTTTAACTATTAATACGAAATTTTTTCACGCTGTTTTTCACGTTAAGCTTAATCTCATGTTCAGGCTTTTAAGTTCTTTTTTTATTACTTGGAATTGTGGTTTGGGGGGGGGGGGCTGAAGAAAATACACATTAACATTCGGCAGGAAAATCCGGCATTTAAATTGTATTGAAAAGTGATTTAAGAATTGTTGTTGGTATGTATATAAAGTGTCACATTAACATCTGGTGTTAACAGTTTTTAAAGGGTTTATTTTCTTAAAAAAAAAAAACTTTTCACAAAAAAACACAGTATGTGTGTGAAAAATTAACTTTTTTAACTTTTAATAACTCTTAAAAAGAGGCAAAGTTGTTGTTGAATTTTTGCTGTCATATTTTCTTTTTTTTTTGTGCGTAGTAAAACCTGCAGCCCTCAGAAATAATTAAGAACAAGATAAGATTAAAATACCAAACAAGAACAGTTAGTGTGCATCATTAGCAAAACAACAATGGCAACACTGTTGTAAATTAAAGATGGCAAAATTTGAGCTTTCATTAAAAAAAGCTTTAAGCAAATTGTAATACGATGAATCAAAACAATTCACATATGGGCATTTCTCCAAGAAATTTTACTTTTTGTCACGTGCGACACCAAACAATTAACCTTGTATTTCTGAACAACGAAACTCGATTTTTCTTCAAATTTTACCCTAACGTAGAGCTGCTGAAGGCCTACACAAATATATAAATAAGTTAAAAAAAATTTTTGGGGGCTAGTACACCCATGGTCGGACCAGAACCGTTTTGTGGACTCGGATTGGACAAAATCCGGGAAGATATCGATGTAAATCAAGTGTAATAGGGAACACCTCTGGCTTAAACTCCCAGGATTAAGGCCTGCAAAGCTAATGATTGGAAAAAATAGTATCATAGCTTTCATGTCCCTGAGTAAAAACAATCTAAGAATGCTCACAGGCTTCCTCACAGGCCATTGTAGACTGAGAAAACACCTCAACAGACTTGGGATTGAGAGTAACAGCCTGTGCAGATTCTGTGATTACGAAGATGAAAATCCAGAGCATATTTGAAGGACTGTGAAGCGTTATGCCACAGAAGATATAGCCAATTGGGCAAGCACCTATTGGAGGGTTGGGAACTGCCAACTCTGGACCCACTGGCAATCTTAAGATTCATTAGTAGAGTAGGTGTAGATGAGGTGCTCTAGCTCCTGTCAGGGGATTCAAAGATCTATTTTGGTCGCAGTATCCTGTGCTTCCAGCTAGACTTAATTCATTCATTCATTCATTAAAAAAATATATTTCCTTTTCTTTGAAAAAAAAACAATATTTGCTTAGTGTTGCACTCTACAAAAATTTGATATGCCTGTGGAAATGACCATATTCAATTTTCACTAAAAAATTTGGAAATTTGCATCAATTGACACCACGCACATTTGAACAAATATGTACAAGAAAGCTGATGATGACATTATGGAAGCCTTTCAAAACAGCATGTTGTTCCGTTCTGCTAGTGTTTGTCAGAATAGTTTCAATTAACTTTTGTGAATAAAAATTATCACATGTAATTTGGCTTTCAGAGCGACACGAACTTTAACGTGATCAAATCATATATATAAAAAGAAAAGTTTTTATTTATTTATGCAATGAATTTTGAGGGAAATCATGAATAAAACTCCGCGAGAAATTTCTTCATTTGCCTATTGTTTGAAATTATTCTCCGGGAAAAATTTTTTGCGGAATTTTATTCATGATTGCCTTGTTTATTTTAAGAATAATTTATTGATTTATTGATTGGACTACCAACCCCCATGCAAATCTTTATAAGATGAGTCTCGGGAGCTCTGCTCGTTGTTACTATCATTTATCGTTATTTACGGTCATACTCAAATATTATATAAATTTCGAACACCTTTTACAATACTTAGGGCCGTTTTCACAACTTACCTTTCGCTAAAGGTAGGATATTGTTTGCCCGATAAATGGCTTTGCATTATAAAATCTTCATTTATTATTTTTTTATAAATTAAATATTATTATTATTGATAATAATGTCAATAAAAAATTTAAATTTTAATAACCCAAAAATATTTAGCGGACAAACAAATTGAAAATGGCCCTTATACGACTATGTACTCGTATGTATAGCTTATGAGAAAAACCTTTAGCCACATGGACATTTTAAAAAAAAAACTTTATTTACATCATTATTTTGCTACAGATTTTCCATAATACAAACATACATACATAATGTGCTCTTAATCAGTTTCATACGACAGTTAATTTCCTTCTTTATCGTTGGATATTTAAAGTAACTTTAGCGCAAATAATTGGGTCAATAAACAATAAAAGTATTTAAATGTTGTAAATATTAATCACATACCACTTACATGACTGCACATAATGTATTAAATACACTCATACATACACATACACACATATCTACATACATACATATGTACGTATTCATGTATGTAACTTGAATTAAAATCATTTAATAATTTAATATTATACAGTGGGCAAGAAATTAATATTAGCTTAACTTTTAAAGAAGAATTGTAATTTCTTGAATGACTGGAATCACCGCATAAGTGCGTCACCCACTAACGAACTTGAGCGACAGCTAAAAATTCATCAGCTTTGAATGATAGTTGTGACTGTCAATCCGCCATTCAAGAAAAAATGGACAATATAAACATTGAAACAAGGAATATTGGATGCTCTTTATTGTAAAAAAAGAAAATTTTATAATGAATTTATTGAACTGGTTTTTATCATTTAGCATCTCACACACACATTATATATATTTAGCCAATTTAGCCAAATGTATTAACCCCGCTTTCCACTAGCCAGGCAAGGCAATTGACTCGTCTATGAAATGTTTATTATTAAAAGCAATCAAAAAAATTAGTGCTCCGGGTTGTGGAAACAGGTGCACTAATATTTTATTTTATTCAGAAAAAATATAATCAATAATAAATTCAGTAAAGTGCGACTTTGACCCGCGCACGAAGGGTTCCGTACGGACACGAGATATGTAATTCAATACGAACTTTAGTAGCCTATATAAAATATAGTTTTGGCATTTTTTTAATTTTTGACGTTTTTTTAATTTTAGCGATTTTTTTGGCGATTGTTTTAATTTTTTGCGATTTTTTTTTGTTTTGACAATTTTTTCGGTTTTTGGATTTTTTTTTCCATTTTGGCTATTTTTTTAGTTTTGAAATTTTTTCTCGTTTTGGCGATTTTTCGGTTTTTGGCGTTTTTTTTGTGAGATTTTTTCGTTTTGGGGATTTTTTTTTAATTTTGGCGAATACATTCGTATTCGTCTGAAAATGGTCGAATATTCGACAATTCGAATACGAATAAGAATATTCGTGCATCACTAATATGTACATACAATTGTATGTATATTATATGTGATTTTAACATTTTTCGTTGCTCCTTTTGTAACATCTTTTAATTTTTAATTTTCATGTATTTGTTGTTGTAGCGGCCAAGGTTCTACATACTCTGTCCAAATTTCATGTCCGTAGCTCTTACGGTTCCTGAGGAAATACAGACGGACAGCGTAGCGAAAACAATAGGGTTCCTTTTTTCACCTTTGGTGTAACGAACCCTAAAAATGGCTAAAAATCTCACCAAAGATAAAATATATTTCTCACAGCAAAATGCCTGCGATAATCTAGATTTAACGAGAAAATAGCTAAAATGGCAACACTGATCTTTACTTACAATTACGCTTAAGTTGTAAAAGTACATTTTGTTTAATTATGATTTTAATGCAAATCATACAATTTTATCAACGCCATTATTATTAAAATACCAATAAAAGATTTCTTATGCAAATAATTTATATAAACAAAGAATGTTACATTTTAATTAAGTATTCATTGTGTGCAACAATATGAGGTGAAAACTTCAACTGCATAAAAGGGGTAGAGGGAGGGGGTGGTTTGAAACAACAATTAGGTAAACGATTATTTTAAATGAGAATTATGCAGAAATATCAATTATTTATTTCAGGGCAATAAATTCCAATACTAATTGAATCAATGAGGTTTGTTGCCATTGTTCGAAAATTAAAGTTATCATTATGAACGTTTTTTTTTATTTATTTATAATTAATTAAAATATGTTAATAAATTCAAGTGCGTTATAGTTAAAAATGGGAAATATTTTGTTAAGCGCTAGGGTGTTCCTTAAAAAAAGAGAGTGCAATAACTAAACCTTCATCATCAGCCTTCTTCTGTGTTGGTCAACTGTGTGTTGTGTCTTTTGATGTAGATTTCTGCCTTACATATGAAACTTTCTTGCAAATGGAATACGTTAATTGTTTTGAAAGGTTTTAAAGTTTTTTTTTAATTCAGGAAAGTTAATTTGTTGAAAGAGTAGTTTAATAAATAAATCCTAACAAAACTCGTCTGCCATAAATTAAAATCAAATAGTTTTGATGATTTTTCTCATATTAATTATATTAATTAATGCGTTTTGAATTTGGATAAAAAAAGTTTACAGGAAATAATTTTTGGCGATTTTATTTCTGCTTTGGCGATTTTCTGCTAAATTTTTATAGGATTATTTTATAAACATTTGTTGTGTTTAAAAAAGTGGGCGAAGCCACGCCCGTTTAAATTTCATATTATGTTTAATGTGCTTCTACTAAAACTGATCCTTATGACATGTGTGATACAGCTTAAGCCCTCTTTTTGACAGAATATTAAATTTTGACAAATGGTCGGAGCCACGCCCAATAAAATTAGGCATTACAATATGTAGATGAACTTCTGCTCATCCAATTCCCACGAAATTTGGCGCTTACCTTGAGCTCTTGAAAAAACATATTGATTTACATTAAAAAGTAAGAATCACTATGGGCCACACTCAATAAAAATTCACGGCCTGGTCCAAAATGTAACGAAAAACGTTCAATCGATTCAAATTATATCATATTATGCTGAATCCCACCAAAATGTTTTATTTAACTGAATCTAAATTATTTTTATTCGTTTAATGCTTATTTTTTAAATCATTTCATGTTGTTTAAAAAACTTCTATTTATAGTTAAAAGGCACAGCCTAAAATACTCAACTTGAAAAAAATAATTATTGTATAAAAAAAGTATTCGTAGAATTTTATGGCAAAAAACTTTACAATTAATTATATGCCATTATTAAAATCCATTAAATATAAAAAAAAATTCATCCTTTATTTGGTATTTAACAAATTAAAGCTTGCAGAAAAATGTATTTAATAAATTCGAATTAAAAGAAAGCTTTTAAATACATATGTATGTACCCTGCAGGAGAACGAACTAGTGTCCAACTAGTATTTTACTAGTACAGAAACCACCACCACTAGTTCCCAACTGTAAACTTTCTTATAACATCTTAATGCTCAAATTAAAATTGAGTGTGTTTAGAAAATTACTAGTGCCATTGGTACAAGTTTAGAACTACTTTATTATCAGTTCTTTTGCAAAGAAAAATTCTATAAAGTTTAGTGGTTTTATTCCTTTGTTACCCAGTGACAACTGCTAGTTAAAATTCGCAATTATTTATCAAAATTCAAAAATACAAAAGGTTAATTATAAATATTTGACTACAATTATTTTTAATTGAACCTAAAACTTTAATAATTGTATAATACTAATTTTCATACAGTGCAAGGGCTCTGTTAGACAGTCAAAATTTATTTTGCAATGTGGTTCCTTGGAACTACTTCATATACCAGTACTCATCAGAACTAGTAATTTTATACATCAACTTTAACCCTTTTCACACTAGTTCTTCCTGTTCTCGTAATTATACTAATAGCTTTTAGACAATTGACGCCTATTCTCCCGCAGGGTATGTACATAAATAAATAAAAGATTGCACAGAAATTTAAATAAATGTTAAAAATAAATTGTAGGAACATTTTATTGGCTTTTCTACAAGCATGACTGAATATTTTCCTTTCCTTTTGCACTTAGTTTTTGCTTTTTATACTCATATAGATATATACGAAAATACTATAAGGCAAAATTGTAGATACTTGTGAAAAGTGCTAAATGTGACCTTGGCTCTTTCTTTCTCTTCTCAGGTAAAATTTCCAATGTTTCTCTATGTTTGCCAACTAAAGTTTTAGCTCATGAATATTTTATATTTACTTTTAATTAGTAATTCGTTTCATTTAACTTTTAATTAACAAAATGGTTAAAACCAACTATTTTTCTTTGCTCAATATCGTTTTGTGGTTGGTTAAAAATATTTGTTTAACTTTTGGAAATGTTTCAATACACCTGAGACTTGATTTACTTGTTACATACAAGACTTGCTTGACAAAATATTGCAAATGTATTTTTCGTTTTTGGTCCATATTTGACATTTTTGTGCCTTCCTCCAACATACATACATAAATAAAATGTGTTCCAATAGTGACTTCTGAACTTTCACAGTTTGATAGGCTTTATTGTTGAAATTACATCTGTCAAATTGGCTGTAATTTTAAGCCATAACCGCACAAAAAAGCTGAACCGACACATTTTTGAACATACGGGCCTTTTCTGAAAATCACGGTGATTTCACATCACGTGATTTCTAAAGTACTAAGGCTGACTTGATAGTGGATTTTTATTGTATTTTAAGTTTTTGTCATTTATAATAGAATATTTTCTTCCAACTTCCAACGCTTTAAATCGTGCAATTTACAAAAGCATTAATTTAGCTTTCATTAATTTCTTCAAATCACCGTTATTTGAGATGTCGTGATTTGTAGAACACACCCGATAGTTTTCTTTTTTTTTACAAAAACCGATTGTTTACGATCGCAAATAAAAAATTTTACTCCAAAAAATTAAGTTCGAAAATTATGTCGCTTATTCTTTTTTATCTCTTATGGTACTACGGGTGAATATGGCGTTCAAAAGTACGTGCAACTGATAAAACTGTTTTATCAAATTGAATGTTCTTTCTGTTCGGACAGCAATCCGCTCACTTGGCCCATTTTACTATATTTATTTATTAATTTATTTATTGAACATATTAATGCAAAGTAAATTTGCATAATATGGTGTTGCACAAATATGGGCGGAGTAACGTAGACCATATGCCCAAGATGGTATTAACAGTATTTTATAAGGTTTTGTGACTGACTGTACACGACCTATGCCTTCACATAGGAAGTAGGCAACGTGGTTGTTAAAGAAATTCCACAAAAAACCGCAAGATTATACGGTTATCCGTGGCAGATCAGTCAACCAGTGCGAGCGAGACGAAAAACTCTCGAAGGCCAAACAACACACACAAGCCTGACCGCACTTAAGAAATAATTACGACGACGCGAGAGATGTTCCCCGACCCAGAGCTGCTTAACGACTCCATTTTACTATATTTTTAAGCGTACTAACAAGTGGACAAAATATGAGGTTACTGGCTCAGAAATAATCAACCAACATACATACGTGAACGAAATGCGAGATGTGCCGTAAACATCGCCCATGTCCGAGAAAGTCTGCAAGTATTGTCTAAAGCAGTCCCTTTCAGGTCGCTCATTAATGCATGAATGTCTGAATCAAGAAAAAATATTGTTAAATTTGTAACGATTCCAAAACACTTAAACCAACTGATTACTGAAATCTTGAGAGGCTCTATGTTGCCTAGTATGAACTAAATGATCTAATATATCGATGGCTTAATATAAAAAAGGAATTTTCGAAGGAAAAAACTGAATAAAAATTAAAGCACTTACATGCAAGAATAGTTTTTTTAAATTAAATAAAACTTTTATTTATAATTTTTAACCACCAACTAAAAAAGGGCTGTTATAAGTTTGTAGAGTGTGTCTGTGTGGCTGTGTAACTGTGTGTCTGTCCGTGTCCACGTACAGACCAAACGGCTGCACCAATTTTGATTTAGATTTTTCGGTTTAAAAGGTGACTTGATCGAGAGGATATCGCATCTTCTCTAGATATATTCGGGGGTTTTTAAAATTTTTAATTATTACTTATGTACATTCTTCCTGAAGGAAGATGTAATTATACGTTGGCTACCAGAAAACGTTAAAAACGCGAAACCTAAAAAAATTTAGTTACTCCATTTTTATATTAAGCCATCGATATGTATGTATATCTATATATAATCCATTTGAGATAAAAGTCACTTATCCATCCCTATTTCTTTGAAAATGACGTTGTCTAGGCCAGCAGCGTCAATGGCATAATGAGGTGTTTTCAATTCTGCTCAATACTTTTCAGATTAGACGCCGTGGGTGTTAAAGTTGTAGCGTATGTGGATGATGTGTTACTAATGGTCTCAGGGATATTCACAGAGCGACATTATGTCTAAAGCTTTTGGCATACTTAGCAACTGAATTACATAGTGTGGTCGGGGAGTAAACCGAAGCAAAACAGAACTGGTACTCGGTTGAAAAATTTCGAACTTTCCCTATCGTAGCTACGGAATAGCGCTGCTGGTATAAATATTTTACAAAACATACTATTTTCTAATTTTTAACGATTTACTGCCACATTTTTAAATATCCTACTCATTTTATTATTTCTTTTATTTTTAGTAAAATATTAACATTTAAATTTTCTAGTATTTTTGCAAAAAAATTCCACGTTTATTGCTTTTCTTCTGCAAACATTATCGTGGTTGCAGTCAATACGCTTCGAAATAATCTATGATTGTTTGGGGAATAGTTCAGTTTAATACACAAAAAACAAAAACAATGAAAAAGAAAAATTACAAAAAAAGGATAAGCATTTATTGTAGTTTTAGTTTATTTGAAATATTTGTTCACAGAATTTTTTTAATCTAGAAACTGAAAATAAAAATGCATGCATATGGGTATTTCAAACGAAAGACCCATTGACACCAAAAAAAAAATCAAAAGTTCTTGAAAACACTTTGTTTGATAAAATTAAACTAATGTAAGGAAAAATTTAAATTTATACATAAACCATTTTATGAGATATTCGAATACAAAGTCACAAAAGCGCAACTTTTTTCATTTGGATATTTCTTTTGCAGATTTTGGTTTTAATAAACGTTCTTAAAGAGGACTTGACTTTTTCTCTCTAAAACTTTTCTGAGAGCACCAAGAGTAAAAGCTGAATGCATACATAAGAAACTCTACAAAATCACATGTTTCGATATCACGTGCAACATTGAAAAACAAAATTTTATATCTTAACCCGCGCAAAAAAGCTTAAGCAACATAATTTTCGAACTTAATTTTTGAATTTGATGTTAATTTGCTTGTGATTCAGCATTGACTAAAGGCATTTATTTCATTGTTGCTTTAACAAATCCTCAGTAGACTTCAACATTTTGATTTTGAACAGTATCAAACCTCTTATATTATGCACAGACTTTCAAAAAATATTTGAGAATTCACATATAATAATATTTTTGAAAATTGTAAATAATGAATTTTCGTCACAAAAGCGAAGTCCAAAAAATGTGTGTGTCGTTTTTTTTTATAGCTATTATGGATCGATTTGTTATTAGTGCATCGAAAGTACATGCAGAAAGCTCATCAAATATTCAGTGCAGTTAGAAATATTTAGTTTAATTAAAATAAACAAAACCTTGAACTTGAAATATTCACATTAATTAATGTCACGTGCGACTGTGATTCAAATTTAAACGAAAAAATATATAGAAATAATTTTTTGGTAAATTTAAATGAGTGAAAATGACGAATAAAAAAAATTTAGCTACAAGCGGTGAAGAGAAAAATTGCAGGAAGAATATTCTTACAAAACCATAAATTAAAAAATTTTGAATTTTTATTAATTTTGTTGCTATTACGTTAAAATAAATACGTTAAATATTTCTATTAATGTAAAAACGTTTTTACTAAGTTTATTTAATTATAATTTCCTAAAAACAGCAACATAGAAAAAATGTCACGTGCGAATGTTGTTAAAATTGATTTAAAAGAAATGTGGAATTAATTTTTGGTTGAAATCAAAACCATTTAAAACAGACATCAGTGCACAGCATTCTTAAATTAATCACATTAAAATATTGCTTCAGGTTTTGCATTTTAATCATAAGCCGCAAAAACAAATTCTATTTTTGTCACATGCGAACACCTTGGATTTTGTTAAATTTGTTGTTATTATCCTAAAATAAATACTTTGAATACTTCTGTGTTTACTGAGCTTTTCTATTTATATTTATATTTCGTTAAAAGAGCAATGGCACAAAAATGTCACGTGCAACTGTGATTAAAATTTTATTTAAAAATAATATAGAAATCATTTTTGGTTAAAATCAAAACCATTTTAAAGATACATCAGTGCTCAGCATTTTTAAATTAGTGGCAATAAAATATTGCTTCAGCTTTCGAGTTTCGGTCTTGGTTTTTTGCATATTTCTGTTAAGTTTGTTGTTATTATGTGAAAATAAACACACCGAATACTTCTGCAAACTGGCAATTATTTCTATTAAGCTTTCTCAGCTATTATTTCGTAAAAAGAACAATAGCTAAAAATGTCACGTCGCAACTGTCGCAACAGTGATTAAAATTGAACTTGAAAAAATATATAAATTATTTTTTGTTAAAGTCAAAACCCTTTTAAAGAGTCCTTAGTGCACAACATTTAAAATTAGTCACATTAAAATATTGTCTCAGCAACTTCACTTTTTGTCACGTGCAAATGTCTTGGTTTTGTGCAAATTTTTGTTGTTATTATGTGAAAATTAATACGTTAAATACTTCTGTAAATTATAAAATATTTTTATTAAGTTTTTTATGTATAATTTAGTAAAAATAGCAGCAGCAAAAACTGTCACGTGCGACTGTACTAAAAATTAATTTCAAAAAATAATTTTTGGGTAAAATCAAACCTCTTTTAAAGGCACATCAGTGCACAATATTGTAAAATTAGTCACAATAAAATATTGCTTCAACTTCCAACTTTGTCACGTGCAAATACTTTGGTTTTTTGCAATTATCTTGAAAACGTAAATTTTCTCAAAGTCAAACTTATCATCAATTATAGGACTAATTTACAGTTATGCTTATTGGCAAAATAAAAATCTGTTTTTCACTTTAAATGTGCTCAAGGGTCACGTTCGACATCATGGAAATGCCCATATATCTTTTACTGACAACAGTTTATGCTGCACCATAAATAAATAAGTTTATTATCCATCCACTCATTTTTTTTTTAATTTTTACGTTTCTTTTTCTTCTTTTTTTTATTTGCATTAGATAACATTTGGTATTATTAGTACCTTTAACGATTCATTTTGCAGATATAAACTTTACTAAAATTTTTGATACACACACACACACATACACACCTACACATCCATTAAATTTTAATAACATTTCAAGTTTATTTAAACGATAAATCTATAAAAAATTACGGATTTAACAATTCAAAGTTTTTCTTAACAAACCAAACAATTTTGTTTGTTTTACAAAATATTAAATATGTTTTGCTTAAAAATCATAAAAAGTATTAAGAGAAAAGTTTTTGAAATCATTTGATTAAAAGTGTAAAAGCGGATTATAGAGGATATTAAAAGATTGTATGTATTACATATAATAATTTTTTGAATTTAATTTTTATTTTAAAAGTGACCGAATTTAAAAAAAAATATATTCTCAATTAAATTGTTAACAATTGCATGTATATTTTAAATAAGTGAAGTGCTTTATTAAGAATATATTTCACCAACTTATTTAAATATCCATTCATTTTTAAATGTCTTTTTCCATTAAATTAATGGAAATCGATATTTAAATATGAATTGATATTTAAATATATTAAATAGAGTTGGTGAAATTGGCCCTGAGTATCACAATTGAACAACTTTCAATCATTACAGTCGAAACGTTACAAATAGTCAAAAGATGTAGCTCTAAGTGCAGTCGAGTGAAAGATAAGGCAAAACTGCTTTCACGCACTATTAGGGAATGTTTTCCTATGCTGACAAAGCTCTACTTGTCGCACACTTGCATTCGAAACAAAAAAAAATTTTAAAATTTTATTTTTGTTTCAATTACAAAAATTTCAAAATTTTATTTTTGTTTGAAACTTTGTTTTTGTTTCAAACGTAAGTAAGCGACAAGAC